>JAZHEH010000217.1:0-346615 GCA_036589455.1 Ateles fusciceps
AATAATAGCTTTCATGTGCTGTACATTGGCTTGCAATTGTTGTACGAAGTTTTGTATCTCACATCCCTGATATTGGCCTAAAATTGTTAATGTTAAGTCTCTGCTGGGTTTTGCTATCAGGATGATGTTGGTCTCATAACATGATTTAGAAGGGCCTCTTTTGGATTGTTTGAAATCCTTCCAGAAGGGTCACACATTCCTTTTCATCTGGTCATATCTTGGCTGTAAACACTTCTGGACATCAGCTTTTGGTTGGTGGCTATTAATCCTCCTCAGCTTGACCAGTTGTTGGCTTGTTGCATTTTGCAACTTCTTCCTGGTTAGGCTTGGGAGATGCGTGCCAGTACTCATTTGTTCATCTTATAGTTATGTCCATAGACTTGTTTGTAGTCTGATGGTAGTTTGTATTTCTGTGGAATCAGTGGTGATACCTTCTTTTATAGTTTATTGCATCTATCAATTCTCCGTCTTTTCTTTTTATTAATCTGGCTAGCGGTTTGTCTATTTTGTCGTACTTTTCAAAAAACCAGCTCCTGGAATTATTGATTTTTAAAGATATCTCTTGCTGCATTATACTATTATAGCAAATGGTAATGTTTTTGACATGCTCGCTTCAGTTGCATATACTAGGAGTCTAGCAGAAATGCTTGTCCTATAGTATTTGATGAGTTTCTTGAATAAATAGTTTTTAGTAAATTAATAAAGAAATCCAAACTGAATACATCGTGCTCACCTATGGAGAAAGGCATAGCTAAGGAAATTGAGGAAAAATAAAAGACTTTAAGCTTTCTCCTTTAACTTAACTATTTGGCATGTCAACTTTACTCAGAATAACAGAAGTATTGGACATATTTAAATAAAAAACAATAAAACTAATGCGTATTAAGTGTCATTTGTGATTGTTTACTATCTTGTGCTAAAAATAAAAGTTAATCAAATACTTGTTAGTGAAATCATTTTGACTCATGAAAGTAATATGAGTCCTTCTTGGATATAAAAAGGCAAATGTTAAAAAGCTCACACACTTGCACACACATACATACACACACACACACACAAACCAAAATGTTACATTTTGACATATATCTAGCTAAGTCCTACTTAAGTGAGATAAACCTATATAATGAACAAGATAACAATTATCCTCTATTTCTCAGCCTTAACATTTTAGAATCATATATGTTACTATGGAAGACATTTCTTTTGAAATATTTTTATCCCCCCTTCATATTCTTTTTCTATGTACAGCACCAGAAGACCGACTCTCTTTGACCTTATGTGTGAGAAACCACAATATCTGTTCTCACAGAATCCTCTGCAATGCAATCTTCAGACTGCTGGCAGTCCTGATCATCTCTTACTGTCTGATTACCACTCATTTAGACCTATATGTAATATATTCTTTAACGTGTCATGAGTTATACCATTTTTGTAAAATTTTAATCACCACACTCACTTACTGTACTCTATAGCACCTGGTTTTGTACAGCTTATTAGAAATTTAACATATATCTTATGTATTTATCTTTTTATTTAGATTATTCATGAGGGTAAGAATCATATATTTTCCCTCTTTATATCACCAGAGCTTAGTTGTCTACCTTAGGAGTGGAAAAATGTTCAATTATGTCATTTCTGTACTCTTAGACTTCTGAATCATTATGGTATAACAGAGTTCTCTTTATAATTCCATAAATAGATGCTATAAATGTCATTACCACTATCAGCAAGACACTGGGCATGCAATGTTTTATATTTGGATTGATTAGAACAGATACATGACCAAAGTAAACAGAAAATAATATGTAAAAAAATATGTTTTAGCATTAGTCCCTACTACGGAAGAATATGGTAATTTGCTAAGTTTATAATGATAGCCCTCAATAGTTCTGTACAATGCTTGTCAAAATTGGAAGTTAAATTTTTTTTTAAATAAACTCAAATCTGTATTTGAGTTGATCTCAAAGATTCCACCAAGGTAGTGGAAAATCAGATCTCACTCATTATCTGGGTATTTCACACTACCCCTAGGGTTACATGAGCATTCAGATCCATAATGCTGGAAAAGGGGGGGGGGAAACTAGAATTTAATTCCTTATATGTTTGATTATCATCTATATTGTCCAAGACCTCTATAATCCCTTAGACATAAGAGTTATCTTTTTCTGTGCTTTCCTGCATGGACAATCATCTTGGGGTGTTACCACATAACATGTTTGTGTTATACACAGATTATGGGATCTATCAAATTTTGTCCCATTCCTAATCGCCAGGTATCTGTTGTCTCTCTTTTCCAGTTTGCATCAGTTAGATTGTGCAGCATACAAACCAGCCCAAAATTTAGTGGATTAAAACACAGCCATTTTATTTAGCTCCAGATTCTGTGGGTCTGTTGAGAAATTGTTCATGTCTAGAACATCTTTTCTCATCTCTGATAAGACTCTATCACGTAGCTGTGATCAGGTGGTCGTTAAACTAATTACTGTTTGAAATAAATGACTCTAGTATTAGAGGAAGACGGCCAATTAGATGCAGCCTGAAGGAACTTCTGTCACTGAGACACTGGGACATTGAGAAGGCTGGCACATTCCAAGCAGATCTTCAGAGGAAAGGTATTGAGAGTGGACAGAGAGAAGGCACAGCCTGGGGCTGAAGGGAAAGGAAGCTGGGAACCCTGCATAGGGCTACTGAGCACTAGGACTTGTTCCTGCCCCCAACTCCTGCAGCATCTGGGAAAAGGGGTGAGTTGAACAGGGGAGGAGTGGCACCCTCTCTCCGTGTAGCTCAGAATCCTAGCAACAGAAGATTGCAAAGTCCCACGGACACTTGAGCTGACAGGGGAAGTTGCTTAGATAGGTGATAGGGGTAGGACACCAGCCTGTGCAGAGTCCCAGATGGTTTGGTGAGAAACATCCGCAGTGGAGCACCAGCGAGGGACCTTCATCCCCAAAGCTTGTCATGCTCCTTTAGGATAAGTTAGCCTGAGGGTGACTGTTGGACCTGGACAGAGCAGAGTATTGTTGCCCATGAGGCAGGGCCAGTCTTAACTCATTGTTTCCATGTTTGCTGGCCTTTCTCAGATCCCAACCTGGCTGTGCCTTCTTGGAGCACAACCTTGGGATGTCCAACCAGGATGCTTCCAAGACCCTCAGTATAGTGCTTACCAGCAGACCATGACAGACCACTGGAGAGCTCCAGCAGAAAGGCCCCAGCCAACACATACTAGCCCATCCACACATACTCCCTGCACCATAGCTTCTGTCACACCACTTAGCCAGTACACGCTTGTCCACAGCCACCCCATCCACTGATTTTCCAGTGCACATAGGCAGATCTCACCTCCAATCCAGGTGGCCAACACACATGTGTATACGTAGCCTGCGTACCACTACTGCCATTGTGAGCACATCCCACTACACCCTCCGCCATTGGCATGCAGGTATCTAGGCTCTGCTGCAGTTGGAGTATGTAAAGAAAGCACAAATGCCAGTGGTCCTACTCCTCCACACTGCCACTGCCACTGGTGCAAATGCACACACAGAGGCCAGCAGCTTGGCACTTGCCAGTGTCCTGCACCTGCTGCCACTGCCACCAGCACAAATGTGAACACAGACAATACTTTTCACAAAAGTGTTCCACTTATGCCATTATAGAACCTGCTATCACCAGCACAAAAACACACAGGAATGCCTCAGTCCTGCTTCTACTTGGACCCCACTACAGCCAACAAGCATGTACCTTGCCTCACCTCTGCAGTGGCTGACACATGTGAGCAAGCATGGCTCCCATTTCCACTGCCCCAACAAAGCACTTTGGTTGGCACTACCCATCAGAGTGTTGTGATAAGTTGACTGGGTACCTTTGGCCCCTCTAGCACAGACAGGGTCCTAAAATTGAGGGGTCAGAGAACAAAGCTGGGGGCTTGATACCGGACCCCAGAGTTATAGCATGTATTCCAGAAGTGCTGAGTGAGCCTTGACCCCTTAAAAATCTTTAAGACATGAAGGTATTCAACTAAACTCACCCTACACCACAATCAGACCACCTAAGGCGTAAAATAAGATAAAAAAGCAAAAAAGAAAAAAAATTCAAAAGGATAGCAACCTTCACAGACTAAAGAAACATTACCCACACAAATAAGAAAGAATCAGCATAAGAACTCTAGAAACTGAAAAAGCTGGAATAACTTCTCACCTTCAAATGACTGCATCAGTTCCCCAGTAATGGTTCTACACCAGGCTAAAATGACTGAAATGACAGAATAGAATTCAAAATATGGAGAGGAAATGAAGATCATTGAAATTCAGAAGAAAGTCAAAACCCAGTCCAAGGAATACAATAAAACAATACAGGAGATGAAACGTGAAGCCATTTTAAGAAAGATCCAAACTGATCTGATAGAGCTAAAAACACTCACTTTAAGAATACTATACAACTATAGATTTGAAGTACATAGAGCATTGATTCTACAAAGCAACCACACAATCAAGTCTGCATAATGACCAGTTAACAACATGATGACAGGATCAAACACATACAAATCATGTTCACCTTGAATGTAAATGAGCTAAATACCCCAATTAAAAGGCATAGAATGGCAAGTTGGATACAGAATGAAGATTCAACTGTCTTGAGAAACCCACCTCACCATGCAATGACACAGATAGGCTGAAAAGGAAAGGGAAAGAGAACGACATGCCAAACAAACAGAAAACAGAAAAGAGCAGGGGTTGCTATTCTAATTTGAGACAAAACAGTCATTAAGCCGATAAAGATCAAAATACATAGATGGTTATTATATAATGGTAAAGTGTTTAATTCAACAAGAAGACTTAACTATACTGAATATATATGTACCAATACAGGAGCACTCAGATTTTCTAGAAGCAAGTTCTTAGAGATCTACTGAAGAGACTTACATAACAACACAATAATAGTGTGAGACTCGACACCCCACTGACAGTATCAGACAAATAATCCAAGCAGAAAACTAACAAAGATATTCAGGACCTGAGCTTGACATCTGCCCAAATGGACCTAGAGGCAACCAAAGCTCTCCATTCAAAAGCATGTGTACATCTCATATTCAAATGGCACATATTATAAAATCAACAACACAATCAGACAAAACAATTTCAGCAGATAAAAAAATCATACCAAACACAATCTCTGATCATGGTGCAATAAAAATAGAAATCAGAAAAAGTGGGCAAAGGATATGAACAGACACTTCTCAAAAGAAAACATTTACTGGGGCCAGAAACAGGAAGAAAAGCCCATCATCACTGATCATTAGAGAAATGCAAATCAAAACCACAATGAGATATTGTTACACCAGTAAGGATGACACTACCAGAAAGTCAGGAGAGCAGTAGATGCTGGCGAGGCTATGGAGAAATAGGAATGCTTTACACTATTGGCGGGTTTTAGTTTCAACCATTGTGGAAGACAGTGTGGCTATTCCTCGAGGATCTAGACCAGAAATAACATTTGACCCAGCAATCCCATTACTGTGTATATACTCAAAAAAATATAAATCCTTCTACTATAAAGATACATGCACATGTATGTTTATTGCAGCACTATTCATAGCAACAAAGACATGGAGCTAACCCAAGTGCCCATCAGTGATAGACTGGATAACAGGAAACGTGATACATATACACCATGGAATACTATGCAGCTGTAAAAAGAATGAGATCATTTCCTCTGCAGGGACATGGATTAACTTGGAAGCCATCATCCTCAGCAAACTAACACAGGAACAGAAAATGCAACACTGCATGTTCTCACTCAGTAAGTCAGAGTTGAACAATGAGGAAACATGACACAGAGAAGAGAACAACACACGCCAGGGCCTGTTGCAGGGTGGGGGGCAAGGGGAGGGAGAGCATTAGGAAAAATACCTAATGTATACCGGCTTGAAAAACTAGATGACAAGTTGATAGGTGTGGCATCACCACCGTGGCACATGTATACATATGTAACAAACCTGCATGTTCTGCACATGTATCCCAGAACTTAAAGTAAAATAATAATAAAAGAAGACATTCTGACACATGCTACAATATGGATTAGGTATCTAAAATAGTCAAATTTCATAGAGAGAAATGTAGAATGGTAGTTACCAAGGGCTGGTAGAGGGGGAATGAGGAGTTACTATTTAATGGGAATGGAGTTTCAATTTTCAAAAATAAGAAAGTAGTGGTTATGGATGGAGATGATGTTTGCAAAACAATGTAAATGTACCAAATGCCAATAAACTGAATATTTAAACATGTTTAAAAAATAGAAATAAATATTGAGAAAACTCCTTAAAAGCATATGATTACATGGATATTAAACAAGTTGCTTCTGAATGACTTTTGGGAAAATGATAAAATTAAGGCAAAAATCAAAAAATTATTTGAAACTAGTAAGTAAAAGCAAACAACACACCAGAATCTCTGAGACACATCTAAAGCAGTATTAAGAGGGAATTTTATAGTGCTAAATGCCCACAAACATACAGATTCAAAACTTTAAAGATTTCAGATTAACCACCTAACATTACCCCTAGAAGAAAGAGGGAAACAAGAGGAAACCAACCGCAAAGATAGCAGAAGACAAGAGGCACACTCAAATCATAGCTTAACTGAAGGAAATTGAGATATGAAAAAACCATGCAAAAGATCAACAGATCCATGAGGTGTTTTTTTGATAAATAATAAATGAGATGGATTAACCTCCAGTTAGACTAATAAAAACAGAAAGACAATCCAAATAAACACAATTGGAAATGACAAAAGGGACATTACCACTGAACACACACAAATGTAAAAAAAAAACAAAAAACAAAAAACAAATCCCTCGGACTATTATGAACACATCTATGCATACAAACTGGAAAACCTAGAAGAATTGATTAATTTCTGAAAGCATGAGACCATCCAAGATTCAACTTGGAAAAACTGAATCCCTGAACAGATCAATAATGAGTTCTGAAATTGAATCAGTAATATAAAAGCTTCCCTACCAGAAAAAGCCCAGGACCAGACGGGGCATAGTCAAATTCTAACAGATGTGTAAAGAAGTGCTGGTACCATTACTATTGAAACTATTCCAAAAAAATGACAGAGAAGGAGGAGGCCAGCATCATACTTATACAAAACCTTGTAGAGACACAACTAAAAAAGCAACTTTAGGCCAATATCTTTGATGAACATAGATGCAAAAATTTCCAATAAAATACTAGCAAACCAAAATCCAGCAGCATATCAATGAGGTAATGCCGCCACTATCAAGTAGGATTTATTCCTGAAATTCAAGGTTAGTTCAGCATACACAAATCAATAAATGTGATTCAACCCATAAACATAGAACTAAAAACAAAAACCACCTATTCATCTCAATAGATGCAGAAAATTCTTTCTTTAAAATTCAACATCTCTTCGTATTAAACATTCTCAATAAACTAGGCATTGGACGAACATACCTCACAATAAATAGAGCTATCTATAATCAACCCACAACCACATCATACTGAATGGGTAAAAACTGGAAGCATTTCCCTTGAGAATCAGAACAATACAATAATGCTCATTCTCACCACTTCTATTCGACGGAGTACTAGTTGTCTTAGTCGGAGCAATCAGGCAAGAGAAAGAAATAAAATTCATCCACATAGAAAGTGAGAAAGCCAAGACTCTCTCTTTGTAGACTGTATAAATCTGTATCTAGAAAACCTCATAGTCTCTGCCCAAAAGCTTCTAGATTTGATAAACAACTTCAGCAAAGTTTTAAGATACAAAATCAATGTAAAAAAATCCGTAGCATTTCTGTACATCAATCACATCCAAGCTGAGAGGCAAGTAAAGAATGCAAGCCCATTCAAAGTTGCCAGAAAAGAATACAATACCTAGCAATGCAGCTAACAAGGGAGGTAAAATATCTCCACTATAGAGAATTAGAAAATATTGTTGAAGGAAATCTGAGATGAAACAAAAAAAATGGAAAAATATTCCACGCTCATAGATGGGAAGAATCTATATCATTAAATTATCCATGTGGCCCAAAGCAAATCCAATGCTATTCCTATCAACTACCAATGACATTCTTCATGCAATTAAAACAAAACTATTTTAAAATTAATATGGCACCAAAAACAAGCCTGAATAGCTAAGGTAATCTTAAGCAAAAAGAATAAAGTCAGACACATCACATTACCCAACTTCAAACTGTACTACAAGGCTACAGGAAACAAAACAGCATGGTACTGGCACAAAAACAAACACATAGACCAATGGAACAGAATAGAGAGCCCACAAATAATGCCTCACACATACACCACCTGATCTTTGACAAAGTAAACAAAAACAACCAATGGGGAAAGAACTCTCTAGTCAATGAATGGTGCTGTGATTAGTGGCTAGCCATTTGTGGAAGATTGAAATTGGACTCCTTCCTTAAACCTTACACAAAAATTACCCTGAGACGGATTAAAGGCTTAAAGGTAAAGCCTAAAAATATAAAAATCCTGGGAAATTATTAAGGAAGTACTATTACAGACATAGGCCCTGGCACAGATTTCATGACAAAGATGCCCAACACAATTTAAACAAAAGCAAAATTGACAAATGGGACTTAATTAAACTAAAGAGCTTTTGTACAGCAAAATAAACTATCAACAGAATACACAACCTACAGAATGGGAGAAAATATTTGTAAACTGCATCTGACAAATATCTAATATCCATAACACATAAGGAACTTAAACAGTGTCACAAGCAAAAAGCAAACAACTCCTTTAAAAAGCAGACAAAGGACATGAACACTCACTTTTCAAAAGAAGGCATGCACTCAGCCAAACAAGCATATGAAAAAATGCTCAACATCACCAGTCATTAGAAAAATGCAAATTAAAACCATAATGAGATTCCATCTCACATCACTGAGAATAGCTGTTATTAAAAAGTCAAGCAATAACAGATGCTGGTGATGTTGCAGAGAAAAGGGAACGCTATGCACTGTCAGTGAGATAGTAAATTAGTTTGGCCATTGTGGAAAGCAACTTGGCAATTCCTCAAAATACCTAAAACAGAATTACCATTTGATGAAACAATCCCATTACTGGGTATATACCCAAAGGAATATAAATTGTTCTACTATAAAAAAACATCCACACCTATGCTCATTACAGCACTATTCTCAACAGCATTATTGAGTGTTCATAGGACTCTTGTATGTTCATTACAGCACTATTCTCACCGCTTCTGTTCAACAGAGTACTAAATGTCCTAGTCAGAGAAATCAGGCAAGAGACAGAGACAGAAATAAAATTCAGCAAGGACACTTAATCAACCTAAATGCCCATCAATGTTAGACTGAACAAAGAAAATGTAGTACATATATACCAGGGAATACCATGCAGCCATAAAAAATGAGATCATGCCCTTTGCAGCAACATGAATGGAGCTGGAAGCCATTATCCTAAGTGAACTAATGCAAGAACAGAGAATCAAATACTGGATGTTCTCACTTATAAGTGGAAACTAAACATTGGGTCCACATGTACACAAAGAATAGAACAACAGACACTGAGGCCGACTTGAGGGTGGAGGATTGGAAAACTCCCTTTGGGATATTATGCTACTATTTGGGTGACAAAATAATCCTTGACCAAAACTCGGTGACAGGCAATTTACCTATGTAACAATCCTGCACATGTACCCCTGAACCTAACATAAAAATTAAAAAATAAAAATGAATGATCTCACTCAGATGTATGGTAGCTGATAGACTTTACCGAAGTGTGTGTGTGTGTGTGTGTGTATTAATGTGGTTTCCTAGTTCTAGCTTCTTCATATGGAAGTCTCAGGATTCTAAATGCAGTAAGAAATCAAGACTTAATGTGATAATGCTTTTTAACTTCCTGCTTAATTGCTTACACTTTTATAGGATCATAGAAGGCACATGACCATCCTGTGTTCAAAGGATAGAAAAATAGTCCCTACCACTTGACGTAAGACGCTGTAAAACTTTGTTGGTATTACTGGAATGTACCATACAGCCATCAATGGCAATGAAATTCTGTAAGAGAAAGTACATTTGAAAACACTTTAGAGTAAAAGGCTTTACAATATTGACAAATGTAGTCGTTTCTATTTACAATGCCCATATATAGGCCAGTCTTAAATATTATTTTAGCTCATATTTTATCAAATATTTTAAAGCAACTATGCAATGCTTGATGGTGATACTTTCCCCTGATGGGCTGTTTTTTAAAATTAGAACCATTTTATTAATTTATCTTGCCAAATATAAAAAATCTAACAATACTTTACAGAAATAAAGCAAACATATAAATGGCTGTGTCTCAAAAAGATGCTAAACATATATGTAACTTTGTTATAATTGATTTGGTGTTATTGCAGTAATTTATCATCTTCTATGGAATTTGTAATACATGTTTTCTTCTGAAAAGCTCATCTTAGAGACACAATTATTTTTTAATATGAAGAAATGTAAGCTATTGTTGAACATCAACAGTAGTCAATAGATTAACTTTATTGTTAAATTAAGAATAATTCTACAAGTGAAGAATAATTCAATCATGTCATGTAGGACAGCATGGTGAATAAAAATATACATTAACCCTAGAAACTTAAGAGGGTAGATTTAGTTCTGATAATTACGATGGTGGGTTGGATGGAATATTTCTTCTACCTCTTAACCACATAACTCTATCAATAAGCCCAATTGAAAAGGAAAGGTTCATCAAATAAATGTCTTTCATGTTTGTTTGTCCAACAAAACCTTAATTAACTGTAATGATTAATGAGTGTGGTGAAACATTTCCTTATTAACGAAAGATTTCCCAAATGTCTTCTCTGGTTAAATCTTGTATTTTTAATTATTTTTTCTAAATTGTATAAGTCGTGTTTTCTCCCTAAAATTTTGCTCCACAGAATGGCATTTTCAGGGAGGTAGCACAAGGAGTTCTGTGGATGTATTCCCCAGTGAAACAAAAAAAAGCCGCTGAAAATTATGAAAATAAACAACAATTTCAACTTTCTAGAAATTGTCCTAAAAGTATACAGCAAATAAATAAGCATTAATTCATGAAGATATATTGTCATACATTAAATTGTGTTCTCCCAAAATTCACGGGTGTAAGACTCACACCCACACGTCAGAATGTGACTGTATTTGGGAATGAGGTTGTTGAAGATGTAATTATTTAATTTGAATTCATCAGGGTAGCCCCTAATCTAAAATGATTTGTGTCTCACTAAAGAATGATTGTGATTTTGGACACAGACAAGAACACATGTAAACACTACCAGCAATTTGGGAAACCAAAGTGGGTAGATCACTTGAGCCCAGGAGTTTAAGACCAGCCTGGGCAACATGGTGAGACCCTGTCTTTACAAAAAATACAAAAATTAGCCAAGCATAGTGTCACTCACCTGTGGTCCTAGGTATTTGGGAGGCTGAAGCAGTAGGATTGTTTAAATCTGGGAGCTCAATACTGCAGTGAGCCGAGATCGCACCACTGCACTGGGTAGCAGAGTGAGACCCTGTCTCAAAAGAAAAAAAGAAAAGATGAAGGCAGAGATTGAGATGAAGCTTCTATATGGCAAGGAGTGTCAATGACTTCAGCAAACAAAATGCTAGAAGAGAGGCATGGAACTGATTATTTCTCACAACTTTCAGAAGAAAAAAACCCTGCTGACATCTTGATTTCAGACATCTAGCCTCCAGAACTGTAAGACAATATATTTCTTCTCTAAGGCATTCAGTCTCTGATACATCGTGGTACTTTGTTACAGCAGCCCAAGGAAAATAATACTAAAATGCGTTATGAAAGGGAATATCTGTGGCATTTGAGTCATGCTTCACCACAGCTCCCAGCTCAAGTTGATGGAATTACCACCCTGGGAAGATGGGACCAGAATGACAGGGCTCAGTCTCCTCTCAGTTCCCAGTAAAGTGCACCCGCCAACCCCATATCTCACGGAGTGGATAGTCTGTCAGCATTTCTGATTCCCTAAAAGTCCAACTTGAAGAAGCTAAACTCCTGGTGAGTACAGTTGAGAGTTCAGGGTCTCCCTTTCTTTACCCAACCCTTAACCGTAGGACAGAGGCTCTACTCAATACGTAGTAGACAGAGAATACTGAGGCCCCACTCATCCTTTGTCCAGCTTACCTGTAGGGGATAATGTGCATTCCAAGAAAGGAAGGTAAAAAATATCAGAGGCTACTACCTGCCTCAGTGAGCAGAGTAGTGGCTCAAGATTTTTCTCAGGGGAACTAGGCATTTCATTTAAAAAGAGCTCTGGGGCTGGGCGCAGTGGCTCAGGTCTGTAATGCCAGTACTTTGGGAGGGGAAGGCAGGCAGATCACCTGTGGTGAGGAGTTCGAGACCAGCCTGGCCAACATGGTGAAACCCTGTCTCTACTAAAAATACAAAAATTAGCCAGGCATGGTAGCGGGCACCAGTAATCCCAGCTACTCGGGAGGCTGAGGCAGGAGAATTGCTTGAACTCGGGAGGCAGAGGTTGGAGTGAGCTGAGACTGGGCCGTTGCACTTCAGCCTGGGCAACAACAGCAAAACTCCGTCTCAAAAAAAAAAAAAAAAAAAAAAAGAGCCTCTCTAGAGGCTTTTGGCAAAGGACCTTATTTTATTTGAAATAGAAATGTGTGGAAGTTCAAACCTGAGGACACTTTCAAAAATAATAATAGTTCCTCTTAATTAAGAGCAACAAACTAAACCATGGGCCATCTAGTTTACCAGAAAGAACCAGGGAAGAGGAGAGCCAAGAAGAGCCCACCTAGGATCAGAAAAAAACTCAAAGATTGCCTCAAAACTTACCCCTTTGTGAATTAAGTTGTTTTAGATGAGGAATTTATGCCCCACAACATTGTCAAACGTTTCCACAATTTAAAAAAATAATTAGTATTTGAGGTTATGGATATGCTACTTACTTGGATTTAACTATTACACATTGTAGTCATAAATCATAACATCATTTTGTACCCCACAAATATATACAACTATAGTTTGTTAATTCACAATGAAAAATTAAAAGTCAAAACCAAAATCAAAATGAGAAATCAGAGAGTAATTGTTCGAGTCAAATAGGTGGAGTATAATACAAATGAAGCAGATGGATTAATTAGTGATCACAGAAAGAGACATTCAGAGAGTCCTGCTAAAACCAAAATCTGCCTGTGGGGGAGACCACATATCAGATTTTATAAACAGCAGCTTCAAAATAGCCATTGTGAATATGTTCAAAGACCTAAAGGAAACCAGGCTTAAAGAAGTAAGGTATAAAGAAAGTGTCTCATAAAATAGAGAATATTGATAATAAGTTAGAAATTATTTTAAAAATTGAAATTCTGGAGCTGAAAAGTACCTTAACCAAAATGAAAAATTATTTAGGCTTAATGGTATATTTGAACTAGTATAACAAAGAATTTGAAGACATGGAGGTAGATTGATACAGATTAGATCTATACAGATCAATGCAATCCAAACAAACAGAGAGAGAAATAGAATGAAGAAAACGAACAGAAGACTCAGAGAACTGAGAAACACCTTTAAAGTGCAACAAGTGCATGTTATGTGGGGTGGGGATGACAGATAAATTGAGTAAAACAAGAAAGAAGCAGGAAAAATATTTCAAAGAAACAATAGCTAAAACCTTAGTAAACATGCTGAAAATCTCTTTACAGAAATTAACACTCCGATTCTCAGATATTCTGTGGAATTCGAGAGACACAGAATAGCTAAAACTATATTTAAAAATAAGAACAGAGTCAATGGAGTTACATTCGTGATTTTTCAAGTAACTACAAAGCAACAATAAACAGCACAGTGTGGTACTGGCATAAGGATATGAATGTGGATAACTGGAATGGAATTGATCATTTAGAAACAATCCTTCAGTATTATTGTATTTGATTTTCACCAAAGTTGATAAAATAAGGGAGAAAAATAGTCCTTCAAGAAATGGTACAGGGGCAATTGGATATCCACATGCAAAAGAATAAAGCTGGATCCCTAATTAACACTATATAAAGATTAACTTAAAATGCATCCAAGACCTAAATGTAAGAGCAAAAACTGAAAAACACTTAGAGGACAACATAGGGCTAACATAGGTGTGATCTTGGTTTTTGCAATCATTTCTCAAATATTATTCAAAAAGCACACATAACAAAGGAAAAACAAAATGTTATATTTTGCTATAATGGGATATTATTTAATGAGAAACATGAAATATATACTTTTACATGTCACAAAATGACTAAACATTTGAAAACATTATTCTCAGTAATATCCGGCAGATATTTATATGAAATACTTAAAGTCAATGTAAATTGGACTTTAAAATTTTGTACAGCAAATGGCACTAGTAAGAAAGTGAAAAGGCAATTCACAAAGTGGGAGAAAATATTTGCTAAACATGTATTTAATAAACGTTTAGTGTCTAAAATATATAAAGTACTCTTATATCTTACCAATAAAAAAGGAAAATAACCCAACATGTAAAAATGGGCAAAGGATCTAAATAAATTTTAATCCAAATAAGATATATAAATAGGGAATAAGAACATAAAAAGATGTTCAGCATCATTAATCAATGGGAAAATGCAAATCAAAACCACAGTGAAACATGACTGCATATCTAAGTGTTGATGAGAATGTGGAGAAATTGGAACTCTCTTACATTGCTAGTAGGAATGTAAAATAGTGCAGTCATTTTAGCAATTTTGTTGGTGAATCCTTAAAATTTTAAATGTAGAATTATCATATAAGCCAGAATTTCTACTACTAGATATATACCCAAAAGTAATGAAAATATATCCTTAGAAAAGCTTGCAGATGAATGTTCAGCACAGCATTATTCATAATAATCAAAAAGTGTAAATAATCCAAATACCCATGAACTGAGGAATGAATAAAGAAAAATATTGTACTTTGATATAACGGGATGCTATTTATTCATAAGTAGAAAAGAAGTACTCTTATATGTCACAAAAATGAATGAACATAGAAAACAATATTCACAGTAATATAAGCCAGATATTTATGTGAAATATCCAGAATAAGCAAACACATGCAGACAGAAATTCGATTTGGAATTGGAAGGGGGTGCTAAATAGATAATGCAATTTAGACTGAAGGCTTATAGGTTAGGTTTTCTCTTTGAGGTAATGGAAGTGTTCTAGAACTGATAGTGGTGTTGGGTCTTGTTTCTACAATTTTATGAATATACTAAACAGCAATGAATTGTATACTTTAAAATTTTAATTTTTATTTGATAAGAATTTCATCTCAGATAAAAATGGCAACAAACCCAGATTCCCTAAGGTAACAATTTACTTCATATCAAAGTAGAAAAAAATTACATGATTATAGTTTAATTCGCTTAATAGACATTGAACAAGAGAGTAATTTACTGTACTAAATCGAGGGGGAAGGTTGTGAAGATACTTTTCTAGTAGTCTGTTTTCTTAAAGTAGACCTTTCTGATCATGATTTTGTTTTTAAGCTATATTACTCTTATTTTTTATAATAGGCAATCACTTCCCATCTAAACAGTAATATAATTATAGTGCTTTTATAAAATCTCTCTATACTACATCATTATATTTTAAAATTTCAGTCTTCTTTAAAGGATGACTACCAGTTTAATAACCTTACAATTTATTTTGGAGCAGAAAATCTAACAGGAGTCATTCTCTGAAAATGCAAACATGGTTATTTTCATATTCACGTTTTACTCCTTTTCAGATGTAAGATATTCTTTAATCAATTTAATTACTATTTTTCAGTCTTTACAGAATGTTAATCATTACCCATTCAGATCCGTCCTAGTTGTTCAATTCAAGATGCATAAAAATAAATGTTTCTGATACTCTGGCTGAATATTCTGAAGAGTGCACAAGAATAAATATTAGGAAGCACATTGTATTTTCAATTGCTTTTGTCTATCTACACTCTGAAGGAAGAAACTCCAGATGTAAATACCCCATAGACTTATGATTTTCATCATTTGTTTTTGCAGCTCTCTGTGTACATAAAAGGTATTCTTTTGCCAAGTACAAGTGACATCAGGATTTCTTCATTTTGTTTTGTAACTTACAAAAGAAAAAAACAAATACATGCATGTCAAAATAACTGATCGGTGTTCTTCAAAAGTGTCAATGTCAAGGAAGGCATAGAAAGATTAGAGGAAGTATGACAGACTGGGGGTAATGAAGCGCAAGAAGGAATCTTGGAAGAGAAAAAGCACATTAGTTAAAACGCAAGTAAAATCGACGTAAGTTCTGCAGTTATTAATAGCATTGTACCAATGTTAATTTATTGGTTTTGATCATTTTACTATTGCTATGTATTAAGGTAATTGTAGGGGAAGCTGGTTGAGGGAAATTAAGGAACTCATAATGATTTTATTAGTTTTCTCCAAGACCTTTCTCTTGACCACTCAGGATATTGAATATTTTTTCAAATAAATGTTTGCATTTTTTATTTTCTTCTTCTCGAATTGACTGTTCATAATCTTTAAGCATTTTTCTATTTGGTAATTAGTCTTTTCCTCATTAATATGCATAGGATCTTTTGGCTAAGGCATATTAACTCATTAACACCAAACTTAGAAAATATTTGAGACATACTTTAGAAAGCATTTATTGTTTGTCTAAAATTCAAATTAAACTGGGATTTTTTAAATTAGTGGTTATGGTTGTATATCTTTGTGAATACACTAAAACTTCTGGATAGAACACTGTAAAGAGGTAAATTTTAAGATATGTGAAAATATAGCAGAAAAGATAACATAATTAAATAATCAGATCTTATAGGATGACATTAAACACACCAGAACTAATGGAAATGTACAGTATTTTTCTTCTTAAGGCTAATGTCATGAAAACCTAAATTTTTCCACATTAAATACACACATTGTTTTCATTCTAATGTTTTAAAATTGAATTAAATAATATAAATTTTACATGGAACAATACATATCATTAAATGCCAATAAAATTATAATAAAATTAGCAAAATAGCATTACTGATTTAAGACCTTCTATATCAGATAGCTAAGTTACTCTAAAGTTAGGTGGATAAGGATAGACAGATTAGTTGTGGAGCATAATAGTGTAAAAATAGATCTAAGAAATATTGAAAATTAAAATGTGACAATTTTGACATTTCAATTCAGTTGACAGAGCATAATTTACTTAATAAATGGTGCTGGAAAAATTGACTATTCATTTGAGGAAAAAGTACACTACTTGACATAATCAAAAAATGAATTACAATACAAAATGTAACAAGTAAAATAATTAAAATATTTTGCAAAAATTTAGGAAATGCTCAGATTACTATGGAAAAGGTAAAAACCTACTTAACAAGACAGAAAATTAAGCGCCATTAAAATGATTAACAAGTTCAGTGCCCTAATTGGGAAAGAATATCATAAAATTCAAATAACAAACTGAGTAGTTTTGAGTAATCCCAGTTTAATTTGAATTTTAGACAATAAAAGATTTTTAAAGTATAAATATGTCTCAAATATTTTCTAAGTTTGGTGTTAATGTATTAATATGACTAGTCAAAAGATCCTATGCTTATGAAAAAGGAAAAAACTAATTACCAAATAGAAAAATGCATAAAGATTATGAACAGCCAATTCAGAGAAAAAGAAAATAAAAAATGCAAACATTATTTGAAGAAACATTCAATATCATGAGTGCTCAGGGAAAATCACTGTATTTTTTATACATACCCGATGGTAAAAATTAATAGAAGTAATATCCAGTATTGCCAAATATGTAAAAAGACACTCTCATTAATGCTGGTGGCATTGCAAAATGCATGACTTAGAAAATCTTGCAGTAACTAATAAAATAAATGTATGCATATTATCTGGTCAAGAAATCATTCTTTTAAGAATTTTGCCTACAAGAAAAATGAAAGTACTAGTATGCATGTACATATAGATATAGATATGCATGCATGTGTGTGTATGTATGTGTGTGTGTGATTTTTTTCAGAATTTTGGTAGCCTGAATGTACAATAGTGAATTGGTGGAATAAGCTGTCGTTTATTCAGTGGCAATATTCAAGGTATTTAGCAATCAGTATAACACAGGTATTGATAAGTCTCAACAGATATACAATATTAGCCCTGAGTCTTTCTATTGAATAGAATATTGTGCAGCCAATAAAAAGAATGAGTGGTATGTATATGTTGATCAGGATATATTTCAAAAATTATAGGATTAAAAAATCAAATGGCAGAGTAATGAGAATAGTATATTCCCATTTGAATTTAAAATACAGCAGCAAGACAACTTTTGTGAGCAGGTGTAATTTGTGTGTGTGTGTGTGTGTGTGTGAGAGAGAGAGAGAGAGAGAGAGAGAGGGATTAGTAGAAAAAGAATATGAATGGATACTATTAATTTTCATAATTGGTTACTTCTGGGGAGGATGGGATTAGCAGGTGAGAAGGAAAAGAAAACAACATATGCACACAGAAATACATTTTCCAAAGTACAAAACAGTATTAAATTAGAAGTTTTAGAAAATTCATCCCCTCCTCACATCATCAGTCTTATTACTTAATTGCCATTTATTTTCTGTTTCCGGTCATTTTCACAATAACTAGAAATAATATTTAGAAACTTGTATTTTAGTATGAACAACTGCGCTTAAGTGGAGTACTAAGGTCTTTTGAACTTCCCAGTATCTGTTAACTACCTATCGGTTTTATTGTTCTCCTACTGGTTATCTTTATAAAGCCCTATTTCTCAATTTGCTAATTTTAATTGATAACTATTGACTCCTTCATAAGTCAGATGAGAAAGTCAGTACAATCTTTATCCCTCCTTTTACATCTCTATTTGAGTCAATGTGAACTTTTAAAATATATTGTCAATTTATAACCTATTAATCCTGCAATTTAAATATAATTAAAATGTCCCTATTTACCTATAAATTGTGAAAATCATATAAATATGTATATTTATACTTTCTCATATTATAATCATGTAGATATTACTCACCATAGAGCCAAGTAACATGACTGGATCCACAAAAATTGGATATAGCTTCCTAAAAGCGGATGCTTCAAGCATCAAAGTCAAATGAATTCTTTTATTTTACACCCCATTTAAGGCTCAAAATCATGCCACATTTTAGTTTGCTTCATATTTAGATTATTACAGTTTTGTGGAGCTTCTTTTTTATGTCATAAAAGACCAGATTTTTTTCCTCCTTTTGGATTGTTGACATAATAAATATATGCCTTATTTGCCTAATAACTAAGATTATCCAAATTCTTAAATCATACTAAGAGTTCTTTATCCATATTTTAAAATAAACTCTGCTTATGTTAAAAATACTTAAAACATAAACCAACATTTTATAGTCTTGGTAAAAATGGAAAAGATTTTACTGAGACTTTGCTTTGGAAAAAAACCTAAAACTTTTGTTTATTCAATCTTGTATTGAACAAAATTGATGTTTTAATTTAAAATACACATTTTCTTTGAGACTGGGTCTCACTCCTGTCACTCAGGCTGGGAAACACTGGCAAGATCATGGCTCACTCTTGTTCAACCTCCTAGACTCAGGGGATTCTCCCAACTTGGCCTCCCGAGTAGCTGGGACTACAAGAGTGTGCCACCTTCTCTGCCTTATTTTTTTAGAACAAAAAAAATGAAAACGCATTGATTTATATGGAGAAATTTGTACAGAATTTCTCCAAGCAAATAATGATATTCTGTGATATTCTTCATTATACATTTAAATTCCATGGCACAAAAATAAAATAGGCGATTTTTGCAAAAATATTTATGAAGGCTTCATCTGTTTCTCAAAACATCTACCTAATAATTTGATACATAAATTATTCTCTTGTAAAATACCTATCACGCATTATACTTTTTCTTCAATTTTTAACAGATACTCATTTACCAATGATTGTCATGCGATTCTTGCTATTTCCCAATAAAACTTTCATTGTGATGTCCGATATTTTTGCAATTCATTTTCAATTTGAATTTATTCTATTGGTATTCTAATTTCAATAAAATTGAAACATCTATTTCCTGCTTTCCAACTACTCTTTTCTTATAGGAACCTATTCTCACTTTATAAATCTGGGGATCTTACTTTTGATTCTCCCAAGAATATTAATTAGAATAAATTTTAAAATTTATTATTATTTGCTTCCAAGTTATCCCTGGATTAGTTATTTTGTGTGTGTGTGTGCTTCCTTTTTTCTCAAATGTGTGGTAATGCTTGGTTTTCCATTCATACTCATAAGAGATGCACTTGATATATTTTTATAGGTAGCTACCAAGCAATTTTTCTGACATTATTGAGGTAGTCTTCTCTCACAGGCTTCCATCCTGAAAGGAAGTCAGATATAACTTCAGACTAGTGGGCTATATTTTAGTTTTTATGGCAGAAAACAAATGAGGATTGTTCTTCTCTGGAATATCAGCTACCATAATAAAAGCACTATCCTCTTCCTGGCATGTTTCTCATTTCTTTGGAAAATAGCACTTCAGCCTCAACGTGCTGATGAAGGCCAATACTGTGTATGTAGAGGTGATGCTGACCTACATGGCCATAGCCAGTTTACAGATGCTACTAGTCTCAAAAAAAAAAAAAAAAATCAATGATTTTATTACATTTTATATTTAATGTATTTTATTATATGTCACATACATAGATTACTATAAATCTGTTTAGAAAATATTGATAAACATAATTTATTTCTTATTTTTGATAAAAAATAGTAACACTGGAAATTTTAACATTTTTCTGTGCCGTATGAAATAATCTTGTGCATTGCCTGGGATGAGCACACACAACCTTGGGAGACAAATGCTGTGGACCATCAATCATGTTGTTTTACAGTTCTATTTCCTTTCTACTTCTCTGATGATAAGCAACTCTAACCTCTTCTGCAGCACACTATGCATGCCCTGAGCTGTAGCTCTCTACATTCTATATTATCCATCAATCTAGTCCACCTTTCTCCATGTTCCAGAAATATATCGAGGCTCTGGTCTTCTGATGCCTCTCATTGGTCATTCAGTTATGTCACTCAACAAATTTATGGACTTAATGTCTTTAGTACTTCATTATTCTTAATCAGAGGTTTTGAAAAAAAAAGACACGTAACTATGTGCTGTCTATCATCTTCAACCGGAAACTCTATCAAGTACTTTCATTGTTACTTCTCAGGTTAGAGGGCTCCATTTGTATTGTTAGACTACAGGGATTCAGTGATGTATCCAAAGGGAAAATCATTTTTATATTAATTAATAAAGATAAATACCCTAGGGTTATAATCCTGAATGCAACAAGTAGGCAATGTCCCTAAACTATGACATTTTTTACTTAAGGAATTTATAAATGCTGAATTCAAGTAGTATAAGAAAAATGAATGGTATTAGGGAATTTTAGTGGACATAAAAAGCTTTATAATGCAGCATTTTTAGATTAATATATAATATTAATTCTTGAGTTATTGTTAGTGTCCTCTCACGGTTGCAGCTCCATAATAACAAGCATCCTCTTTAAGGTTTAGGGCCTGCTGTGCCAATAGTACTTTTAACAAAATACATTGGCTCTAGGCTTTCTGACATGGATTTACGCTGAGATAAACACAATTAACAAGATCAATTTAAATTTTGGTTCTTTGGTAATTGTTTATTAATGGGATTTTGAGATTACTTTTTAAGTTATTTTTATTTTCAATCAGGGTTGTTATTTGCTGTGTGTTTTTTATTTTAATGCCTGGATATTATCTGTTTGATCCATTTCTCAATGGCATGAAGGCAATAATTACCTTTGTAAATGATCAAAGGATAATCTTTCCTAAGGTTTTTGTAGCAGCACAATTATGGAGAAACTATCTTAGTTACGATAGGCTTAGAAAGCAAGCTATTCATAAATAAACCGAATGTTTCAAAATTTACTTTTAGTTTTGTTTAACATATAGGAGCACCATATACTTTTTATTTATTAATTTTTAATTTTTGTGGTTGTGTAATAGGTGTATATATTTATGGGGTATATGAGATATTTTGATGAAGGCATACAATGCGTAATATCCACATCAAGGTAAATGGAGTAGCCATCACTTCAAGAGATTATCCCATATGTTACAATCTAAGTATACTATTATTTTTAATTGCTGTGAGTACATAGTACGTGTATATATTATGGAGCATATTAGATATTTTGATACAGCCATATCTTGTATAATAATCACATCAAGGTAAATGGGGTATCCATCACTTCAAGAGTTTATCCATTGTGTTATAATCTAAGTATACTCTTAGTTATTTAAAAATGTACAATTCAATTAGTACTGACCATAGTCACCCTGTTTCACTCTAATTTTAAACCATGCTATCACGTATCATCATTGAACTCACAGTATGTGGCAAGCCACATTATCTTCCATAACACTGAGAGAATGTGTTCTCTTTCCAGGTCCACAGGGGGACGTGGTTTAAGGGCAAGAACTTCCCAGTGTCATGCCCACCTCCATCTCTCTCTATCTGGGAGATTTAACTGTTTCTCTTTAATTTTCACAGGCACGGGAATAGGTCACAAGTCAATCACTCCAGCGGAAGTTTAAAGGAACTACTTTCATTGGGTAGGGGTCTTGGAGAAGGTGGGAATTCCTCCCAGGTTAAAAGTCCCCTTCAGACTCCATGTTTGGATCCCCTTCCATGAACACTCTCCCTTCATGGAAGCTGTCTTCTTCTCTCCTGGATTTCCCCTCTGGGGTCCCCTTCCACACACTCTCTCTCTCATGGAAACTTTCTCTCTTCCTCTCCTTTTTCCCTTTTTCTACCTAAATAAATCACTATCTGCAAATACTTTTTGGGGTCCGGTATTTATGAGTGCACTGCGTTTCTCCAAGAACCTGGAGAAACGTCCTCTCAGGGGAGTTGAGGGCTTCCCTGAACCCCAACATTACAGAACTGCCATGGAATCATGGAACAACTATTGGTTTTGAAGATAGTTGGATCTCAGCCCCCACTAATAAGCTGTGTGACTTTGGGCAAGGCTTAACCACTATAAGTTTGAGTTTTCTCATATATAAAACGGGGGTAATAACTATCTCCGCGAGTTGCTCTGGTGGTTAACGAGATAACATATACAAAGTGACACAACATCTTGGTAAATTTCCTGGCTACTCAGCCATTCAATATATTAGAATTTATTTTATTCTTTCTTCTTAAGGGGTGTACTTGATTGCTCAGACAACTTTTTTTAGGCCATGCCACCATGTAGTTTCCAGAACTCAGGCCAGTGGTAGATCTACTGTATCACACTTTAAAGTTTAGAAATATGGAGTTCTAGAGGTCATTTGGAAAAAAATATGTCTATAATACATCTTCTTGTAAGCCAGAAAAAGATTTTGAAAAAGATAAAATAATATCAGGTAACAATAATTTCATCAGGAGTACACACCTGTTTGCATTCTGAGGAAAAAGCAAACAAGGATGTCAAATAGTCAAAAGAACCCAAAAGGATTTTTTAAAAATATGGATTCCTTAGCCCCATCCCAAACATATTGAAACAGTATACTGAAAATTAGAATTGGACATAAGCATTTTTAAAGACCTCCTGATTATTTGATGATCATCTTGGTTAGAAGTCACTGAAATAAGAGCATACAGAACATCTGTGCTATAGCACTCTATCTGAATCAGGTTACCAGACTGCTGCATATTTAAATAATACTATCATAGCTCCCCTGTAGAAATTCCTAGATAAATGCACAGTTTCATACTTTCTATCTACTCTTTTCCATGGTCACCATTTATTGAAAAGTTTCTAAAGTCTGCCCTTATATTTTACTTGGTAAAATTATCCAATGCAGCAGTTCGGTGCCTAATACTTCTTTTTGTTTGTTTTTTGAGACAGAGTTGCAATGGTGTGATCTTGGCTCACTGTAATATCCAGTTTCTGGATTCAAGCAATTCTTGTGTCTCAGCCTCCTGAGTAGCTAGGATTACAGTCATGTGCCAACACGCATCTAGCTGATTTTTGTAATTTTGAGGAGAGATGGGGTTTCACCATGTTCGCTAGGCTGGTCTCAAACTCCTGGCCTCACGTGATCCACAGCCTTGGTTTTCCAAAGTGCTGGGATTACAGGCACGAGCCACCATGCCCGATGCCTATATTTCTTATATTAAGTGTTACAGTATATGTATCTAAAAAATAAGGACCTGCTCAGAGAGGTCACCTCATCTGAAAATCTGTTCTGCTTCTTTAATTAGAGAATTAGAGTTAATGCATTATTATTTTTATTTCTTTTTATTGCCAGTAAGCTAAATACCTCTCTGCGACCTCCACACTAACCTCTGTCTATTATTGGCTGTTGCCTATTTTCCCCTGCTTTAATACTTTTAATACATCTATAACTCTTGTTAAAAGTCAGATAGCTGGAAACAATTTTTAAAGAAAATGTGACAGAAACAAAATATAAATGTAATGCATTGGTACTCCTAAGCATCACGAACTTCGCTAGCTAAAATTTGCTCTGTAAACTCATGCCTCAATATTTAATTTTTTATGCTTCACTCATTTTCCATATAGGGTGCTTATAACATGCCCTAATGAAATTTTCTGATACCAGAGTCTTGTAGAACTCTAACATGTTTAATTATAGCCTAGTTTATTTTGCTCTAAAAAATAGAACCTTAAGACTTACTTAAAGGAATTGCCTTTAGTATATTATGGTGCTACCAAGTTTGTAATCAAGATAGCTTTGGGAAGCAGTGGTAAATTCAAGAAGGAATATTGGCAAGTTTAGTACCTTTGCACGTGGAATCACAGGAAGTGATTGGCTTGAGAAGGATAATGGGGATTTCATTTGACAGGTTAGGCCATGGCTACTTGTTACATCACACTTTAAGAATGTTAATGCTATTCTACCAGCCCATGCTAATGCCTTTTCCTCTTCTCCTCTCCTGTCTTCTCTTCTCACTTTTTCCCCCACCACCATTTTTCTCTTGTTACTTTATGATTCTCGTTTATCTCCTCTTTTTCCATTATACTCCACAATAATGTTTATGTTACAGGATCTTTGGGGTGTTGCTTTTCTGGCTGGAAACCTCTGTGGCCAGTGGTGTTTTTACCTGAGTTCTTGCCCTGCGTCTATCTCCAAATTGTACCAATTCAAAGAACCAGGTACACAGACAAGTGGAGGGTGAGCAACATGAAGAGAAGCTTTATTGAGTGTTACAACAGCTCGGAGGAGACCCACATTGGTTAGCTCCTCTCTGTAGGCAGGTCGTGCCATCAAGTGTTCAGCTCTTAGCAGAGAGGAGGTCCTGGAGAGGGGGGCTCCTCTCTGCAGGCAGGTGGTCCCAACAACTGTTCATCATTCAGCACAGAGAATAGCTGCGAGGATTGTTCCTTTCTGCAGCTGTTCATCTCATCATCTGCAGCTCTCAGCAGAAAGGAGGCCCTGGAAAGGGTAGCTCCTCAGAGGAGAGGAAGTGTGTGCCAATTGGTCCATGGGAGGCCATGGGCAGACCAGAAAAGGCACCACAAGTCCCCACTCTGGTTAGCAGGTCTGGCAGCCCAGTCACATGGCTTAAAAGTGGGGCCTTTACTGGGGACCCACACCCTTCCACCAAGGAGTCTGCCTGCCTCCTGCCACCTACCATGGTGTGAAGGCCACTTATGCCAAGGGGCACCTGCAGATCAGCACCAAACTGCCCTCAGCAACCTCCCCTTCCCCCCATGCTTTTCAGGCACCCAATGGCTGGAGGGTGACAATGTGGTAGGGCCTGAGCATGGGTATAACTGGCTGGACTGTGACAGTGCCTGGGCTTGGCTCCAACCCAGCTCTGAGATTGGAGCAGGTGCTGGGAGTGGGCAGAGGTCATGCAGCCGGACAAGGCACCTCCAAGAATACAAAGGTCCCCAAGAGCACATGGAAGCCTGGATCTATAACCCTGACTTGGGTGCTGCACCTGCAGGAGGGAAGGAGGGGCATGGTTCCTGCCTGCTCCCAGCCCCAAAGAGTATGGGGAGGCCTGAGTCTACCATCCTGATTTGGGTGGCTTCAGCTGTGCCTGAGAGGTGGGGCTGCTGCCTTCTCCTGGCTCCCACTGCTTTGTGGAGCATGCAGCTAAGGCTGTGCCCCTTCAGAGCCTGGGGCACAGACTCCTGATGTTTGTTGGACCCAGGCTGTTATCCAGGGCAAGGGCAACATGCCACAAGCTACCTCTGTTGCCTCAGTGCTCAGGGGCAGCCCAGCATGGAGCAAATCATGGCCTCAGCCCTGCCATTGGGAGTGGCAGGTTTGGTGGTTACCACAACATGGGGCAGACGGCAGGGATGAAGCCCGAGGTGGCCATGCACAGAGCCTCCTCCTGAGGTTCAAGTATCTGGCACCCTAGGTAGAGTGGGCACGGTGGCTTCCCTGCTGGCCAGGGTACCACTCCCACTTCCCTCCCCAGACCCCAAGCATGACCCCAGGTCTGCATTGTAGCCTCTCTCTGCTCAACAGCTGCTCCCCTGATGACTGCTCCCCAACCAGTGGGCAACGTGGCCCAGTCCCATCATGGCAGCCCCCAGGGCAGAGGGCTGCAGGAAGGGCTGCCTTCTCTCTGCACCCTCTCTGCAGTGGCCAGAGTGATTGCAGCAGCTGCATCAGACAGCCCTCCACTGCCATCACTTATATTCTTTGCTTAGGCTGATTAGAAACTTAAGGCCAACGGGGTTCCTAATTCTGAAAGGTTTGCAAGTAAGCTTTCTCAGAGGCCTCAAAATTCCCCGAAATGTTCCTGGCCCTATCTTGGATGTTGGAGAATTGTTGTTTCGCCTCATTGTTACATTTAAATATTTATACCAGAAAAAGTTTGCCAAGTTTATAATAAGCACAAAAGAAAATAAATTCATTATGCTCAGTGTGATGAGTTTTACCACAATGTCTACCACAGGGCAGATGTCTGTTTTCAGTATTCATTCTCTTGGATCAGTCAGGTAGACAGCTGGTTTTTTAAGGGCATGTCTGTTCATTTATGTTCCTTTGAATTGTAAATCTATCATCACATTTACTTTTAAAATTTCAGCCTAGAGCTCACAATTCCATCATTGAAGAAAATCTTATATTACAACATATTCAAAAAAAGCATATATAATTACCTACTCTAGACATTTTAAACACATGCAAAATCTATGCCCAATAAATTACCTTAATTTATCAGAGTTTAGACAAAACAAGTTTGTTTTATGTGACTGCAGTATGTCCTCATAATTCCTGTGCAAGATAAAATATTGCTACTGACACACCATAATAAAATTATACAAGTGTGCTTCACTTTATGCAAAGGGTATATTCTTGCCAGTATGCGTGTGGGTAGGCATATGAATTTTCATCCTCTGATACAATCATTTGATAGTAAGTAGTTGAATACATTCTTAGGCTGTGTGTGCAAAATGCTAAAACATCTCACCAATCCAATGGGGAAAAATCAAACTGATATTTTGGCATCATGTAGCCTGAACAGAGGATTGAATGAACTTTTCATTTTTGCTGTGAGTTGTTTAGACTTTGCATAGACTTACTTAGAAGCAGTACAAAACATATTGAAGTTTTGTTTTTAGTTGAGTGATGTGAAGCAGATCATTTAAACTAACCAGTGATTTTAATAGAAAGTAAAAGGAAATTACATAATATAAATAATAATAGATAAGCAATCATTGCTTTGGTAAAATTTTATTTTCATTTAATTTTTAATACTGGTAATGCCATGAAATATGACTTGTTTTTCCTGGAGGAAAGGGTTGGAAAGAATTTCAACCAACCTGTTCATACTTCCTAAGGAATGTTAAATAGCAGAAAATTATATTCTTTTAGATATTCAGATGCCTTCCTTTGTGACAACCAAATACTTAGATGGAATTGATCACTTGAACCCCATTACTATCATATATAAACAGTAAAACGGACAAAATCAACCTTAAAAAATAAGATACAATTATGTGTGTCAAAATTCAGGTATGTCTGACTTTAGATAGCATATGAAATTTTTGTATTTGATATGTAATTACAATTTTGCTATAATGTTTTATAAATACTGGGCATTTTCTCATTGTTTTTCTCACAGAAAATGTTATTACTTTCAGATCAGTCTGTTTTCATTGAAAATAGGAGAAATGCGAAGAATATATGGTACACAGAATCTGTTTCTTATAGTGGGCATATGCTATTAACTCTTCAAAATTTTGAAGTGTATTAACTATTCAAAATTTTGTCAAAATAATGTGACCTATTAACCAAATAATTTATTTTAAAAAATTATCATGAATCCTATTACACCAACATACTGTTAGAGGCCCAATGAAGAGACTTTGTCTCAAGCCAGATAAAAATTTTATAGTCAAGAAAAGAAAAATTCAAAGGAAAATAAATATTTGGGGGCATATTAATGTTTCTTTATACTTGTTTTGTTTGAAGAGATTTCTGCCACAGAGGAAAAAAATACATCAGAGCACCTAATTCCATTAAAAACCTAAATATATCTAAGCCTGTCAAATCAATGATATTTTCTGTAATAAAAAATGACTCAAACCATTCTGTAAAAACTCTATTAACTCCATGCTTAATAAAGACAAAGAAACTATCTCTAATAAGTTTAGTCTGTTTCTAATGGACTCATCATTGGAATAGAAGTACCATAATGACTAATTTCATAATAGAGATATATATTGTATAAAAGAAGCATTTTATGTTTTCTTATTTCCTTTATTTCTACACAATTACTTATTAGCACAGATTAGTACACATGTTTAACATGTGTACTAATATAAATTTATATAAATGTACTAATATACATTTATGTAAAGGGAAGTTTATTAAATATTAACTCACAGGATCACAAGGTCCAACAGTAGGCCATCTGCAGGCTGAGGAGCAATGAGAGCCTGTTCGACTTCCAAACTGGATAACTTGGAGTCTGATGTTCTAGGGCAGGAAGCATCCATCACAGGAGAAAGATGTAGGCTGGGAGGCTAGGCCAGTGTCTCTTTTCACATGTTTCTGCCTGCTTATACTCTAGCCAGGCCAGCACCTGATTAGAGTGTACCCACCCAGATTACAGGTGGGTCTGCCTTTACCAGCCCACTGAGTGAATGTTAATCTTCTTTGGCAACACCCTCACAAACACACCCAAGATCAATACTTTGTATCCTTCAGCTCAATCAAGTTGACACACAGTATTAACCATCACAAGTCCACGCTTGTCAACATGGACCCATACACATCTTCTGAAATCATACATAATCTTCAATAAAGAAAATAATAAGATCATAATTACATATGACATAATATAACTAGCCTTCATACAACTGGAAATGCACCAATCCCCAACCCAAATATTATTACATAAAGTTAGCAATACTTAAATGTTGATGTGAAGTCAATAAATCTGATGTCACATGAGAAAGGAGAAAGGCTGTAAAATGAAGATATTTTATTGGTACAAGTGTATATGTGCACAAACATGTTTTTAACAATAGAAGGAGGAAATATTCATGAAAATTACAGTCCTTGTTTCTGCAGCTGGTCACAGAGATGTAGTGGGTATTGACGGCTACCTTTTACTACCCATTCTGTATTCCTTTTGCCTTCAGCAAGCACTTCAGCACATTGTGGGTTTGTTTTTGTTTGTTTTTTTCCTGGTGGAGTGACCCAAAGATTAATTCCTGAAGGTCTGGGTCATCTATAGTCCTGCCTGGATTTAGCTGTTGTAGCTTCCCAGTGACCTTAATCACAGGGCATGGTAATAGTAAGAGATGCTCTAATGGATCTCCTGTATTCCATATATACACTTCCTTACCTCTGTTGTGGAGTAGTAGACTGATTTCATCTTGATAGTCTGGGTTTATCACCGCAGCCAATACTGTAACTTCCTTCTTAGGCTGTTGACTTAAAGGTAGGAGGAGCCCAGAGTGTCCAGGTGGCAATCTTAACTTCCAGTTTAATGGAATTATTGTTGTGGCTCCTGGTGGCAGCAGTCCTTGCTCTGGTACTAAGACCTCTACACCAGCAGAACATATGGTGGCGGGAACAGGAAGCAAAAATGTTGTTAGTAGATCACTAGGGGTGATGGTGAGTGGTGCTGCTTCCACTTCCACCCCTTCGTCCCTGGACCCATGAATCCTGGCTATGGGAGAAACAGTACCATATATTGGATGCTGATTCAGAGAGCATACACGACCTTCTGGAGAACTTTGCCCCAGCCCTGCAAAGTATTGTTGCCTAGATGATATTGTAATTGTGACTTCAAAAGGCCATTCCACCATTCCATCAATCCAGCTACTTCAGGATGATGGCGAACATGGTAAAACCAGTGATTTCTATGAGCATACCCCACTGCTGCACTTATGTAGCCATAAAAGGAGTGCCTTGGTGAGAGACAATGCTGTGTGGAGTACCATTATGGAGGATAAGGCATTCTGCGAGTCCACGGATGGTGGTCTTTGCACAAGCATTGTGTGCAGGATAGGCAAACCCATATCCAGAGTGTCTATTTCAGTAAGGACAAACCTCTGACTTTTCCAGTATAAAGGAATTCCAATATAATCACCTGCCACCAGGAAGCAGGCTGATCACCCTGAAGAATGGTGCCATATCAAGGGCTCAGTGTTGGTCTCTGCTGCTGGCAAATTGGGTACTCACCAGGTCAGCCTAGGTGAGTGGAAGTCCATGTTGCTGAGCCCATGTATAACCTCCATCCCTGCCACCATGGCCACTTTAATCATGGGCCCATTAGCTGATGACAGGGGTGGCTGGGGAAAGAAATTGCATGGTGTCTACAGAATGGGTCATCCTATCCACTTGATTTTTAAAATTCTCCTCTGCTGAGGTCACCATTGGTGAGCACTCACATTGGATATAAATATCTTCACAATTTTTGACCACTCAGAGAGGTCCAGTCACATACATCTTCCCCAAATTTCTTTGTCATTAATTTTTCAATCATGCTTCTTCCACATTCCTGACCATATAGCCAAACCAGTGTCTACATCCCAGGAATCAGTATATGATCACACATCTGGCCATTTTTCCTTCCATTTTTCCTTCAAGCAGAGCTCGAAGTTCTGCTCACTGGGAAGATTTCCCTTCACCGCTGTCCTTCAGTGATATCCTAGAAAGGGGTTGCAGTTCTGCAGCTGTCCACTTTTGAGTGGTTCCTGAATATCGTGCAGAACCATCTGTCAACCAGGCCCTAATCTTCTCTTTCTCTGTCAACTGATAATAGGGAACTCCCCATGAGGCTACTGGTATAGGCTCGGGGGAGAGAAGGCTCAGTGGCAGGAGTGGAGACCATGGGCATGAGAGACACTTACTTATGTAACTGACTTGTGCCTTCATGGCCTGCTCAAGCTCAATCACGTATATACCACTTCCATTTGATGATGGAATGCTGCATTGCATGAACCACTTTATTGCTAGATGGGTCAGACAGCATCCAGTTTATGGTAGACGATTCAGATGGCATAATGACTTGACAACTCATATTCAAATGTTCAGTTTCCACCAAAGCCCAGTAACAGGCCAAGAACTGTCTCTCAAAAGGAGAGCAGTTATCTGCATAAGATCACAGTGTTTTGTTCCAAAATCCTAGAGGCCTTTGCTGGATTCACCAATGGGGGCCTGCCAAAGGCTCCAAACAACATCCCTATCTGCACTGACACCTCAAGCACCATTGGATCTGCTGGGTCATATGGCCCAAGTGGCAGAGCAGCTTGCACAGTAGCCTGGACCTGTTGCAGAGCCTTCTGCTTTGGACCACACTCAAAACTGGCACCTTACAGGTCACTTGATAAATTGGCCAGTGTAACATACCCAAATGAAGAATGTATTGCCCCAAAAATCCAAACAGGCCCATTAGGTGTTGTGGCTTTTTCTTGGTTGTAGGAGGGGCCAAATGCAGCAACTTATTCTTCACCTAAGAAGGAATATCTCAACAGGTCCCACACCACTGGACCCCTAGAAACTTTACTGAGGTAGAAGTTCCCTGAATTTTAGTCAGATTTATTTCCCATCCTCTGGCACGCAAATGTCTCACCAATAAGTCCAGTGTGTTTGCTACATCTTGCTCACTGAACTCAGCATAATGTCATCCTTGTAATGAACCAGTGTTGCTGGGTCTGTCCCACAGGCCCTGGTGGAGCAATGAATGAAAGAAGTACTCAGACACAGTCATGCAGTGTAAGAGCCACTAGGGGACTGCCAGCAGAGTGGGCAATCTCGACCTGCTGGAGTTGCTAGTTTTCATTTAGTACAGACATAATGCTGAAAGCCTGGAGCCAAAATAATTGGTGGGTAATTAACATATTGCTCTCTCAGTAGTCAGTCTAGCATGGGATGATCAAACGTCGGTTTCCAGATAACATAAATAAACAAACCTATTTAGATAAACTCCTCTACATTTCCTTGTACCTACTCCTTGCCCTTTGCCTCAGAGTAGGAGAACAGCTGCCTTCAGCTTATTCCCCCCAGAAGCTATGCAGGCCTTCTGACCTTTCAGAATGCCTGTTTTTTTTTTACCTGTAAGTTCTCCTGCCATTCAGACCAATCCCCCACACAGTGTGAAATCTTGCATAAACAAAAAGTGATCAATGTCTCTCCGATTAAGATTATGACACAAAGCCTCATAGTTGATATACCCCTGAGGAAGGACAGTGAAGGTGTATTGCTGGCCTTGCCAGCTGATTGCAGATTGCTCCTGGTGGGCCCTATGGACAGCAATGGAGAAAAAGGCATTTTCCAAGCCAATGGCTGCATACTAGGTAGCAGGAAATGTGTTAATTTGCTCAAGCAATGAAACCACATCTGGTACAGCAGCTGCAATTGGAGTCACCACTTGGTTAAGCTTACAATAACCCACTGTCATTCTCCAAGAACCATCTGTCTTCTGCACAGACCATATTGGAATGCTGAACGAGGATGTGGTATGAATCACCACCCTTGCATCTTTCATCTTTGATGGTGGCACTAATTTCCACAATCCCTCCAGGGAAGTGGTATTGTTTTTGATTTACTATTTTTCTAGGTAGATGCAGCTGTAATGGCTCCCATTTGGCCTTTCCCACCATAATAGCCCTCACGCTACCAATCAGGGAGCCAATATGGGGGTTGTTCCAGCTGCTAAGTATGTCTATGCCAATTATGCATTCTGGCATTGGGGAAATAACCACTTGATGAATCTGGGGACCCATTGGACCCACTGTCAGTTGGACTTAAGCTAGAAGTTCATTAATTACCTCATCTCCGTTAACCTCTTCTTTAACTGGAGGACCACAATGAATGACATTTTGTGTCCCCGGGAATCAACATCATCTCAGAGCCAGTGTCCAGTAGTCCCTGAAATGTCTAATGATTTCACTTTCCCCCATTGCAGAGTTACCCCTGTAAAAGGCCAGAGGTCTCCTTGGGGAAGGACAGGAGAAAGATTTGTTCCATTAATTGTCAGTAATGTAGTGGGATCCATCTTCAAGTTTACCCAGCCTCCTTTTTATACAAGGAGCTGTGGGTCTGTAAACTAAGTCAAGTCTGGAAATTTATTGAGGCACTGTAATTCTCTGTTTTTGTAATTCAAATTTGTCTTTTGCCCATTCAACATATAAGTTTTCTGCTTATATAAATTAAATAGAAATGCAGTAGGATTCCTATCAATTTCACTTCTAGGAACACTATGATTAAATAGCCAATGCCAAAGCTCTACACAAGTCAGATAATTCTGATGGTAGTTTGCCTCTGCTGTCCATTACAGTAGCTATACCCACCTTGCCTTTAATGGTTGAGTGCTGCCCTTTGGCCCCTGCCACCTCGGGATCTCATTATTTCCATTGTATTTAAATTTTTCGATTGAACGACTGTGGTTTCCACTGTTACATTTGACATACATAATAGAGCAACTATAGAACTCTTCGAAGATGCAGATGCTGCCCTTACAAATCTATTTCTCCAGGCATTGATCAACGGTGTATCTTCTGGACCATCCCAGCTGGGATAAACAGGTCTAAAGTGACTAACCCATTCCATCATCCCCATCTTTCTAAGCCTTTGGATCCTTTCCTCTGCCTTAAAACAAGGGAGATCAGGCATTTCCAGCACGCTGAGAGTAGGCCAGCTTTTAATTTATATTTCAACTAACCAAGAAAATAAATGATTAGAACCTTTTTTAACTCTCTGAGCTGCAACATTAAACTCAGAGTGCCTTCTTAGGGGTCCCAAATCAATAAATTCAGCCTGATCCAACTCCATGTTCTTTCCACCATTATCCCACACTCTTAATATCCACCATTATCCCACACCCTTAATATCCATTCCCATGTCTGTTCTCCAGATTTCTGTTTATATAAGTTAGAAAACTCAAGCAGTTCTTTTCAAGTGTAGCGCACCTACTCATGGGTCACATTCTCAACCACACCACTAGGGAACCACAGGGAGTTTAGTCAAGTTATAGGTCTGGAAGCAAACAGGGGTGTTGGGGGTGTCTCCTGACTGGAATCAACATTATCTTGCCTGGTAACTGCCTCAGAGGAGGCCATCACTGTTGCCTCAGGCATCACAGGGTTTATCTCCTCAGACAATGATGGAAAGGCTGATGGCAGCATGGATCAGAGAGGGGATGTTGCCACTACTGGGGATGGGGAAGCTGTTTCTTCTGTCAAAAAAAGTTCATCACAGTTTACAAACTCAGTGTTCCCAGCTTCATCAGGGTCCTCCTTCATACCCCATTCCAAGTTGCAGGGTCCCATTCTTTTCCAATCACTGCCCTCACTTTAACAGTAGACCCCTCTCGAGGTTGTGCATGCACCTTTCCTTGCAGGTCAGCCACTCTCATGATAATAGTTTGTGTCTGTTTTTCCACAATTTCAGCTCTTTCTCTATAGGAGATAAGACTCTAACTCAGGGCAATCTTAGCAGATTTGAAAGTCAGTATCTGCTTCTTAAGCCAGGAGAAAGAATCCTCAAGTTCATCATTTTCTTTCATCACTTCATCCACTGAACTTAGGAGCAACAAACCAGCCTCATTATGTTCCTTGGTTCTCCACATATGGTCGAAGGTATTATGTACAGAGTCAGTAAACTCCTTGCCTCTCACAAGCAATGAATCCGGAGTGTTGAATGCATTTATTTTGTATAACTGTCGAAATAATTCATGTCAAAAGCTATCAGTATTCTCCATACTATTATAAGTAGAGTCCTTAACCTTTTAGGGTCTAATCATATTAAGCAGCCAACTCCAGAAACCCCAAAGCAATGAAAGAACTCCATCCTTCATATTCTGTTCCTCAAGAACCACTGCTGGTACCAAAATCTGTATTAGTCAGGGTTCTCCAAGGTGCCACAATAGGCCCTGTGCAGACTGAGGAGCAAGGACAGCCTGTCCAACTTCCAAAACTGGAGAACTTGGAGTCTGATGTTTGAGGGCAGGAAGCATCCAGCACAGGAGAAAGATGTAGGTTGGGAGTCTAGGCCAGACTCTCTTCTGCCTGCTTTTTATATTCTAGCCATGCTGGCAGCTGATTAGATAGTGCCCACCCAGATTAAGGGTGGGTCTGCTTTTCCTAGCCCACTGACTCAAATGTTAATCTCTTTTGGCAATGCCCTCACTGACACATCCAGAATAAATACTTTGGATCCTTCAATCCAATTAAGTTGACCCTCAGTATTAAACATCACATCAGACTTCATAAATGGTTCATAAACTTCCTGATGGCAGTGATCAAATGAAACATATCTTTTGTTTCTTTTCATTCAATAGTAGGCATTCTATAGCTACAGGAATTTTAAAAAGCTTAACAAGTATTGTTAAATTGACAATGAAATAAATATTTACAAAATTTTCTGTAATTTGTATTATTGTACAAGCAGTCTAGCAATTATATAAGATCAAAAACAGTACATTTAGTTTTCTCAATAATGAAGTTGATTGTTTTTTTGATACATGGGCACTAGCTAAGACTGAGATTATCCAAAATATTCATTCAGAAATTAATTTTCATTCTCTTCCTACAGCTTTTTCTTTTGAGATCTGGTGATGAATAATAAAACAACCTGATTTAATTCAACTTATTTGCATTGCTTTCCTTGTTCACTATCTGACAGATGTGCTAATGAACAGCAAAATTGTTGAAGAGTGAACAGTAGCAGAATAGAAAAATATAAATCATGGATAAATTACAAAAAATGAAAGATAACTGAGAATTATTATCATTTGAATGGGTCTTATGTGGTAAAAAAAAAAAAAAAAAGCATTAATGTTCCATAAATTTGGTTCTGTCTATCAGTATCAGTTCTCTGAAACAGAAATGTACAGGACAAGAATTGACCAAATTTTCATCCAATATCCAGGTACATGTTGTTAAGGAGAAATAATGCTTTCTTTATAACCAATAATAGCAATGTTGCCTATGATTCAGATTTCACTTTCATTTAAGAAATTCCATGCAGAAAAGGGTGAACATCTTGGAATCAGATAACTACAAGGGATTTATAGAAATCATGTAATGCATTGCCTTTCTGGAGAGTACAACAAAAACAACCCAAATAGTTTAACTTTTTTAGGTATTATTACAGACATTATGATCAGAAATATAATAGAGTGTATAAGTCCATCCTTGCCTTGCCATAAAAAAATACCGGAGACTGGGTAATTTATAAAGAAAAGAGGTTTGATTGGCTCCCAATTCTGCAGTTTGTACAGGAAGTATGATGCTGGCATCTGCTGGACTTCTGGAGAGGCCTCAGGAAACTTACAATCATGGCAGAAGTTGAAGTGGGAGCAGGCACTTCTTACATGGCAGGAGCAGGATCAAGGGTGGGGGAGGTGCTACACACTTTTAAACTACCAGATCTCACGAGAAATCACTCACTAGCAGGAGAACAGCATCAAGGGGATGGTGCTATACTATTTATGAGAAATTCACCCTCATAATCCAATCACCTCCCACCAGTCCCCAACTACAACATTAGGGATTACAGTTCCACATGTGATTTCGGTGGGGATGCATACCCAAACAATAGAGTTTCACTATACAAATCCTCATAAAACCACTCTTGTCAAGATCACCCATTACCTCCATGTTAGACAAATTCAATGTATTTTTTTAAGTTCTCACAATAATAAGATTGGTTTAAGCCTTTCACATGATTAGACACAATTTAGAAACTTACTGTATTTCTGGCTTAATATCATTCAAGGCTTTACATGCTGTTTAAAATAATATTCAAAATCTTTTACATAGCCTATAAAGAACATGACCTAGCTCTTTCTTACGTCAAATACCTAATCTTGTGCCACTTTCTCCCATACTCACTACACAGAAGCCACACCCACACTGGCCTTTTAAAATTTTCTCTAATATGCCAACCTAACTCTTTGTTTATGCAATTTAATATGTTAATATATGTAAAGCACTTAGCACCGAATCTAACGTAGTGAGTTCTCAATAAATAACTTCTGTATTTTATTTTTTATTTCTTAATAGTTAATAATAATAAAATCTCATGAAGTGAGCCTTATTCCATTTTACAGGAAATCTAGTGCACAGAGAGAGCAGGTAACTTGCAAGATGGCATAACTGACAGATGGTTAAATGCTGGGGCTGGAATATAACCCAAGAAGACTATAAAGTAGGTAATATAATAATTTATTTTTATAGATTAAGACTATACAAAGCCAACTATTAAGTAACAGCTGTAATCAGGTGTCTGATTCTAGAACTCAGGTTTCTTAATGAAAAAGAAAATGATGAACAATATTTATTAACCAGAAAATTCTGTATGACCACTAGCACAGTTGCACAAATGGATTTTAGATAAGGGAAAAGTTTGATAACTGATAATAGCTATGTAATAACTCTGAGGTTAAATAAAGGACAAATTGGTGGAATGCACCTAAAGTAAACTGGGCCTTGGTGAGAAGGAAAAGGGAATTGCTTTTAGTAGCCTCCATACAACATTCCCATCTCTACTCATGATTGCTTTGGAGGTCTGAAAATGGAAATGATATTTTGTGGTTGGAAGAAGAATTAAGGAGAGGGTAGACATGCTCCTAATCAGTTTATCTCTGCCTCTATAATCTATAATTCTCAATGAAGATTACTTAGTTCAAATCAGCTCTCCATTTGGAAATCAGAAATAACATGGCCATTGCTTATCATTCTGGAAATTTATAGATTGCTGCTTTCACATCACCCCTACCTTTCCCTAAATTGTGCTGAAATTACTGTGGATCTTTTCAAAATTTGTGGATTTACATAACACATCTCTGCATCATCAACATACACACACACCCACACATACACCAATAAACAAAGTAATGTTTAAAGTTATCCCAATCTTTGAGATTCTATAACAAAATACCATAAAGTGAGTGGATTATAAACAACAGAATTTTATTTTTCACTGTTCTGGGGAGGCTGGAAGCTTGAGATCATGATGCCACAATGGTTAGATTCTGGTGAGGTCAATCCTCCAGGTTTGCAGATGGCTATCTTCTCAATTTATTCTCACATGGAAAAAGTGGTGAGGAAGCTGCTTCAGTTCTTTTTGTAAGGATATTAATCCCATTCATCATATGACCTAATCAATTCCTATGGCACGACTTTCTAACCCCATCATAACCACATAGGGGTTAGGATTTTAACATATGAATCTGGAGAGAAGACAAACATTCAATCTATAGTGGGAATGTTATTTTAAAAAATACAAAAAGTATTGGGGGGTACATTTTAATGACATTGACTCTTATTCCTGGAAAGCCTCTGGAGGGCTTTGAGCAGCACATTCATGTTATGTGACTTACATTTTCAATGGACCACTATTAGTACTCTGTGGAGAAGGTTAGGAAGAAGCAGAAGGACCAGTTAGGAAGCTGTTGCAATAATCTATATGCTGAATGATTGTGGCTTGGACCAAGATGATAGCAGTGGAGGCAGTGAGAGTTGTTGGATTCTGGATATATTATTTTATTCTATCTTTTAGAAATATTGAACTATAAAGAATAAATGAAAAAATACCCACATAGCATTCACTAGGAGAACTCATCATTTAAAAATTCAATTTATTGTCATCATTATTCTTTTTTATCCCCTATTTATCTCAACTGTAACCTACAGGAAATCATCTCAAACTGGTTCCTACAGCCATTTGACATGACTCCCTTTGTTTTTCAGTACTTATTTTGGTCACAAGTTTTGTTTGCTTGTTTCTTCCCAAAAAAGAAACACAGAAAGGATAAACCAGAAACCAATTAAGATGGTAACCTATAAAATTAGGGTGAACAGTGGAGGAATAGAAGAGAAAATTTTCTGGGTATAAAAGTTTTAATATTTGCACCATATACTTTTTTTAATTCAAAAAATAAAATAAAATCAAGAAGATTAATAAATGAGACTCTAAAATTAAAAACAAACAAAAAGTTCATAACGGTTCTCATATAAGTAACATAAGCACATGGAGAAAAAAAACTTAATTCAAGTAACATTTGAAATTGTACTCTGTACTCTGGCAAGGATTTACTCTAAATACACACAAAACAGAAAGAAATCTTAAACTTTATTCATTATGTTTGTCTTTTGGAACTCATATTGGCTTCATATTCTGAAATTGTATATTCTAGGCTAGAACAAATATGAATATTATTTGAAGGCAGGGTTCTCACAGTAGAATAGAGGAAGTACAAATATTGGATCGGGGGAGGTTAGGAGGAACCCTGTGATAACTTTAGCCCTGACCACTGAAGAAGTCAAACATCAATGACACCACAGTAGCAATGAGTATATCTAGTAACAAGATCTAGGATTTCCTGAAGAAATTTTTGGATCCAGGTTTGAGGCAGAAAGAGTACATGGTTCTGGATATGTTTTGAAGCTAGAATTCACTAGATTTACAGAAAGTTCAGTTTACAGGTGGTTAAAAAAAGTCAATAATGACTTTCAGGTTTGGGCATTTACTGAATTTAAGGAACACTGCAAGAGAAGCATATTTGGATGGGGAATACACTTAGTTTGGCCACATCAATATTATATGCCAATTATATTTTCATTTACACATGATATGGTGGGAAATTAAATTCCATCATGCATCACATAACAATGTTTCCATAAATGAAGGACAACATATATGGTGGTGGTTCCATAAGATTGTAATGGAACTAAAAAATTCTTATAGTCCAGTAATGTGGAAACTGTCATAAATATCATAGCACAACACATGACTCACGTGTTTGTGGTGATGCTGGTGTAGAAAAACCTAATGCATTGCCAGTCGTATAAAGGTATAACACATGCAGGCCGGGCACAGTGGATCAGGCCTGTAATTTCAGCATTTTAGAAGGCCAGGGTGGGTGGATCACCGGAGGTCAGAAGTTTGAGACCAGCCTGACCAACATGGTGAAACCCCATCTCTATTAAAAATACAGAATTAGCTGGGCATGGCGGTGTGTGCCTGTAATCCCAGTTACTCAGGGGGCTGAGGCAGGAGAATCCTTTGAACCCAGGAGGTAGAGTTTGCAGTGAGCTGAGATCATGCCATTGCTTTCTAGCCTGGGCAAAAACAGCAAAACTCTGTCTCAAAATAAATAAAATAAAATAAAATAAAATAAAAAAGTATAGCACATACAATTATGTAAATACACAATACTTGATAATGGTAATAAACAGCAATGTTATTGGTGGATCTATTTGCTATACTTGTTATCATTATATTAGAGTATATTCGTTATAATTATATTTTAAAAGGTTGACTGTAAAACAGCCACAGGCAGATCCTTCAGAAGATATTCCAGAAGAAGGCATTGTTATCATGAGAGATAATAGTTCCACATGTTTTCGCCCCTGAAGACTTTCCAATAGGATAAGACGTGGAGGTGAAGACAGTGATATTGATCATCTTGACCCTGGGCAGGCCTAGGCTAACATATGTGTTTGTGTCTTAGTTTTTAACCAAAAAGTTTCAAAAGTGAAAAAAAAATTTTTTTTAAATAGAAAAAGCCTATTGAAAATGGATATGAAAAGAGAATATTTCTGTATAATTGTACAATATTTTTGTGGTTTAAGTGTTATTACTGAAGAGTCAGAAAGTTAAAAACAAATTAAAAGTTTGTAAAAAAAAATTTACAGTAAGATGAGGTTAATCTATTATAAAATAAAGAAAAATATTTTCTTAAATTTAATAAATTATAAGCTTATAGTATTTACAAAGTGTACAGTAGTGCACGGTAACATCTTGGACCTACACATTCCTTTACCACTCACTCACTGACACCCAGAGCAACTTTCAGTCCTGTGTGCTCAGTTTGTAGCAAGGGACCCATGTAGCTTTACTGCTTTTTATATTTTATACTCTAATTTTACTGTAACTTTTCTATGTTTAGATATACAAATACTCACCATTATGTTACAATTACCTCCCATATTCAGTATAGTAACATGCTGTATATGTTTGTAGCCTAGAAGCAATAGGCTATACCATATAGCCCTAGCTGTGTAGAAGGCTACACTATCTAGTTTTGTGTGAATACACTTTATGATGTTCACACAAAGACAAAATTACTTAACAATGCATTTCTCAAAACATATCCTTGTCATAAAATGACACATGATTGTATGTGAGTTCAGGTAACAAATAGGAGTTGAGATATAAATTTTGAAATTATCCACATGGATATGATATTGAAATCTTTGCAACTCAATAAAGTCATCTAAGTAATGAGTTTAAATGGAGAAAAGAAGACTGAGAATTGAGCCCTGGGATACTCTAGTAGCCAAAGGTTAGAACGAGAATGAGTGCCTAGCTCAGGAGGAAGAGGAATAGCCAGTAAAGAAGTAAGTGAAAATCCAGGAAACAATATTTTTCAGAAACAGAGAAAAGAAGTCTTAAAAAAAAAAAAAAAAAAACTGGTTTCTTCTCTCATCTCCATTTTCTTCTTCTTTATTTTTTTGGTCTAATGTGCATTTTTCATGTTTTTAAAGTTTTCTCTTATAGTTTTTATTATTATCCTTTTGCAATGTATTTCAAGAGAATCCTTTGCTACAGTCTTCTAAATCATAAAATTTTGTAGTTAGGTATGCCAATTCTACAATTTCAGCCCTTCCTACTGATTTATTTAAAATACCAGCTATCACACTTTAATCTCCCACAATTGGAGTTCTCTGCCTGTTTCTTTATCATTAAAGCCCATTTTTGTTTTTAAAGCCACAATGCCTTCTTGACTTTAAGTATAGATGAAATGGTTCTACAAGTTCTTATAAGTTAGAAAACAAATTACTGGAGAACCATTAATGTGGTTTGCTTAGGGATTGATTTCACTGATCAATGTATGCCTTCTGTTGTGTTCCTTCAAAAGTCTAATGAATCTTGATTTTCTGCATATTTTCACAAATGAGGGCTTTATTTAATCAGATTTAGGAGGCGGGATGAGTTTTTCTAGTATTTTTGACATAACTCTTTCACTGGTAGTTTGGACTGACACTAAGGGAATACACAGCTGTACAGGCCTTTCTTTAGTGTGCCAAAGACCTTGCCCTAAGTATGTCATGTTTCTGTGCCCATTGTGACATATTCTGTAGGTAAGATACCCTCCAGCATCTTTAAAATTAATTATCCCTCTGGCCTTCCCCCATCAGCTATCTATCTATGCCTAATCTCTTGTGTTTCAAATTTTTGGGTTTCTCCATGATTTCATGTAAAAACTCAGTTTCCTTCAGTGTCTTTTTCCATCTGTGTTGCATTGTAGTTTCTCAGTCCTGTGAGTTTTCATGCCAACCTGGTCTCATTTACTTGATAATATGTTGATATTTCTCATAGTCCCTGATTCACTAACGTCACCTACTCAGTTTTTCAAGGTTATTATTGATTAATACATATTTTTTCTATTTATGCTATCGTTCTGATGAGATTTGGGGATATAGAATATTTAGTAACCATTTTAATAACAATAGCTAATACTTATTGAGTACCACTCTTCACGTATATTCCTAGGAAGGGAGTTCATTAAATCTCCTACAACTGTACACTGTAATAGTAATAACTGGCCCCTTATATAGTGCTCTCTGTTTTCCAGGTGCTGTTATAAGTACGTGACATATACTACCTCATTTAATCTTGGCACAATCCTATGAATTAGGTACTAATATTTTCCACATTTAAAAAATGAGCATGTATCTAAACGTACAGATTTTATTCATTTATAAAGTATATGCATGTACTAGTGTACTAATTATTAAGTACATCATAAAACTGAAAAAAAATAGTCACAAGAGAGTAATATAAGAATTAATGTTAAATTCTAATATTTTCTTCCCACACTTTGATGGATCGTCTTGACCAATCCTTCAAATGCCTACAAACCACTTTAGAAACTATTTCTGTTAGAAGACGTTCAGTTTTTTACCAGACTGTGGCCCTAGAAAGGCACTGAGGCAAAACAATTGCAATTTGCATCTCTCAGGTCTTCTAAAATACATTGTATATTAGAATTGTTCTTCACAGGATTTGTTTCCTTTTGTTGTACCTTGCCAATCTCCAAAAAAAATATGGATATTTTTACATGAAGTAGTTATATTAGTCTTCCAAGTTAACTATTCTGAATGGATTAACAACAACTTGTATGTTTGAATTCTGGAGTGTTCTCTAGAAAACCATACTAATTATTTCATATCTACCTATTTTGCCTCCATGTCCATAGACCATATATATTCTCACAGGGCTCAATAATTGGTTGAGTATATTAATTAGTCAAGAACTAATGGCTTAGTGGCTACCAAAGGAATCTTACTCACTGGTCACATTTAAAAAGTATCTGTCAATCAGACACTTATTCCAAGAAGACAAACACAGTGCCAGGATGACTGCCAAGATGAACAAATATTTCATAGATGTCACTGGCTTGCTGACTGGCTGTCTGCCTGCTTTCCCCTTGGATTCATTATTCATCTAGGAAGTTTTTTAAAAAATCCATCAGACAGAGCTAAACAGATCTAAGTTGTAACTACTAAAATGTGTGGAACTACCGGACATGTTTAGTGCTGCCACAGGTTTCCAGCTATGTACAGAGGAACTTTTGTTTGTGAGTTATCCTTTAAAACCAGAAATATGAGAATATGTTTACATTTTTATTATAGAAATAGAAAATAAATACATCAACATCTGAGAAAGAACGTAAAATATTTCTTAAAATTATTATGGTGCATATCTACCTTAATATTAACATGTCAGTGGCACAAATACAAGACATCTAATAAAGTAAAGAGCATACAGAAAAGTGGATGAAGATTACAAACAAAACAAACTAATCATTCTTTGTGCTTACTGGCAATTAGTTATTAAATTCAATTCTTCTCATTCTCTTGAGCCAAAAACAGCTCCAAGCGCAGGAAGCTAAAGATTTGACTGTTTTCTTGATTTTCCTGAAGCTGTAATGTATTTTCTGGGCCAGAACTACCACTAATAATCATTGAATAAAAACATGAAAAAGCAACCATCACCATCATAACCATTCTGTCCACTAAGCTGCTCTTCCTTTGGTTCCTTGACTGTTCTTCAGTGGTTTATTAGTTTGCTAGCTTTGCTGTAACGAAGTATGACAAGACTAGGTGGCTTATAAAGACAGAAGTTTATTGTCTTGTAATTTTGGAGGCTAGAAGTTTGAAATCAATGTGTCAGTAAAACCACGCTTCTTCTAAATTCTGTAGACAAAGGATCTTTCTTTCTTCTTCCAGATTCTGGTAGCCCCAGATTTCCCTTGGCTAGTGGCAGCATAATTTCAACTTCTGCCTTCATCATCACACGACATTCTCCCTGTGCCTCTTCACATCACCTTCCCTATATGTATACCTGCATCCAAATTTCCTTTTTTTTTAATAAGGACATCAGTAATATTGGAATAAGACCCACCCTAATGACCTTATTTTAACTTTATTGGCTCTGTAAAGACCCTAAAACCAAATAAGGTCACATTCTGAGATACTGGAGGTTAGACTTCAACATAGTTTTTTGTGTGTGAGGGGGACAGAGTTCAACCTACAATAAATGGTATGATTCTGTCCTCTTCACCATCCTGGCCACCCGTATCAAATGACCCCCCTCCCCGCTCACCAGAGCATGGTATCTCTATGACTGAACAAGCCACTTTAAGTGAGGTCCAATTCACACAGAGGTCAGTGGACTGATACCTCTTATCTTTACTTTGGAAACTAACTATTCCTCAGCAGAGCCAAGAATGGCACTGTCTTTTCCTCTTTATCAATTTGTGGTCTTTAACCACAGGTCTTTTGCATAGACTTTACTGTCAAGCCAGGTCACCCCCCAAGCAAAATACATAATGTTGAACATTTTTACATAAATATATGATTTTATCTTTTGCCTGACAAATTTCCTTTTATTACTACCTTTTAGTTTTTAATTTTTAGTCCATCACTCTAGCCCCTGAAATTATATGCAAATATTGTGTGTATAAAAGTATGTGCTTTCATCTCCTAATCAGAGATGTTAGAGTTTTGTAAATCTTGACTCTATGATCTAAGATCTGGTCTTAGATCACAAAACCACTCCAGCTTTGTGTAACCTGCAGATTAGATAACCTGGAAATTTTTTGCTTATTTCAATTATTGATACAAATGTTGATCAGGATAGGTCCAAATCCAGAACCAGGCAACATATCAGGAGATCTCCCCATAGATTGTCATTGATCTCTTGATCAGCAATTTTGAGGAGCAGTACAAATTAATCTTACTCTATTATTACACATTTATCACTGTATCCATCCCACAAACATCTATAAAACCTCTATATGTTCCAGTCACTGTGTTATCTGTTTTGGATCTCCTTATTATAAAAGAAAACAAAAGTAGCATGGTAACTATGAACAAAACATTGTAAAATACAAGCAGGGAAGCAGCTTTTAATATGTGAGGAGATAGTAAGATTAACAAAAACTAAGACTGGGGAGACAGTCAAGAGCCAGATCTTTTTTAGTATTATGGACAGCCAACTTGTCAAAAATAATCTACACTTCTTGCCTCATTACATTCACCACATTATAGCTTCTTAATTGCTTACAACCTGCCCCTTGCCCCTTACAACTCTGTAGAATATGTGTTATTGAAGACCATAAAATATCTTCTCTCTTTGCTTGAATTATTTATAGCTAACCATATCCTTCATCAAATTCTTTCCTTTCTCCTTCATTCTTAAAGCCTAAACTATTTTGATTGTCTTCCCACTCCTTTGACATCATTCATGACTGCCTTATTGCCTGTTATTTCTCCTTACACCCCCAAATACGAGCATTAACAAGTTCCATCCTCAATTTTCTTTTAAATTCATAGTATTATAAAATAAAATATAGCAGAAAGCATAGAGTTCATCTTCTTTAATCTCCTTATAATAGGGAAATAACTTCCCCAGCTATCAAATAGCAGAACCTGTTTCCTTTATTGCAGATTCTAAACTAACTTTTGCTGCACAGCTCTACTCTTTCTTCTTTGTGAATGGATGTTGACCATTCAGATTCCCATATATATGAATGAATGAAAATTACCTTATTTCATTCATTCATATATATATATATATATGAATGAATGAAAATTACTTTCTGACATTTCTTTTCTAAGCACTCCAGTTTCATATTTCTGTTCCATGGGAAGTTTTCACGTATTATCTTTTAACCCTCACATTTAGCAGTCCTCCTAAAAGATCTATCTGTCTATGTAGAGCTAACTAAATCTGCTTATTACTAGGAAACAAAGTTTCAAGTTACTTTTTTATTTTTTCTACTTTCTATAGCTAGACATCATTGTTTCTTTGTTTCATCTTGAGGCTTCTTAACCTGAAATCAAAGAGCCTATCACCACAGAAAGGAAAATAGGAAGTAGTTATTTTCACTGATCTCTAACCAAAATTTAGCATTTTCTTCAACAATGAATGTAGGCAGAATCTCTTTAGTACTTCCAATATACATTTGTTAACAAAAACTCATCATTTTTTTTTTCTTCAGGCTATTGGCAAAAGACAGCTTAGAGTCTTCAGAATACATGGACTGATATTTTTAATGTCACAAATATTGAAGAATATTCCATTCCCCTTACAACAGTCTTAGGGAAGTATATATATGGTAGGAGTCCCTCTTGCCTTTGATAACAGCATCAATAGTAATGACACCAACAAGAAAAAAACACATTATCAAGTATCCAAGTGCCAAATGTGCTAAACACTTTACTTGTATTATTTCATTTAATTCGCAAAACAGTCTATAAATAAGGTACTAAAATGATTCTAGTTTCAAAAATAAAGAAATAAATTCAGAGAGATAAAATAACTTGTGAAAGTGCATTGCCTAGGATCACATAGGTTTTTTTTATTTTTTATTTTTATTTTTTCCTGAACAGGTAAGCATTTTTATCTTTGCTATTTCTAAAATATAAATTTTGGACATTCAAAAGTGTAATAGCTAATGTGCCTGTGGGTAATACCACAGTAAAAATTATATAAACACAGGCAGTGATACAGTTTTTCATGAATGTTCTAATGTTTTGGCAGTATTCTCCAAGTCTATATAGAAATACATACTATATGTATGTGTGTATATATATATATATATATATTTATAGAGAAGGAGGTATAATATCATTTTTGTTCATGTTCCCCTTCACAAAAATAGGACAATTCTTTGTACAAATTGGCATACTAGATCTTAAATACGTCATGGATCATTTACTAAGTCACAAATTGCATTTCTTAGGCTAGTTTGATTGTCATCATAAATAGAAAATAGTGGGTATTGACAAATTATCTTCTGGGGGACTTTGCAGGAGGTCAAAATTAAACAAATCAGGGGTACAATGAAAACACTGTTAAAAAAAACACAGTGATACAAACTCTGGTAAGAGCATTTGCTACGACATGAAATTGTTAGTATGAGAATTTTCATCCAGCTTCAGGATGTCACAGAGGCTGAAAACAACATCAAAGTGCAAGGCACCAACAAAATAAGGCTTCACGAAGGAGAGTAAGTGCTTGAGCTGTGATCATATAGGTTTATAGGTTACAGAGCCTGGAACTGATTTCTGTGCCAGTCTCTGTCTTCAGGTAAATTTTTAAAAATATATTTTTTAATGTGATAAAATATGTGTAACATAAAATTTATCATTTTAAGTGTTCGATTCTATGGCCCATTAAGAACCTTCATATTGTTGTGCCACCATCGCCATCATCCATTTCCAGAACCTTTTCATCTTTCCCAACTGAAACTCTATACCTGTTCAACACTACTCATTAATTCATAGAGACAGAAAGTAGAATGTTGGTTTCCAAGGGATGGAGTGAGGGGGGAATGGGGAGTTCACATAAGATAAAATGATATTATACATCTCTCTCTCCTCTGTACATACACATACATACATATACATATATATACACACATATATGTATACATACATGGATATATATGTATGTATTTCTATATAGACTTGGAGAATACATCCAGTGCTTTTGTGACTGTCTGATTTCACTTAGTATACTCTCTTTCAGATTTATCCAGGTTGTAGTATGTGTGAGGATTTCCTTCCTTTTTAAGGTTGAATAATATTCATATATATTACATATACTATATTAAAATATGGATATTATATATACCACATCTTAATCTGTTTATTCTTGTATGGACAATTGGATTGCTTCCATTTTTTGCTATGGTGAATACAGGTATACAAGTATGTGTCTGAGTTTCTGCTTCCATTTCTTTGGGACATATACTCAAAAGATAAATTGATAAATCATATGGTAATTCTATATTTATTTTTTTGAGGAATAGCCATGCTGTTTTTCACAGCAATAGCATCATTAACATTCCTGTCAGCAATGCACAAGGATTCCAATTTCTCCACATTCTTGCCAATACTTTGTGTTTTCTGTTATTGATTTTTTGATTTTTATAATAGCCATTCTAATGGTTGTAAATTACTAATGTGGTTTTATTTTGTATTTCTCTAATGATTAATGACGTTAAACATCTTCTCATGAGTTCATTCTCCATGTGTATACCATATTTTGAAAAATGTCTATTCAATTCTTTTGTCTGTTTTTAATAGGTTTGTTTTCTTGTTGCTGAGTTATAGGCATTCTTCATGTATTCTGGATATCAATCCCTTTTCAGATGTATGATTTGAAAATGTTTACTCTGATTCCATGAATTGCTTTTTCATTCTCATGTTAGTGTTATTTGATGTAAAAAAAAGTTTTTAATTTTGATGAAGTCCAACTCCTTTATTTTTTCTTTTGTTGTCTGTGCTTCTTTTGATATATCCAAGGAGTTATTATCAAACCCAATGTCATAAATCATTCACACCTTGTTTTCTTCTAACAATTTTATAGTTTCAGCTGTTATGTTTAGGTCTTTGATGCAGCTTTAGGTAATTTTTGTATATGGTGTAAGATGAGGGTCCAACTTCAATTCTTTTTAAATTTTATAAACACACATTTTAGTGAAGACAGTTATGTGAAATGAAACAGTTTGAAAACAGTTATATGGTTTGTTAAAATGATAAACATGTGCCTACTGTATAATCCAACCATTCTACTCCTAGATATTTACTGTAGTCACCCAAGATAAATAAAAATATATGCTCATACAAACACTTGTACACAAATATTCATAGCAGTCTTATCTGTAATGGATGAAAATTGAAAACAACCCAAATGTCCACCAACAAGTTAATGGCTAAATAAATTGAAGTGTTTCCATTAAATTAAATTCTCTAGCAGTAAAGAAGGAATGAAATATTGATTCACTCAATGAAATGGATGAATTGCAAAACAACTGTGCTGAGAAAGGAAGCCAGACAAAAGGAATATATATGATTCTATTCACATAAAATTCTAGAAAATGCATACTAATTCATGTTGACAGAAAGCAGATTATAGGTTACCTTGGGATAGGGTGATGGGAGGAAGGGTAATAAATAATTTATTATAAAGGGGCATGAGAAAACTTTTTGGGGGCCATGAGTATGTTCATTATTTTGTTTTTAATTGACATCTAATAATTGTGCATATGTATGAGATACACAGTGATTTTTGAAACATATAATTTATAGTGAACAATCTGAGTAATTAGCATATCCATCATCTCAAACATTTATCATTTCTTTGTGTTGGAAATATTTAATCTCCTCCTACCTATTAGAAAGCATATATTATTGTCAGCTATAGTCATCCTACATTACTATGGAACGCTGAACATTTATTCGTCCTATCTCCTTGTAATTTTGCATCTTTTAACAAATCTCTCACTTTCTCTCCTTCCACCTACCCTTACCAGCATTTAGTTAACTCTGTTCTGCTGTTTCCTTCTCTGAGATTAACTTTATTTTAGCTTCCACATGTAAGAACATACATAGTGTTTAACTTTCTGTTACTGCCTTATTTAACTTAACCCAATGTACTCCAGTCCATCCAAGATGCCATGAATGGTAGGATTTCCTTTTATGGCTGAAGAGTATTCCATTGTGTATAACAGTTTTCCCAACACCATTTGTTGAAAGGACTATCTTTTTGATAATCTCAAACATGATTTTTTAAAAATCCTTTGAACTCCCTTCCCTGTGTCCATGTGTTCGCATTGTTCAACACCCGCCTATGGTGTGTACCTATGCAACAATCTTCCATGTTCTTCACATGTACCCCCAAACCTAAAATGCAATAAAAAAAAAAGAAATTTTCAACATAATTGAGATAAAAAAAATCCTTTGAACATATATGTAGGGGTGTATTTTTGGACTCACTATTCTATTCAATTGGTCTATGTGTGTCTCTATACCAGTAATACAGTATTTTGATTACTATAGCTATGATGTATGTTTTTAAATCAGAAAATGTAAGACATTCAGCTATGGTCTTTTTCAAAATTGTTTGGTTTTTTGGAATATCTTGAGATTTTGTTTGAATTTTAGGATGGATTTTCATATTTATTCAAACAACCTTACTGAGACTTTGATAGGAATTGAATTAAATCTGTAGATAGCTTTGGGTAGTATTGACATATCAACAATATTAAGTTTTGCAATTCATTAATACATATTGCTTTCCATTTATTTCTGTATTTTAAATTTTATTTTGGCAATGTTTTGTAGTTTTCAGTTTATAAGATTTTGCTTTCTTGGTTAAGTTTATTCTTAAGCATTTTATTATTTTTTATGATATTTTAAATGGAATTATTTCCTTAATTCAGATTTGAATTTCTCACTGTTAGTGTACCAAAATGGTACTGATTTATGAGTGCTATATTTATATTCTGCTATTTTGTTGAATTGTTTATTAGTTGTAACAGTTTTTTCAAGGTAGAATCAGTTGGCCTCTAATGCAATGAGGGTCTCTGTATTAGATCCCTCAGTCTCAGTCTTGACATTCTTTTATATCACTAACGGGGTTAGAATAACAGAAGCTTCAGCTCCAGTACACCACAGAGGGACTGAAACCTCTTTCTGAACCCATCTAGTCTATGGGTGGGTCCACTAATGCACATAAGCCAGAATCCAAGTACTATGATTATTGTCAGGAAAGGAAATAAAAAAATTTAAACTAAATCAAATACATAGTTTTAAAATTTATCCATTTACTAAGGTCCAGCTTCAACAAAAATCTCTTGATTTTTCAGTAGTTCCTTTGAGTAACTTAAATACTGTAATAATTAATGTTAAATAAACGATTTGAGGCCATTAGGAAAGCATTGAATTATGCACCTTGTTTCCTCTATGCAGCAAACCCAAGAGCATAAAATAGATTTAAGAAGCCCCAGATGGTTAAAATAAGTCAAATTGAAAGAGTGCTTCCACTATGATAAAATTCACTTGGATATCTCTTCAACATACTAATTTCTTTGGCTTTGGGTATATACCCACTAGTGGGACTGCTGGATCATATGGTAGTTCAATTTGTAGTTTTCTGAGGAACCTCCATATTGCTCTCCATAGTGGAGAGCCAACTCTTATACACCAACTGTGTATAGAGTTCCCCTTCTTCACATCCTTATCAGCATTTATTATTTTCTGACTTTCTGATAATAACTATTCTAACTGTGATGAGGCTATGTATATTGTTGCACTATTCACATAGGTAAGATCTGGAATCAAGCTAAGTGTCCATCAACAGATAAATGGACAAAGAAAATGTGATATATATACACAATAGAATACTATTCAGCTATACAAAAGAAAAAATTCTGTCATTTGCAACAACATGGATAAATCTGGAGGACATTATGTTAAGTGAAATAAACCTTGCACAGGAGGACAAATACCACATTTCATTCATTCATATGTAGAATCATAAAAAGTTTATCTTATACAAATAAAATGTAGAATAGTGTTATAAGGGGTTAGAGAAGGTAGGGTGTATTAGTCTACACTTACACTGCAATAACGACATAACCGAGACGGGGGTAATTTAGGAAGAGAAGATATTTAATTTACTCACAATTGCACAGGCTGTATGGGAAGCATGGCTGGGAGACCTCACAATCATGGCGGAAGCCAAAACTGAAGCAAGCAGGTCTTACTATGGTGGAGCAAAGAGAGCAAAGGGGGAAGTGCTACAACCAGATACCGTGAGAACTGATTCACTATCACGAAAACAGCTGGGGGAGCCGCCCCATGATTCCATCACCTCCCACTGTGCCCGTCCTCCAACACATGGGGATTCCAATTCAAAATAAGATTTGGGTAGGGACACAGAGCCAAACCATATCATAGGGAGAGGGATGGGGAAAGGTTGGTCAATGAGCACGATGTTACAGTTAGATAGAGAAATAAATTCTGGAGTTATATTGCATAGTCAGGTGAATATAGTTAACTATAATGTAGTGTTAACTATATTCTAAAATAGAAGAGAAGATATAGAATATTCTCAACACAAAGAAATGATTAATGTTTGAGGAGATGAATATGCTAATTATCCTCATTTGATTATTACAGAATTTATACATGTATTGCAACATGATACTCTACTCCATATATATGTACAATTATTATGTGTCAATTATTTTTTTTAAATAGAAAACATAAAAAATTCAACTGGGTAAAATGTCTTAATTTCCAATGATTCCCAATAAACATGGATAAATTGTGTGCTACTGTGAGTCTATTATTCATTATAAAGGTACATATTGAGAGGGATATGGAGATTGAGTACGTATACTATTTTACTATTTTAAGTGGTCTGTCAAAAGAAATACACGTAAACACAAGAAAAAACCCCTTAATTGTATATCATAACCAGCTTTTTTGATTCATAGGTTAAGCAATTATGACTTGGATAAAACAAGTAAAATTGAAAGTAAATTCCACTTAGATCAGTCTATGGAACAATAGTGGAATTAAGCACAATCTTGCTTAAAGGCAACCCTCCAAGTTCTGCCAATGACAGTAAACCCAAAGAAAAATTAAGAAAGAAAAAAGTACTTTGTACTTACAAACGTTTCCTCATGAATGCTAAGTAAACTATGATTCTATCACAGCTATACACATGTGGATAATAACTATGGTTAGGAATTATCTTTAGATCTAATACAGTTTTTGTTTAGTAAGAGAGGCTGATTCAGGTTAATTGGTAGTCAGATGTGTTGTGTAACCTACATGGAAGATACAGAAAAAAGTAATTTAAACAATGTGGTTATAAACTGTATGTGATTTCCCACTACATCATAGCAATCAATTCTAGTCAATTCTCTCTCCATAATATAATTTTGACCTCTCTCCTATTTTTATTATTTATACCATCAATATCTTAATTTAAGGACCTCCTCATTTTTATTTAGAAGTTTGAAGTAGACTCCTGTTTCTCCATCTACAATCTTTCCCCACTCTAATTAATCCTAAATTCCTCTATAGTATTAATTTTTTAAAACAGATCTAACCAAATTACCCTTGTATACAAAAGCTTTCATTTGTTCTCCATTGACTTTTAAATAAATCTGTGTCTTATTCTGGTGTTCAAGAATGTGTACTTAGTCCTAAACTGCATTGGTTTTCTCACCTCCCACATTTTCCTTTTTGCTTCAGCAAACACTGGTAAGATTTTCATACACATCACACTGTTTATTGCCTTCATACCTTTTTCTCTTTTTGTTCCTTCCATTTAAAATATTACGCCTTCACTTGATAAATATTTCCTCATCCTTTAAAACTCAGGCCACATGTCAGCTTCTTTTCAGACTTATTCTTTGACTCTGTCAAGATATATCAGGTTCCCTGTTTGTATAATTACATTAATACAAACATTGATTATTGAACATTCCATATTTAATTTTAATTCTCGATTAGTCTCTCTCTTCTATTAGAAAATTACCTGAGGCAGGAGACTGTGTAGTATTTACTTTTATACTTTCAATACCCTGTGTATATTAGGTATTCATTAAATGTTAATTGTGTGAATAAATGCAGATGCTTTTGACATCTATTTATGCAGCCTAGAATTCTCTGGACACCACATGCTTGCAGGGTTGTCTTTTCCCAGCACTACAAATTTTAAATAAACCAAATTTACCTTGTACTATCTTCTTTACCAAACCTACTGGTTTATATTTGTATTTCCCATCACTACTTTTTTATGGTACTTTAAGTTGTGGGGTACATGTGCAGATCTTGCAGGATTGTTGCATAGGTACACACATGCCACTGTGGTTTGCTCTCTCCATTCCCCCATCACCTACATTAGGCATTTCTCCCAATGTTACCCCTCCCCAACCTCCCCCACCCCCCGATGTCGCTCCCCTTGCCCCCCATCCCCCAACATACCCCAGTGTGTGATGTTCCCCTCCCTATGCCCATGTGTTCTCATTGTTCAACACCCACCTATGAATGAGAACATGTGGTGTTTGGTTTTCTGTTCTTGTGTCAGTTTGCTGAGAATGATGGTTTCCAGATTCATCCATATATATCCCTACAAAGAACATGAACTCATCCTTTTTTATGGCTGCATAGTATTCCATGGTATATATGTCCCACATTTTCTTTATCCAGTCTATCATTGATGGGCATTTGGGTTGGTTCCAAGTCTTTAGTATTGTGAGCAGTGCCAAAATGAACATACACATGCATGTGTCTTTATAATAGAATGATTTATAATCCTTTGGGTACATACCCAGTAATGGGATTGCTGGGTCAGATGGAATTTCTATTTCTAGATCCTTGAGGAATCGCCACGCTGTCTTCCACAATGGTTGAACTAACTTACACTCCCACCAATAGTGTAAAAGTGTTCCTATTTTCCACATCGTCTCCAGCATCTATTGCCTCCATCACTATTAATGATACCGCCATACTTCCAGTTCTCCAGGTTCAGCATTTTAGAAGCATGTTGTCAACATGGTGTACCTACAGAAAGCATTTTTCACATCTGTTCCATCTTTTCCATTTCTGTTTCTTCTGCCTGAATTGACACCCATAATATCTCTCATATGGACCATCACAAAATCTCCCTAACTGCCTCCACACCCTCCTGCTTCTTCATCTATTTCAAACTCTCAAATCTATAATTTATGCTTCTGAAAGATCAATCTTTCTAAAGCAAAATGCTATCACATCACACCCCTGCTGGAAAACTTCAGTGAGTCTTATTACTCAGGGTAATACATTCTATTTCTTTAGACTTATATTTAAAGGTCTCCACTGTCTATCTTTCAAGACCTACTTCAACTACAACAATCCATGTATCAAATAATTTAGCTAAATAAAGCTGCCTACTAGTTTCCAAATCTGTCCTGCACTATCCTTTCTTCCTGTACCTTTTCTTCCTTTTCCCATGCAGTTTTCTTCTGCCAAATATGTTTTTTCATCTTTAATTTCCCAAATTTTTAAATACCTGCAGGTATTCTACATCTTCCACAGAACCTTCCTTGATCCTCACATTTGTAAGCAAACTGTTTTTTCTTCTAAACTATTGTAACGTTTTGCTCACTGTTCTTCTCTATTATAATCATCATATTCTACCTTCTCTTTTAGGAATGAATTTTCATCTCCCTTGCTTGACTGTGAGCACTTTGAAGGGAGAATTCATGTCTGATTTTACCTTTTATTTTTATTTTACATGACACCTAGAATATTTTGAATGATCGATAAGTATTTGTTGAAAGTAAATCTGAATGTGTTTGTCAAAATGCAAAATACTGTTATGATATTAAGATATTAGAGATAACAGCTAGAAGCAGACAAGAGCTGCAATCATGTTGATAATCCTTTGCATACATCTACTCATTCACATATGACAATATATGCAATACAACAGCAGGTTATAATTGATAGAATACACTTGAAAAATATGTAACCTTTTAACTGCCATTACTATAGACTTTAGATTTATCTGCTTAAATGTTTACAGTAAATAGCCGTTTTAAATCAGTGTGGCAAGGAGAAATAAAGAAATTTTTAAATGTTTATACTATATATCATTTTCATTGTTTATGTTCACTACAGAATAGTAAAAAGACACACACAAGTGGCATGTATTTATATAACATATTATGAACTATGACATGCATCTAATATGTGCATACTTACATCAGTATATATAAAATTGCAATTGCAAAGCAATTATAAAGTAAAATGATATGCTACTTTCACAATTAATCATTGTTTGCTTCATTGTGTGGATTGATTTGTAGTTGTTAAATTCGTGCTGATCCCCACCACTAGATTTAAGCTCTTCAAGACACTATTTTTGCATTACTCTTAAGCAAAACTGGGTCCAGAGTTGCTTAATAATTGTTAGTTGACCAAATGCACAATGAAGTGGTCTTTTAGATAGGATCATACATCTATTATCCCCCTGAATGTATCTTCTGTTTGTTTTATAGTGCACTTTAGTCATGTGCCTGCTATTGCCAATAACTCTCTAGAAGACTGTGCTCATGATTTTTGTTAATGGTAGCATTTATAATTAGAGATTTTCAAGTTTCCAAAGATATGACCTTTTTTTCCTAAACTTTCAGCTATGTGGCAGCTTGAATCATTTAACACTGGGCCTTAGTTTTGCTTGGGTCATATTAAAATATCTCTGTAGTACTTCCAGGATTGCATTAAGCAATGTACTAAATATGTACTGTTAACATTGTAAGGAAACATGAAGATTAATGTTGACATATCAACACTAATGTTTTGTGAAGGAAAATTGCTATAGATTTTTCACTACTTCTTTGATACTTGAAACTTTGTAAGGGCCTGAATTTCATTAAATAACCTTAACATGGCACAACTAGTGAATTTTGCATTTTGCAATTATGTCTATAGGAATCTTCTGGGAGAAAATAATGGAGGCTTCTGAACATATATCACATATTGCCGTCTGGAAAATGCATTTTATTAATGATTTAATTTCTTATTTTTCCACAGGATTTGAGGTTCCAATTAAAACTGTGTTTGGGCCATTGCATTACTGCCTGCTAGTGCTTAATCTTCACCAAAATCTCATCACTTATTTTAAAACAAAAGAAGAACAAAGTAAGGAGAAAAGTAATGAAATGCAGCATAACACATCATTCAAAGTAAGGGGAAGTAGCTTTTTAAAAACGATCTAGGATCAGTGACATTCAGAAATTATTTGCTGAACACTAAATGTGTTCAAGTGTGGCATCTCAATTCCAAGGACTCTATGTCTTCTATTATGAAATGAACCACGCAGACTGTTTTTTCTTTCTTTGCTGTCTCAGTAGCCTAAGGTAACTATTATTGATGTCACTGATATACCTCAAATAGTAATGTGGATTGCAAAATGAATCTTCTTTAACTAATGGAGATTCTATGATGCTCTGGTGCTGAAATGATGAGTATAATTAACATTCTAAAATCCTATTCTTTAAAAATGTGTACAATTTTAGTATTATTCTCATAAAACACCATGTTCACATTTGCTTATACCATGGGGTCATACTTAACAGCTTTCTGTACAATCCATCACAATGTCCTTAACTCTCTTGTTGCTAATCCATCATTTTTGAAATGCTTAGTCTGACAGTTCTTTTGAGTGTTGAGTCTTACTAAGTAAAACTGTCTATATCAAAGGAATGATATAATCAGAGATGGCATTTGCAGATACAATATCAGTCTGTAAATCCAAACACAATAAAACATATACATTTGAAAGGAAAGCTTAAAAGTATCTATGCTTTTACCTTGTAATCTCTAATAATAATGATGTTTTTATTAAAGTAAACTTGAATACATAATTATTTGCAACAAAAGATCAATCCCAAATGAACTGATGTTTATATTCATACAACTGGGACTGACTGACAGAAGAAGAAAAATACCTTATTAATTCTGAATTGTCAATATATAAGCAACTAAAGCTTTGTCTATAGTAATGGTAAGGTTATTAATTTTGTTGAACCTGTTCACTTTAGTCAGAGTGAACTATACTTTTGAATCTCTCTGTAAGTCCCATAATGTGCAAGAAAATTTAAGGACTATAAATTATTCATTTCTGTATCTCAGTCCTCCCTTTAGGGTCTATCAAAGTGCCTACATTTCTTAAATGATGAAAAGGAAGGAGTGAGGGAGCAAGGGAGAGAAGAATCATGCTTCACAGGGGCCAAGGAACTGTTCGATTGTCCTGTTTAAACATGATTTACTGTATATTTCTAGGAATTAAGGATTTCAAAAAAATGCTTTCAAGTTTAGATTTTCTTTCTTATGCTAGTTTCCACTTAAGAGGTTGTTAATGAGCTATGCCTGTGTTCATCATTAATTCATCAGCAGCTTCTTTAGTGTTCTTAACTCTCATTTAAGCCCCAAATCATAGTTGTTGAGCGCACTAATGGGAAAAGTTTAACAAACAGCATGCCATGCTAATTTCTATTTAAATAAACATTTATTTTATTTTGAAAAGTTAACTTAAATGAGATTCACCTTGTAAGTTCACTGTAACCTTTTTAGTTGTTCTATCATAAAATAAATCCATCTTTATAGGATATAATTTACCATGATCAGAAATGTTACCACTGCTCAGATGTTTATGGAGTATAATGGTAGCTGGTTTGTGTGTTGTTTCTTTGTATATCATCTGGTCTTAAGACTTCAAACTAGTATTTTGTCTTACGAATTCTCATAATTTTCTATAAGGTAAAAACAAGTACGATGTCATTGTCTTCTCTTCAGGATGAAGTAAAGAACTACCCTGAGTCTATGTCATCCACAGATCACCATTTAAGTTAAGTTTATCAAATTTATATTGATTACTTATTTCACTCTGAGCAATGCCCCTAAGTTTGGGGTTATAGGATGAATAAAACATAACTTTGGTCATCTTGGAGCATATAATGGTTGAGGAAGTCAAACACATATATCATTTGAATACGATCTGCTGAGCATTCTGAAAGAAATCTATGCAACATGGTATTGGAGCATTAAAGAGGGAGATTCGACCCACCTTGGCAAGGCAGTCGAGCCAATGAAGAGATACTCAAAAAGATAATGCCTACACTATAAAGAAAAAAAAAATGAGTGGAAGACAGCCAGGCAAAAAAAAAAAAAACAAAAACATATGTGTATCCAAAGATGTGGAGTTTCATGGAACAGCAGGAAGAAGAGTGCAAAGGCACAGATACAATTAAAATAAAAGTCATCTCTTTTGGTGTGTGATATGGCAATAACAAAAGAATACTTCCTGAAGAAAAAGGAAGGTTTCCTGAACCAGGTAAAAGTTGACAGAAGTCTTAAAGCATCAGTATGAGTGACCCAAATAAAGAAGCAGGAAAGAATGTTTTCTAAGTGGAAAACACAACATTCAAAACTAGTGTTTATAAGCTTGCTGGACATCCATATGCAAGGCATAAGTCAAAATGAATTTAAGAATTAATGGTCTTTTATTTACTTTTCTCTACACTCCAAGTAGATGATGCATTTATTCCCACTTCTTTATACTTTGGGAAAGTCATAGAAACATAAAATTTTAAAAGTAAAGGAAATTTACTATCATATTCATACCCCCATTTTCTAGATGATGAAACTGAGGCTAAAAGGGTTGATATAAGTTTTTCAATGGTAAGCCATTTGTTATTTGTAGAGCCTTGATAAGATCCAATACCCTTTATATTAGTTGGAATACTTGAAAACTGAAGAATTTTAATATTGCTTCCCTCAATTCTAGTGGATGGCCACTAGAGCAGTACAGTATTGTGATTACCAGTGCTGGTTCTAAAGTCAGAATATCTGCTTTTCACCACTTAGTTGCCAAGTGACTTTAGGAAAGTCATGTAATCTGTTTTTGCTTTAGATTCCTCATCAATAAAGTGAGAGTTAATAATGTAAACCTTTTAGATCAATGCTTAGCACATAGTAAGCACTCTAAAAATGTGCTATTATTATCTGTGTTTAGGTAGTCAAATATTAACATATGTTCATAGACTGTGGTGTGGATACTCCTGAAAAAGATTTCACTATTAAAATATTTTTAGAATATGATTAATGTTAAAATCACTACCACATCACAGATTTAATTAAAACCCTTCTGATTTATATTTTTTTTATAATTTCCACTTTCATTTTAGATCAGGGGTACATGTGCAGGTTTGTTATATGGGTATACCGCACCGATCTAGTGAGCATATGTATTAGTCCATTCTGACAGTTCTATAAATAAATACCTGAGACTGGGTAATTTATAAAAGAAAGGGGTTTAATTGGCTCACAGTTCTGCAGGCAGGCTGCACAGGAAGGATGATTTTATTTGCTCGACTTCTGGGAGGTATAAAACAACTTACAAGTATGGTAGAAGGCAAAGGGGGAGCAGGCATGTCACGTGGCCAGAACAGGAGCAGGAGAGAGTGGAGGGAGGTGCTATACTCTTTTAAAGGACCAGATATCTCACAAGAACTCACTTACTATCATGAACACAGTACCATATGGGGTACTGTTGCTAAATGAATGATGCTAAACCATTCATAGACATCCGCCCCGTGATCCAATCATCTCCCCACCAGGCCTCACCTCCAACACTGCGGATTACATTTCAACATGATATTTGGGTGGGACATCCAATCCATAGTACAAAAACCAATAGGTACTTTTTCATCCTACACCCCATTCCCTAACTTCCCTCACTAGTAGACTGTGGTGTTTATTGTTCCTATGTTTATGTTGACATGTGTTCAATGTTCAGCTCCCACTTTTAAGTGAGAACATGCAGTATTTGGTTTTCTGTTTCTACGTTATATGCTTAGGATTATTGACTCCAGGTCTATCCCTCTTGCTGCAAAGGAAATTATTTCAATTCTTTTCTAGTATACCATTGTGTATATGTACCATATTTTATTTATCCAATCTTACATTGATGGGTACCTAGATTAATTGCACATCTTTGCGATTGTGAATAGTGCTGCAATGAATATGCATGTGTCTTTTTGGCATAATTACCTATTTTCTTTTGGGTATATACCTAGTAATAGGATCTCTGGGCCAAATAGTAGCTGTGTTTTACGTTCTTTGAGAAATCTCCAAACTATGTTTCCACAGTGGCTAACTAATTTACATTGCCTCCAATATTATGTGGGCATTCCCTTTTCTCTGCAAAGTCATCAGCAACTGTTTTGACTTTTTAACAATGGCCATTGTGACTGGCGTGTGATGGTATCTCAATGTGGTTTTGATTTGCATTACTCTGATGATTAGTGATGGTGGTCTTCTTTTCATGTTTCTTGTCTTCTTTTGAGAAGTGTCCATTCAGGCCCTTTGCCCATTTTTTAATGTGGTTCTGTGGTTTTTAATAGTTGATTCATTTAAGTTCCTTATTGATTCTGGATATTACATAATACCATTTACAATAGCCACAAAAAAAATGAAATATCTAGGAATACAGCTAACCAAGGAGGTGAAAGATCTCTACAACGAGAATTACAAAACACACCTGAAAGAAATCAAGTATGACATAAATAAATGCAAAAACATTCTGTGCTCCTGGATTGAAAAATCAATATCATTAAAATGGCCATACTGCACAAAGAAATTTACAGATTCAATTTTATTCCTATCAAACTGCCAATGTCAGTCATCACAGAATTAGAAAAAACTATTCTAAAATTCATATGTAATCCAAAAAGAGTCTGAACAACTAAAGCAAAGCAATCTTAAACTAAAAGAAATAAAAGCCAGAGACAACACATTCTCCAACTTCAAACTATATTATAAGGTGATAGTGAGCAAAGCAGCATGATACTGGTACAAATCAGAAACACAGATCAATGGAACAGAATAGAACATTCAGAAATAAAGCCTCACAACTACAGTCATCTGATATTCAATGAAGTAGACAAAAACAAGCAATGATGAAAGCAAAGAAATTGAACCCTTACTTTTCACCATATACAAAAATTAATTCAAAATGCATTAAAGATTTAAAGGTATGATTTTAAACTGTAAAAAACTGTAGAAGAAAGCCTAGGATATACTTTTTTTAACATCAGCTTTGGCAAAGAAATTTTGGCTAAGTCCCCAAAAGTAATTGCAACGAAAATAAAAATTGACAAGTGGGACCTAGTTATACGCTAAAGAGCTTCTGCACAGCAAAACAAACTATAAACAGAGTAAACAACCTGAAGAATGGGAGGAAATATTCACAATCTATGCATCCAACAAGGTCTATAATGTTTTAGCACTGCCGTATGCACAGAGTCCAAATTATATTATTTCTTAATTGTCATCATTAATGGAAAATACTAAATGTTTACAAATTAAGTAATATGAAATACTAGCTAAGGAACATTAGATCAAGAATTAGAATCTGCCTAATAATTTAAAATGTAAAAAAAGAATTACTACTTTAAGCAAAATTGTCCAACAAAATCTATGTTTATTGTATAAGGATACGGAAATGGCTATGTGACTTGGTATCAGATCCCAGTCTTATGTTCCAAGAAATGCTATTATTCAAACAACACAATAGATTAAATCTAAAAGCAAAGTGATGTAAACTTTTTATTCTTGCAAATCAGTATTGGTACTACCCCTGCTTGTCAAATGGATGATGAGCTTTGCTCATTTGATAAAGCAAACTTTAAGGACATCTTTATTTTTTTTTTTTTTTAATTATTGTACTTAAGGTTCGGGGTACATGTGCAGATCATGCAGGATTGTTGCATAGGTATACACATGGCAATGTGGCTGGCTGCCTTATTCCCCCCATCGTTATTCTTAAAAGTTTGGCTCAGATAGAAATTTCTTACCTACTGGATTTATACTTTTACTGCATGGATTTTGGATATTAAATAGCTACATATGACATGAGACACCTCAATACTTTCAAAGTCATTATATTCATTGCTAATGAATTGAAACTTTTAGATCTTTAATGTGGTTCATAAATCAAAGCAACATTTTATACACATTTATGTGATTTATAGTTATGCACACAAAAGTTAACTAAACAGAACTATTACAATTTTGGTAAGCAGAAAATTGAGTATTGAACAGAACATTGAACAATAGAAATAGAAAATACGAATTTGTGTTGCAATTTAATATAAGGATTTTCTTATATTTTCTGTGTTTGGAGGTACAAGTAAGTAATTTACAAAATCCAGAGGATATGACTCTAAAAAGAAAGACTTCTTGTATATTACCTATAAGTAAACTTTTATGCAAAATACACAGTGAGCAGATTGTCACATTTCACAAGTCATAAGTTTCCGGGTTTACTTGACATAACAATTTTAACATAATATTATCCTCAGTGTCCTTGCACTTTGGTAAATATTTCTGTAAACTCTTATGAAAAACTATTTTCTATTTATTTTTCTCCATTAAATACTAATCTAGTAATAAGTAAATGTTCAACACTCATAGGGTTAGATTACGTTCTTTAGGGATCAGAATTTGTCAATTCCTTTGCATTTTCTTTTTTTTTTCTTTAGAATGAATTTGTAAAGGAAACCAGACACTATGAAAATTTATTTTAGAAACCTGCTTTCCGGTGCTAGCCTGCATTCTGTGAAGTATATTTTCTCTATCCACACTATTCTACTATGAGAACTTAATATGTAAATCTATTCTTTTATATAAAACCAATATGTAAAAGTAATTTAAAACTAATATATGAAACTATATCTTCTCCACACTATTGTACTATGAGAATTAATATATAAAAATATATTTATCTATATATGAAATAATCATATAATCTGGCAAAAATTTACATTTGTGACCTGATTATTTTATGATTTTGTGCCCACAATACCTTATCAAGACAAGAACATTGACTATATGAATTTAGAAAGGTCTTAAACATCTGAGATTGGAGCAAGAAGTTTATTCTAATCAAGGCATTATAAAGCAAACAACCAAAAAAACGAAAAAACAGCAACAAACAAAAAACAAAATCTTCATTAAGACCTCTTTCCCCAAGTGTTCTTATTTAATCGAACTTTTATTATGTCCTTTGTGCTCAAAGTGTTTATTCTTAGGCATTTTAAATTGGCATTTTCATATCAGAAGTCAGGCATCAATTTAAAAGCAGTCTATTGATAGCTAGTTTTCTGTTACCATTTATGATGATTTAATTTTCTTATGTATCATTTTATAATAATCCCCCTAAGTTATTCTGCCACTGATTTTTAACTCACACATGAAACTTTTTGAACTGTAATAGAAAAAGGATTAAAATATTATACAGACTGTAAGAATTATTCTCACAGTAATTGGTTTTCCTGACACCACCAGATGTGTGTGGGGGGTATGTGTCTGTGTTGTGTCTGTGTGTGTCCCTGCCCATGTTTATTGTGCCTATGTGTATGAGTGAATTTGTATATGTCAGCATGCTTGATGAGGGAGAGAAAGAGCACATTCACATTAACTTTCATTAAAAAGAGAATTTAAGTAAGTGAGGTATACTAAAACTCAAGGAAGTATATGACAATTGTGAGTATGATTTCCCAATATAAATTAATGAGACATTGTTAAATTTTAATTTAAGGCCAGGTTTGAAAAAAGTTTATCTAGTAAATTTTCTTTCATACCCACTAAACATTAAGTATATTGACCTATTAAAGGTTTAGTTTCTTTCAAGCATAATTGAATTCCTCAAATATGAAAAACTTTTGGTAACTCTCTTTGATATAATTTAAGTAAAAATTATTTGAGTCTTAAAAGCATGAGTCTGTTTTTGTAAATCCTCACCTCTCATTCCATTTAAAAACCCTTCTTTGGGCCTCCATTATATTATTATTATTGTCATCATCATTTTGACCTAGCTAAAGATTCTTCTGCAGCATCCTAAGCAAAGGCAAAAGAACATTAACTTCCTTTTTTTAGAAAACTAAAGATACAACTGCATTCAAAATTGTGCTAAGAAAATTCTCATGTTTTTATCAAATATATTCTTTTGTACAATTAGTTGTGAGTCATTTAGAGCCATAGAAAATAAAATGTATGCCTGTCACATATTGATTATCAGTAAGGCCTCATCATTAAGATGAAAAATGATTTTCAAAATTCTAGCTCTGCAATTTTTTGTTCCTCTCAGTAAATAAATGCAGTCATCTTCAGTAATATCTTTCATTTTGCATATTTACCACCAGGACAGTAATTTGCTACAAGGTAATTTTTCAGTCTTTCTTATTACCTATTTCTTGGACCCCATTTGAATTCCCAAGTACAAGGCAAAGACCACTGAATCACCATCATAGTTTTCCCCTGCTTTTCTGACTTTAAGATTTATTTTAAAATTCCCTTTGTATTCATACATGATGTGCTTGACAGATATGTTACGAGGATTGTTATACATGCAGTAGTGTGTTTCAAAAAAATTACTCACTTTGCTTATGAACCAGTTTATTGTTCTTTGTGCAAAGTAACAAGCCATTCTGCCGTGGATGAAGTCTTGGTTTGAGTGGTTGCAAGTGCTATAACTAGCTCATGGCTGAAAAGCTTCCAGTAATTTCAATCTTTGTTATGCCCACACAAATCCCACATCTACCTGTAAAGTCTTACTATAACAGATAAAGAATTATTTTCAATTATTTGTTGTAAGGTTTCCCAATTAAATGCTCTCTATTACTAACAACGTTCCATCCCTTTCAAACTTCCAATTCTTCGCCTCCCACCACCATTTATGCAGCTGTTATCAGAAAAATAATGTTACTTGGCAACAACACACCATTTCAAATTTCTGGTACAGACTGAAGCTTTCTGCCAGCGATCTGTGCCAAACAGTAAGCAAAATTAAGGTCCTATGGTTTTACAACTATTTTGAAATGAATACTTTTGATTTTACAAATCACTGAAGTTAAAAGACACGTATATACTGGCATTTTACAATGGTTATACATGTGCATAAATGCCTCATGCTGAATCTTAATGGTTAATTCTTTGAAGTATTCTATTGTTAATGAACAAGCCAGATTCTCCAGTAGAAAATTCTATCCTCTGAGAGTAAGCTGTTTATATTGACATTTTGGAACTACCACCATTCCATTTAATAAAATATTAGCATAGTAGTTTTGCGGCAGGAGAAGTGTGACTCAGTACCTTTCTTAGCCAAAGAACAGATGAGATCATGAAAAATCCTTATTGTCAGTGGGAAACACCCTAATACGTTGTTGTAATTACAGTGTTTCTTAATCCAGTATCTCACTAAGTGTTATCACTCTTTGCATATGCATACTAACCTGCACTAACTGGAGTTTTTTTTTTGTTCCTCTCTTAGACTTTGAAAATTAAAAAAATGCGTAATTTTTAAGGTCATGTATCATTTCTGTAGGAGAGACTGAAATAAAAATGTATCATGTAGATGACATTGCTTCCTAAACAATTTTTGTCATTGTTCTCAATCAGTTCTCTCTAACCACTAAATAATAATTCTTACAAATCAACATAACTACCAAGATAAATCCAACATAGAGAAAGCAATAATAATAAATTTTTAGCTGACTCATGATGCCTGCAATTTACAAAGTATTTTCGAATCCATTTTCTCATTTGTTTATCAGAACTACCCTTAGAGGCTAGGTAAGGCGTGTATTTGCTATCCCTATTTTAAAGGTGCGCAATGTAAAACTCCAGAGAGATGAAAGTACCTATCCAAAGTCACAGAGCTAGGACTTGAAGAGCCAGGATTCTAACATGGATCTTTTCTCTCCAAACACAATAATCTTAATACTAAAACACAGTGCCATCCCAGAGCTTATAATTTCTCTCTAGACAATTGTATAGGCATTCTAACAGAAATGCGAAATCCATTTTCAGGATAATTCCAGTTTAGATAAGACCGTCTTAGCAATACTCACAAAATTATGGATAGTAACAATGTACTCAGAAGAAATATTTGAAAAACTGTGTTTATTCTGCTTCTCTCCAAGTATTTATAGCACAATGAAATTTTATATCCTTTATTTAATTATGTGAGATGGATATGAATAGCTGCATTTTATTTGTAAGGAAAAGAGATTCAGTAAGGTTTAATAATTTACCTCAGATTGCACAGTTTGTAGCTTGGTGCATGTATCCAGGATTTAAACCAATGTCTGCCTGTTCTCCAAGACTTTGCTCTTTCCTTACCTATGTAGATAAAAAAATAAATAAGTTATTTGGGTATTATACATTTCCTTTGATTGTTACTATTTTTGTAAGTCACATAGGAATATCATGTTAACCATACAGCTAAACTCTAATTAAAGTTTCTAGGATATTTGAGAATTCAAGATAGTAAGTATTTTGCAGAGGTTGAGGGTTTGTTTATAAGGGAGAATAAGCTTAAGTTATATGCTTACATTTATTCTATATTTTGGAATACATGTGGAACAAACACTTTGCTGAAGTTCCACTTTGTATCCAATATCCTTCTGGTCTCTGAGGATCAAAAGATGTTTAAGACATGGTTTCTTCCTTTAAGAAGGTAAAAGAATACACATTCATTCACTATTCAAGAAGTATTTATTGAGCATCAAATAGAATGAGGGACCCAAAAAAAGTTGTATGTCTACTGAATTAGCTCAATCATTCATGAAATAGAAGAAGGGACTTATGGATGTCTCTAATCACTGTAGCATCTTAAAGTTCCATATCAATTTAAAAATATTTGTTAATAGAATAACTTTTCGATGCTCTCAAATCAACAGGAGACAACCCAAAAATGGAACAAAATGTATATAAACTAAATATCTGACAAAGGATTAACATCCAGAATCTACAAGGAATTCAATAGCAAAAAAAAAAAAAAAAAAAAAAAGAATTTGATTTAAAATGAGCAAATGATCTGAAGAGACATTTCTAAAAGAAGATATACAAATACGATGATGTTTAGGGCAAACGTTGATAAGCCTGGAGGACATTATGTTGAATGAAATAAGCCAGGCACTCAAAGAACTGCTCATTTATATGTAGTAGCTAAAAAAAAAAAAAAAAAAAAAAAAAAAATGTGCTTATAGGCGTAGAAAGTAGAATAATGGCTGTTCAAGACAGAAAGGGGGAGATATGTGAGAGACTGGTTAACAAATACTAAATTCCTAGTTTAGGTAGGAGAAATAAGTTATAATGTTCTCTAGCAATGACTACAGTTAAAAATAATTTATTGTATATGTTTCAATATCTAGAAGAGAGGATTTGAAATGTGCTCAACACAGAGAAATGATAAATGTTTGAGGTGATGGATATGGATATGTTAATTACCCTAAATTGATCATATACATTTGTATTCATATATTCAGATATTACTTTGTATCCCATAAATATGTGTGATTATTACACATCAATTAAAAATATTAAATGAAAAGAAAAAACAATAACTTCATGGACAAATAAGTTCAATACTGGCTGTAAAAAATGCTCCCAAAGAGCAATATTATTTTAGGATCATTCATGCTGCATACTGAATGTATATTAGAGTCAGTATCTGTCTCAGTTTTGCTAATGACAAGCAAGTGTTGTCAAGACTTGTAATTACCAAGGTCTAAAAGGTTTGTGGCTAGTTGAGGACTTCAGTGTGGCACCTTGGACCATTACAGGAAATATAAGTGAGACTTATGATAATATATGTATGTGACAGTTTTAGCTTACCCAAGAATCTCTGTGTATCTGGGTCAGGCAAACTAAATACTCTGTGAGATTGCCTACCATTTATTTTCCAGAGTTTTGCAAATAACTGAGTAAGTACCTCAGAGAGGGTGAAATAAATCCATAATATACAAAATCACAAAGCTAAAAAAGACCAATAAAAGTCTTCTCTCTCTCATATACATTCGTGCACACATATATATAATATAAGGTATTACGTAATGTGTATATCTACAATGTAAATACAAAATACTTTAACCTTAGATGACCTGTCTTGTTGGTAGAAACAGTTTTGTTTACAAAATTAGACAATATTTGTTTTTATATACTTCCAGTGATAATATTCAACACACAGTAAGTAAACCTTATGACATTCTATCCTCTTTTTGACCATGGCTGGTGTCATTGCGTACAATATAAATTAGAATATCTAATTTCCTCTTACTCCATAAATACTTACAAAGGGCCACATTTTATTTAAACCTTAAAATGCATATGTAATTCTTTTCTTCTGTGAACATCAACATTTTTCTGCTCAGTGGATGAATATTGAGTTGGGCAGCTTGCCAGCTCTCTACTGGAGGAGTGGAATGTGGCACCCCTCTCCACTTTAAAAACATACTCAAGCAAGGCTCCTTGTTCACATAGGGCTCACATTAAAAAACAAGCCCAAAATATCTTCAAATAACATGAGACACCCTTCTTTATGTACTTAAAGAAGGTCAGTAGTCTTTCCTAGGCCAATGAAAGCATATGATTTAAATTTCAGAACATGATTTCATCTAAAATTTGCAAAATGTTTTTATTTGACTGGAAAGTTAAAGAAGAAGGAGGGTTGTTTCTGTTTTACATAGGTTAACTCCATATGTTCAGTGACATTAACAACCACAAAGTGTTTCATTCTCTATGGTCTGTGATATAATACTTTAAAAAGTTATTAGGCTTTCAAAATGACATTTTTGTACCTTATGTGATAGAATGGCTTTGCTACCAACCAAGTCAAGAGTATTAGAAACTCCATAGCAAATAAAGTAGGTAGAAGAAAAGACTTCATGGACATAAGCAAGAACAGCATATTTAAGCCCTTAATTTTATTACTGTAAATTTATTTTCACCTGTCTCTGAAGCTCAGCAGGAACAAAAGAGGTGAATTGTATGCAAGAGAGCAAAAACAGCTCATTTAAGTGCATGAGATTTTGCAGTTTCAAAGTTTAGAGTATTTTAAATTAAATAATTAGATTTGCCTCTTGTTACCAATGATATGTTTCCATCTACTACCTTGTTCATATTTTCTATTCTTGTACATGCCAATTTGTACAAAGAGAATAGGCTGAGCCAAATTTTAAACATTTAATAGTTCTTTTCCAATTCACTGTGTGGAACCAGAACTTAGACATAGTTCAAAAAGGAGGCAGGGTGTTAAAGTTTGAAGTAACCAGTATAAACTGTAGGAGCTGTCAGTCTAGTTGCCTAGGAAATCATTTTACAGCCACAAGAATAAGGATTTAGTTCTTAATACTTACCAACTCAATAGGCTGAAGAATTTTAAATGTTAGTAAATCACTAGTATTATCATTTATATTTATTGAGTATCAAGTCAATTTTCTACTTTTCCACAGCACAATTACTCTGCTTAAGATAAGAACATTTTCCTCCACTGTGCTTCCCATATTATCCAAATAAATTTCAAAGTTCAAAAAGGTCACATATCCTCCATGAATTCTTCTCTCCATGCCACAGGCTGCAGTAAGTAATCACCTTCTCAGACTCTTCCGACACATGTAAGACACTTTATGTCTCCTTTATGTATCTTTATATTGGCACTTATAATCAGAAATTTTTAAAATTATTTGTAACATTAACCTACTTCATCATAGCATCCTGATGAAATTAGAAGCTCTTTGAGATCATGGGTCATTTTTTGATACTCTTTCACATGCTTCACACAATTAGCATATATCATCACACACTTAATAGATCCTCAATGAGTATCTATGGACAGAGTTCATCAATAATTACTGATGAGAGTTAAATAAGTTAAATCTCATTCTGATTTTATTTCTTGCTGCTTTTTAGACCATCTACCCAGTAAAAAATAAGAAAACCTTTCATCTATACCTTCTTCTGTCATTTAATTTAACGGAACAAGGTTTTTCCTTATTTTATATAGCCTGCCCATTTACAAAACTACAAAAATTGAGCTAATAATTTATGCTTTACTAAAACATACTTTGATGATATTTCATTCTGTATACTGTGTAGATTGATAATCATAATCTGTTTTGTATTATCTAACTGTTTTGTTAGATAAGATATGCCTTTATCTTTTTACTGCTATGAGTCTGGCCTTCACATTCTTAAATACGTGGTTTACAGTTATATATAACATACCTGCATTTTTTCGGTTACATTCTTAATCACAGATTTCAGAGTACAAAGAACTTTAAAGTTTATATAACTCAAATGATCTGTCTTACGTTTGAATCTCCTATGTGAGGTTTATTCATTTACTCAGCATGTATTCATTGAATACCTCATATATGCTAGCCATTCAAGAACATAGTACTTGACTATATGGGTTTCTAAGTGTAAAGTCATGTCACTTCTATTCTATTCTTAAATATGTTAAATATGCAGATATAGCATATGTTTGCATTAAATGTAACCATGCTAAATTTTGAACATTGCCCCAATTTATTGATAGTTTTAGTTATTTTTTGGTATGTGTGATATTAATTATAATTCCCAGTTTAATTTTATCTGCAAATTTGATAAATATTATTTTAATATTCCAATTTTTAGAAGAGCTAGGAGAGTGAGAACCCCTTATGAAACTCACAGGTAATAAACTGAGAGTGTATAGCACAGTTGACACATGGCTGTTTTAGAATGCTCACTCTAGAGACACAGCATTGAGTTTAAATCAACACTTGGTTACTTCCATGACTGCGAAAAATTCACAAAATGTTGTACTTTCAGTTTCTTCATCAACCAAATGGGCTGGAACATAGTATTACTATGGAGTTGATTTAAATAACTGAGGTAATGTATTACAGGTCTGGTGCTTGAGTAAATACTTCAGGTAAATGTCTTATGTCTCAAGAGCTCAATCCATGTAGCTGTTGCTCTGTGTTGCATCATCAATGTAGTCATCCTTTTGGTACAATCAACTCTGTACAAATATGGGAAATATTTTTCCTGGTGTATAAGTTATTTATTGTTGTGAACAAATTTCCCCAAAACATAGTATCTGACAAAAACAAATATTTATTATTTCACAGTTTTGTTGATCAGGAAAAACTGGGGCACAGCTTGTATGGGTAACTGTGGCTCAAGGTCTTTCATTAGACTGCAACTGAGATGTCTGCTGGGGCTTCCCAAGCTCACTGATGTGACCACAAGGCAGGCCTGGGGTCCTTGCTGGCTGCTGCCTGACATCATTTCCTTACCATGTGGAGTCTCCCATAAGGGAGCTCCACAACGTGATAGCTAGATTTCTCTCAGAGTAAGCCAGTGAGAAAACAGAGAGAGAGAAAGCCACGATGGATCTTACACGTCTTCTGTAACCTATTCATGGAAGTGACATCCCAACACTTTTTTTGTATCCTATTGATTGGAATGAAATCACTAGTCCAATCTACACAAAAGGGAAGGTAAAGAAGGATATTAATACCAGAAGGCAGGGATCATTGGAGATCATCTTAGAGGCTGCCTACCACATCTAGCAAGTTGCTGGGGCAGGACAAGGATGGAAACTATGTCTATGCTAAGGTTTGCGTTCACCATTTCAGATTTGTGGTAGCCATTCAAATCACTCAGTGGCCAGGCATTAAGACTCTAGCATATTGGCTTATTTGATCTCATCCTCATGTCCTACTCATCCCTACTAAGTATTGGCAAAGGTCTGAGAAAAAATGTTAAGTAAATACACTGTAGTGGGGGAAAGGGCACTAGAGTGGGTTTGAATATGTGGACCTGTGCCACTTATTAGACATTTCAGTTTACTAAACTTCAATATCTTAATTTGTAAAGTTAAAAGAAATGCCCTCTGTCTATGGAGGTTTATTATATGAATAAGAGATACTGTATGTAAAGCCTGTAAGTTCCGAACACAGAGTCATCAACAAATGTAAGTTGCTATGACTAAATATCTAAGATGTACATTTATAATAAACATAAATAGATCTAACTATATGTGCATAATATATAATGTCATATATACGTAGAAAATATATAATCACGTAATGTACTCACAGGTGCTTGGCAAAGGTACATCGACATCTAGAACTTATTCGATAACCATGTGGTGAATAAGTTCACCTACTCTACAGGTCTTTCCATTTTGTCTTTTGTCATAAGAGAATGTCAATTCATTGAAGGCAAAGACTTTAAGCACCATTAATCTTCGCATTTCCTTTTTTCTAATGCCTACATAATCACATTACAGGCATTGTCAATAAATCCTTGTTGAGTAAATACAATCATTAATCATGTGCATTGTCATCTACCTAGTTTTCCTAGCATCCAGCCCACCTTCTCGTTTTGTTCCCTAATCATATCAGTGAGCAATTCAAATACATGTTCCATAGTTTGTCTTCTTAGGTAGAGTACATATTGTAAAGCAGCTGTTTCTTCTTTAAGTCACATTTCAGAGAATCATATGATAAAGTCTCCCCTAAAACAAATTGTGATATAGGCAAAGTCAGTGTTTCTATGTTCCTCCCCATTTTCCTTCTAAAATATTTTACCCATTTTCTTCCCTTCTTTTATACTCTCCTCTTCAGATCTTTGCTCTCTGGGAAACGTTTCCTATCTTTGATCCCATTTATTTTGATAATAAAAAGGTAATATAATATTTTAATATATATCTGTGTATTTACACTGCCATACACAGTGAGTGAGAGGAATCCCTACGATGATCTCTAATGGTCATCATAGGGATTTATGATAGTACCGTGACCAAATGAGGGATAAACTTACAGAAATATTAGATGTTTTCCTCTGTGCCTTAAATCTCAATATTCTTTACTACTTTACACTTCCATATGATAATTAGAAATTTCAGGCTTTCTAATGGTGATCATTTTTGTGGAGATTTCACAGATAGTAATCTATTTGCAAATTTTATATGCCTTATTTCCACAATTACTTGAAGGGGCTTTTAAGAATAAAATTCAAAATAATGAAAACTAGAACCAAGGAAGAGAAAAATTGTAAAGGTTGACATAGTTGCTATGATTAAGTATTATATTTGTCTTTGTGCTTCCTAGCAGCCAAGTAGAAAATAGAAATTATTTTTACTGTATACTCAGCACATATGCCAGGAACTTTGTGGTCACTTTGATATTATATCTATCTTCACTACAGCCATGAAGAGTACAACTTATAATCCTCATTTTACAGATGAAGTTACTGAAGTTGCAAAAATTATTTTGTCCAGTGTCACAAAACTGAAGCAGTAAGTGGAACCAAAGTTCAAATCAAGGACTCTCTGGCTTCATAGCCTACCCTTCTATATAGATCTCATGGTCAGAAAGGAGGAAATATAATAATTACAAGGGATAAAAGCTTTTTGGCATTAGATTTAAAATTAATTTGCTGTGTGACATTGTATAAAACGGACATTGAGCAATATGATGAGCAGTGCCCTTCATAACACATTTACAATAAATGCAGAAGAAGTATTCATATAGCTGTTTGGCTACTTTTAATGACCTTTGATAACTTCCTAAAGCATAAAATTAAAGTGCAAGTGAGTGAAACTGATTCAGCAAGTACTAATATTATCTGATCCTATGATCAAGTCTTCTGGTGACCTAAGGTGATTCAATAATAAAAGTGAGAGTACATGAATCTGCTTTCAAAATGCTAAATATTATATTTTATTAACAGAGGTTTTGATAGAGGTCAAATTCATTTATTCATTCATTCATTAGTTCATTCATTCATTCATTCAAATTCATTTAGTGTTCATTCACTCAATGTGTATGGGCTATGTATATGTCAGGTACTGTGTTAGGTCTGAGGCTCCAAACATATTTTTAAAAATATTTCTACCTCAAAAGGGCTTGCAGTTAGTTTAAAATGAGACAAACCAGTGACTGTAATGAAGTATATTAATTGCTATAAGGGACGTATGTACAGATTGTACGAAGAAGATGCCCTTAAACCTATCTGTCAGAGTCAAATAAGTTATCATATTGAAGCCAAGGTTTGCAATAAGACTTGAAGGATGAGGATGACTTTGCTAGGCAAACAATGAGACGGTGGACAATCTGAGGAAAGGGATGCACAGATAAGAGGCATTTTGGTTACATTATCTGATGAGAATGAAGGGTAGTCTACGTTGTTAATTATGAGCAGATCCACAGGCTTGGGAAAATCAGATACTAATAATAGCTATCATTTACTAAGAATTTGCATGTATAAAATTGTAATAGATTAAAAAGCTAATTTTTTCATGGGTTAAGTGAGACAAAGATTGCCTGAGAACTGAGAACACATACTTGTTTATTTTTTAAAGCCCACATTATCAACTACTGTTCTATAATGTGGTAAGGTTTTATATTATGAAAGCTTGGAAGCTTGACCATTATTTTCATCCAGATGAAATGACATCCTAGTTTTTTACCAGTGTAGTATTTGTTATAACCTGCAGGCAAAAGCAGGTGTGGTTTAAGAAGTATATTTAGATCACTTGTTGTGTACTTGGACATATGCTCCTCTCAGACCCCTGAGTTCTTACAGAATATGGCACAGATGAATTTGGCCCCAAAAATGATCAAAACAACAGTTACTAGGCATTTTCCATGAAGGTAGAAAACCAGTGTGAAATTTGATACAAAGCAGTAAATTCCCACTGTTTTTTCTATGAGGCATTAGTTACAAAATGTTCCCCCACCCTGGGAAAATAACTAAATGAGTTACCATGTTGCTAGAAGTAATCTAGAATTGGTCAGCTGAATTTTGGAAGATAACTGGCAAACACAATGACTTCAGGATTTCATACAATAAATATTGAGCCATTGTTGACACTAGTTTGTTAATGAAGCTACTCTAGTTACTTCACAGTAAACTATGCCATCAACATATGCATAGACACTAAACTCTTTGTACACAGTGGTAAGAGTTATATAAATAAGACATAACTATTTGATACCACTTGAAACAATGTATTTTCAGGGACTGTTGCAGTCTTCTCATTGTTACATGGCATCAAAATGCCTATTTTAGATAAGCATTAAATGCTGAGGTTCTACTTTAAACTTATATTACACTGTCCTAGCTGATGCTTTTCCTTAGAACAATAATAATAGGCCAAAGCTGGAAGCAACCTTCTGTCATTTGGAGCAGATGTTTCTATAGCTAAAAGAAATCACAGGGGTGGTTAATAGCAGAGTATTGTAATCTAATTGCCAAATGTTATCTGGACCTGTCAATCAATCAATCCATAGTTTTGCAGGAATATAGGGTTAAACTTTTGGAAAATAGAATGTATTATATTTTGAATATATCCAAAGAGAATCACAATTGAAGAGTAAACAATTTAACAAACTTTAAACTGTAAGGGAGACAAACGTCTCCTTTTCAGTCAGTATTAAATTAAAAGGTTGTTTGTCAAATAGTGTGAAGAGTTTTGATTTACCTGTTGAACAAAAATTCAGGGTCCTTAAAATTTCATTCAGTAATTATTCAGCAAAAATTCACTGAGTATGTCTGTGACATGCTAGCCACTGGAGATAAGTAGTAAGCACAATGGATATCACCTTTGCCTTTCAGGAGTATTTGTTCAAATGTTTGGTGGATATAGATATTAAACAAAGAATCACAGGAATAACTATGAAATTTCCTTTCTGATAAATGTCATTAAACAACATTATGAAAATTCTCCCATGTATAATAGGAGAACAGAGATCTGATGTATTCTGGGTGGTCAAGAAGTGCTTCCCTAAGAAAGTGATACTTGACCTAAAATCTGAAGAATAGGGAGTTAACAAGCTAAGATATCTGTGGGCATGGGGGGTAGGGGATGTGGGAAGACCTACAGGGAGAAAGGATTTCATGCAGAGAGAACAGCATGCAAAACGGGTTTGAGGCATAAAGTTATTTCACATCAGTGAGGAAATGAAAAAGGGACAGTGTGGCTAGATCAAAAAAGTAACGAGAAAAAAATTGACATGTGTCTGTAGAACATGTCACATATCATGCTGGGCCTTGTAGGCTGCATTAAGGATTTTGGTCTTATCCTAAGACAACAGGAGAACATTATCTTTTTAAAATCAGTGTAGCGACGTGGTCAAATCTGTGTTTTTGTGAGCATTACTCTGGCTACGGCATGGAGAATTGAATGGAGGAGGAAAAGAGTGGTTTCAGGAAAATCGCTTATGAAGGTGACTTGGGAATGGGTGGTAGCTGTGGAAATATTGAGATTAAATGAGTTTGAAAAATGGTAGAGGATGGAATACTGAACCTGAAGATAAGAGATGTGTGTTAAGGAGAGTTGTTATGACTCTGGTTTATACAACTGGATGGATGGTGGTACTATTCATTAAAACAGGTAACTATATAAGCTCAGGTAAATGGGGCTGAAATCAAGACCTTGAGCTTATACAGTCTGAATTTGAAGTTCTGTTTTGATAGCCAAGATGTCAATAGGAAGTTGAACAAACAGGTTTGGGATAGAGATACAAAATTGAGATGCCTTGGCATACATTATGAATTTAAAGCTAGGAGTAAGTTGGTATTGAAGGTTGGGAAAATAGCAACTAGGCATCTATATCTGGTTAAAATATTTCAGAGCATGGGAATAGAATGATTTCTCAATCAATTTTACCAACATAATCTCCTTAAGGTCTTCCTTTATGTACCTAGCTAATATCGGAGCATTATCCATGGCCTTTTATCAGCCACCACTATTCAATTTTACAACTATCAACTGATAAGAAATGCTCTAAATATAAGAAAAGATCAGTTCTTTGTTTTGGGTACATATTTATATTGACAATTATTAGCAAAAGGAACCCAAGTATGGCTGCTTCACAAAATAAACCCTTACAACTTCCCCTTAGTGATCTCCTAGCATGTTATAAAGTTATTCTTACAATACATTCTTCACACTTAATATTCATCTTTAGGTTGGCAACAAAATAGACACTGATGAGCTGCATGTAAATAGACAAGTAGCTCATACTACAAATACTTTATCCCTGTGTGTGCCAGTTTTCATAATGGTGACTATGTGTATTTCACAATACAACGGATACTCACAAAACCCCATTAGTATTGCTACCAAGTTGTCTTTGTAAAGTTAAGTAGTGGAAAGGAGGGAAGGTAGTTTTTGTGAAATGTATTAAGTGCTTTATAATCTGCCACGCACTGTTCTTATTGTTAAATATGTATTAACTCTAGCCATCAAAACAACCCCATGGCATAAGTGCTATTATTATCCCCATTTTAAAAGTAAGGGAATAATTGCAAAGGTAATATTATAACTGGCCTGGTTCCAAGGCCAGCAAGCCATAGAACCAGAATTCAAAATATGTTATCTGGCTCCAGAGCTGACTCACATAACCAATATAATGTAGTGTCTCCCATAAAACATAACTAGCATTGAATCTACCCTCTCATAAAACAAAGCCCAAGCTTAGACTATGACACATTCCTTCCTCTTAGAAAACAGGGAGAGGAGTAGGGCATACAAGAGGTCATGGAGTCAAAATTGCCTCCTTTCCTATAATTCTGTTTATAGTAATGCAATAATGTGATAAGTCTTCCCTATCTTACCCCATCTGACAGCCTATGCCTTTAGTTGTGTCATCATAGTAGAGAGACAACCTGCTGAGTCATCTATACCACTTTCTGCGTCATAAAGTTTGGAAGAATGATCTGACTACAAACCAGGGTCATAGCTGCTTATCTTAGGAGACTTGACAAGGTCACAGCTTGAAAATGTTATGACTGTGTTATCATTAGAGATTAAGAGAAGATTTATTCAATTTATTAATTCAATAATAGTTTGTCGTGTGTCTGGTGTAAGTAACCATATCATTATCGCATGTTATTGTAAAACAAGCTTAATTAACTATGTTTCTTTTTTTAGTGTCTTATATTTATGCTTGCTGATAAAGATAACCCAAAGGCTATGCATACAAATGTAAATAAGATGTCACAAAATACTTTTAAGGGCATCTTTGTTTCATATCTATATACAACATATTGGAAATGACTATATGATCTCATTTCTGAACACAAATGCCTCTATATCTGAAAATATGCTCCAATTTGTATGGCCTTATTTGTAACATCTATTTTTCTGTAGTTTATATAAAAGCCACTTTTAGAATTTATTCAAACAGACTTGTTACTGGTCCAGCCGTCTTATTATTGCCCCACCTTTTCTCAACTTTTCAGTGTCTTTTTCCTGAGACTATTTTAGTTTTGGACAAAAAATATAACACTTTTAAAATAATTTAAATCACATTTAGAAACAAGTTTATATTCATGATACCACATGGAAATAAAAATCCTGCCTTCATTTTTAATTGGTAATCTATATTGGTTACTGGCTAGACATCTCATTTTTTCATTCATAGATTAACAAAGTGGACATATGCAATTGATGAAATCATCCAGTGGTTCAAGGAAACATATATACATATAAGTATAAATAGAGAGATATAGATAATAAAATAACACAACTTGAAATTATGCTAGATTACTTCTAGCAACATGGTAACTCATTTAGTTATTTTCCCAGGGTAGGGAACATTTTGTAACTAATGCATCATAGGAAAAACAGCACCTGTGAGTATATTACATGATTATATATTTTCTAAGTATATATGACATGATATATTATGCACATATAGTTATATATATTTATGTTTATTATAAATGTACATCTTATGTATTTAGTCATAATAACTTACATTTGTTGATGACTTGTGTTGAACTACAGGTTTTACATACAATATCTCTATTCTATACAATAAACCTCCATAATAGAGGGCATTCTTTTAACTTTACAAATTAAGATATTGAAGTTTAGTAAACTGAAATGTCTAATAAGTGGCAGGTCTCATATTCAAACCCACCCCAGTGCCCTTTCCCCCATGACAGTGTATTTACTTAACATTTTTTCTCAGACCTTTGCCAATACTTAGGGATGAGTAGGACATGAGGATGAGATCAAATAAGCCAATATGCTATAGTCTGAATGCCTGGCCACTGAGTGATTTGAATGGCTACCACAAATCTGAATGGGTGAATGGAAACCTCAGCATAGACATAGTTTCCATCCTTGTCCTGCCAGCATCTTACTAGATGTGGTAGGCAGCCTCTAAGATGATCTCCAATGATCCCTGCCTTCTGGTATTAATATCCTTCTTTATCTTCCCTTTTGTGTAGATTAGACTAGTGATTTCATTCCAATCAATAGGATACAAAAAAAGTGGGGATGTCACTTCCATGAATAGGTTACAAAAGACTGTAAGATCCATCGTGCTTTCTCTCTCTTGTTTTCTCACTGGCTTACTCTGAGAGAAATCAGCTGTCACGTTGTGAGTTCCCTTATGGGGGAGACTCACATGGTAAGGAAATGATGTCAGGCAGTAGCCAGCAAGGACCCCAGGCCTGCCTTGTGGTCACATCAGTGAGCTTGGAAGCCCCAGCAGACATCTTAGTTGCAGTCTAATGAAAGACCTTGAGCCACAGTTACCCATACAAGCTGTGCCCCAATTTTTCTGATCAACAAAACTGTGAAATAATAAATATTTGTTTTTGTCAGATACTATGTTTTGGGGTAATTTGTTCCACAACAATAAATAACTTATACACCAGGAAAAAATATTTCCCATATTTGTACAGAGTTGATTGTACCAAAGGATGACTACATTGATGATGCAACACAGAGCAACAGCTACATGGATTGAGCTCTTGAGACATAAAACATTTACTGAGTATTTACTCAAGCACCAGACCTGTAATACATTATCTTAGTTATTTAAATCAACTCCATAGTAATACTATATTCCAGCCCATTTGGTTGATGAAGAAACTGAGGCACAACATTTTACAATTTTTCTCCTTATGAAACCCACAGGTAATAAACTGATAGTGTATAGCACAGTTGAGACATGGCTGTTTTAGAATGCTCACTCTAGAGTCACAGCATTGAGTTCAAATCAAAACTTGGCTACTTCACTGACAGTGTTGTACATAATTTGCGTTCAGTATTTATTTATTTATGAATTCTGGTTATCTTTAAGAAGTGCAGAAGACACAACGCATGTAAAATTTCAACAATAGGGGTAGTTTACATGATTTTTAAGAGAAGGAAACAAAAAAAATGTTTGTTGAATAATATAGAGTAGTCTTAAGTCACGAAAGCATTAGAGTCACAGAGGGATTTACATCTTGACTTTATTACTTACTAGCTGTGTGACAACTGAGGAGTCACTACCTTTTCTGAGCCTCAATTTCCCTCATTTTAAAACATGGCAATAAAAATAGAACCTACGTTATAGAGTTATTGTGAGGTTAAATATACATAAAGCATTTAGCATTTGAAACATTTAACATACCCCTCCAGCCCAGGACATGAATAGGTTTTCAATAAATAATAGCTGTTATAAGCATTATTTACTTTAACAAACGTGCTATATATGTGCTATGTAATACTCAGCCATAAAATAATGCAATCATATCATTTGCAACAACATGGATGAAACTTTAGATCATTATCTTAAGTGAAATAAGCTAAGAACAAAAAGACAAATATTCCATGTTTTCACTTATATATGGGAGCTACAAAAATGTGATCATACGCAACGCAGATAGAGAGTGGAAAGATAGGTAACAGAAACTGGGAATGGGAGTGGGGGAGAGGAGAGGATGAAGAGAGAGGGTTAAAGGGTACAGGCATACAATAAGACTGAAGGAATAAATTCAATGTTGGATAGCAGGATAGCTTGACTATACTTAACAGAAATGTATTGTACTCTGGTGGTGGACGCCCTAAATCCTCTGAACTGATCAGTAGGCATATATACATATAACAAAATTCCTAATGTACTCCACATATTTGTACAAATTAAAAAAATGTTTATGTGGATATATGCATACAGATATATAAATATATAAACCATATATATACACACATACACATTTCAGTCAATTTGTTATACATATGTTATATATGAACAACTAGTCTGATATAGCCTAAGATTTCTAGGGTATTTTATTTACTACAACAGTAAAAAATATACCATGATGTCTTATATAATATCAAGTTTTCTAAGATAGGAGGATTTTTTCAGAAAGGAAGAAAGCCTTAAGATTGGTTAGGTTAAAGAAATTTGTGATCAGTTATTCTCTTGTAATGTCACTTCCAGTTATGAAATCATGAGCATTTTTTTTCATTTCAGGTTACTCCCAATCCGTCACCCACACCATCCTCTTGATACAGCACTAAACAAGGGTAGGATTATTGAGGTAGAGAAGGGGAGGACGGGCACTAGGTTGCAACAGCTGAACTGGACTCATGTGAAGGACCAGTGGTGTACTTGGAGTTTCTGGGCTTGAGATAAGGTTGTAAAGAGGCAAGGAGAATGGGGAAAAACAGCAACAAAGTAGTTTTCATGATCTCTGTTCAAGGAAAGTTAATTGACCACGTGACCTCTGCATACCCGCTTAACAAACACTTTGTGTGTGTGTGTGTGTGTGTGTGTGTGTGTGTGTGTGTGTGTGGAGGAGGACTGGGGCCTGTGCAGACTTGGTATCAGCCACCAGCATTTCAGTGCAACGTGTTATTGTGGAATTGGGGGCTTGCTTTAGGATTGACTGCCCTAAAGCTTCAGTGCAGTTATGGATCATGTGACTCTGCAGAATGCCAAACTCGAGCTTTGAACATTCACACTCTCACCATTTTGCCATTTAGTCAGTTTTGAAAGTTCTTATCATATGTGCTTGTGGAAATCCTGTGCATTCCTCTGAGTACTGTACCAATGCCCAAGGAGCCCCCACACCAAGACAGGACTCTGCCAAGATTTCTACGACTGCAAGTTTGGGCTGACTTTCCCCTCCCAGGAGAGAGAGGGGAGGTACCCACTCCCGGACCTCTTCCCTTCACTCAACCTGCCCTGGGCTAAGTTTGAAAGAACTCAGTACCTTAGAGGAAAACCCTTCTCTCACCCCTCACCCCCCATGTCTCCACCCACACCATCACTGTAGCCCTGGATGCTCCTGAGGCTGCTTTCTCACCAAAGGGCTCCTGATTACATCTGGGTGGAAAGCAGGGCCGAGGGGAACTGCATTTGGAACGCATCCCCTCAGGATTCGGTGCTCAAAGTCTTCAGTTTGAGAATGGGTGGAAAACAAGGGGAAAAAAACATAATTGGTTGAAACTGTTTAAGACATAAACCTAGGAGCTGAAACTGGAGAAGCTGCAGGTCTGACATAAGGGTCAAGGTACTCCGTGCCACTGCGGACCCCCCATGCACTGCCAAATTCAATGTCTAATCTAAGCGAAGGCTATCCCAAGATTACAGCAAGCGCACACTGGTTTCTCCAGACAGATCGTGGCTTGGCCTTATTCTAGCTCCGTGCTTGACTATATCTTAGGTTTCAGATTTATGGAAGCAGGGATTTTAAGAAGGGTAGTTAGCTGTAGTCCTGAGGGTATCCAAACGCCACGTGTCTGATACTGGAGGTCCTGGGGTGCAGGCCCTCCGCAACTCTGTCCCTGCAGCTCTGCTACCAGCTTCTCCTCTCCGCCCCCTTCCAGCCTCCACCCCGCGCGGCCTCCGCTACCCCGGCAGGCACCCCACGCCCGCCCAGCAGCTCCTCCCACTGCCTCCGCCCTTCACACTAGGGCCCCTGCGTCGTCTTCCCCCACACTGACTTCGCTCTCGCAGGCAGCCAAGACAGCCACTCTTCCCCGCTCTCGCCTAGATCTGCACTGCCACCGCCACCGCCGCCGCTCTTTGCCCGAGCTCTGCTCCCTCAGGCCGCGCATCTGTGACTAGGTCCGCCGCTGCCGCCGCCACCACCGCCGAGCCTCAGACTCTGAGGTCTCGGCGCCTGCGATCGCACCAGCTTCTTGGCCTTAGAGACCCCGCGCTCCGGGCTGACGCGGAAGCGCAGCCATCCCCCACCACCGCCACCACGGCCAACACTGGAGCCACGCGCCGCCACCGCCGCCGCGCCGCCGCCGCCGCCGCAGCAGCCGCCGCGGCCGCCGCGGCGAGATGGCCCGCCGCACACCATGGCCCAGCAGCAAACAGGTAGCAGGAACGGAAAGCGCCGGCGATCGAGGCCGGCGCCGGGAGCTCCTCGTCGCAGGGCTTGGCGGCGGCGGACGGCGAGGGGCCGCTACTACCTAGAAGCAGAGGCGGCCGGCGACGCGTCGCTGGCTGGTGCACTATCTGAAGGGCCGGGAGGTAGGCGCGCGGGGCCCCGCCGGGCTTCAGGGCTTCGAGAGCGAGCTGCGGGGCTACGCGGTACAGAGGCTGCCCGAGCTGCTGACGGAGCGCCAGCTAGAGCTGGGCACCCTCAACAAGGTGTTCGCGTCTCAGTGGCTGAATTCCAGGCAGGTGGTGTGCGGCACCAAGTGTAACACGCTCTTCGTGGCGGACGTGCAGTCGGGCCACATCACACGCATCCCCCTTATGCGGGACAAGGATGTTGGCCTGGCCCAGGCCCATAAGGGCTGCGGCATCCATGCCATCGAGCTGAATCCCTCCAAGACGCTTCTAGCCACCGGCGGCGAAAACCCCGACAGCCTGGCCATCTACCGGCTGCCCACCCTGGATCCCCTGTGCCTGGGCGACCGCCATGGCCACAAGACTGGATCTTTGCCATCGCCTGGCTGAGTGACACCGTGGCTGTGAGCGGCTCCCGCGACGGCACCGTGGCGCTGTGGCGGTCATGGACCCCGGACATGTTCGAATGGCAGCATTGCCTGGCACAGTGAGGGTGGGTCTCCCCGGTATATGCCCACATCCGTCCGAGGGATGTGGAGACCATACCCAGGGCCAGCACCAACCCCGAGCAACCGGCAAGGTGCGGGCCCTGGCCTTCAGTGGCAAGAACCAGGAGCTGGGAGCGGTGTCCTTGGATGGCTACTTCCACCTGTGGAAAGCCCGGAGCACACTATCCAGGCTGCTGTCCATCCAGACTGCCCTACTGCCGAGAAATGTGTGCCTGACCTCTGCGATGAATTGTCTGTGTACGCCGTGGGCTCTCAGTCCCACGTCTCCTTCCTGGATCCGCGCCAACGCCAGCAGAACATCCGGCCCCTGTGCTCTCGAGAGGGTGGCACGGGCGTGCGGTCGCTGAGCTTCTACCGCCACCTGATCACTGTGGGCACCGGCCATGGCTCCCTGCTCTTCTATGACATCCGCGCCCAGAAGTTCCTGGAGGAGAAGCCTCCGCTGGCCTCGACTCCACTCTGGAACCTGCAGGGAGGAGCTCAAGCTTGACTGTGGCAGAGGCTGGCTCAACCAGGATGACGTCTGGATGAACTACTTTGGTGGCATGGAAGAGTTCCCCCAACGCCCTCTACACCCACTGCTACAACTGGCCCGAGATGAAGCTCTTTGTGGCTGGGGGACCTCTCCCCTAGGCCTCCATGGGAACTACGCTGGCCTCTGGAGCTAAGGATGGACGCCTTGTTCTCAAAGTGCACAGGTTTACCTTTCGGTTCTGCCTCACTTTCCTTCTTCATGCTGCATTTGTGCTTTTAATTTTGTGTGGCTTTTGTCTTCCAGGTGGAACCAGTCAACTTATGTGTGCCTCATGTATTAGGCAGAGAAAGAAGAGAAAGAGAGAACTGGAACAAGCCAGTGGGTGTGAGAGAGCACAAGTGGTCCTTTGGACAGTCAAAACTTTGGCTTTAAAACTTCTCATTCACGTTTCCCAACAGCAGTATATTTTTGCCTTCTCATTCGAAGAGTTTTCACTGAACCTTAATTGTGTTCTGTCTTTCAGAGATTCATGTAGCCTCCTTCTTTAGGCCGATGCAGTCATAGTCTTCACTACTATTCAGTGCGTTAGTTTGATTAATATTGCAATAGTATTCAGATCTTGTACACATGTTAGATGTATGGTGTTTTGGGGGAATGTGTGCTACAAAGCATCTTTGGGGCTGTCATGAGGAACTACCCATCATTTATAGCCTTACTCTAATTAGAAAATACAGTTCAGGTTCTACATTGCCACCATTCTAGAGTGTGGCACACACCATTTTAGGGTGTGATTCATTTGGATGTTGGAAACTCAATGTCTGTTGCTTGTATATTGTTGATGTGTAAAATGCTTTAAAAATATGTTCTCTTAGTCAGAGATCTTACAATATTGTTCATACTATTAATCAACAATTTTGGTTATTCAGTAAAACTTTAACATCACTATCCTCAGGCCCTCAGTATGCTTGTTTAAAGCCGCTGTATTGTGGCCTCCTTTTCTATGCTACAGATTTTCAGAAATAATCAATATTGATCTATATATGTAGTAGGGCAATCAGGGAGATATGGGGTGGGGGGGGGAACTCTTTAAATTCAGGTAGCTATTTGCAGTGAAAAGCCAGTTGTGGCAGTTGTGCTGAGAGTAGGTGTTGTTGATTTTTTATTACTGTATACATGGATAATTCTGGATCCAGTATGTGATGTATTGCAGAAAAATAAATAAAGTATGTTCAGCATCTTAGCAATTAAGTGGGAGACTTAAGTTCTTAATTCTTAAATATATGCTTTGTTTTCTATTTGTCTTTCTGGGAACATATTTATCAAAGTCAAAACTTTCCAGGACAGAGGCTGAATCTGAAGCATCAGTTACGTAGACATTATTTTGTACATCTCTTTTTGAAAATGAAACTTATGCTTACAAAATAACATCTGGAATATGTTATGAAAATATACTTAGTGTAAATTAGGATGGCTAGGTGTTTTTTTAAGATGACTGAACAAACCATTTTTAATTTATATCAATATACATGTACTTACAACTACTTACATATGCAATATATTTGTATATGTTAGTTCCCATGTGAGGAGAAGGCATAGATGTACATCATTTTATATGTGCAGCTATTTCTCATATGTTGAACTACATATATTGAGACTTACCACTTGGTCTTTATTTGTGTTTTGTTTTATGTCAATTTAGAATAATTTTAATACAAGCACATGATCAAAACAAAACATACTGTATAAAAAGTATACAGTTAAAAGTAAATCTCACATCCCAGGGTCACTAGTTTCTTGCCCATAGATTAGCACATTTTTTGTGAATACACATTTAGATTTACTCTCTATATATATGAACATATGTATGTGTGTTTGCAATTTTTATACAAATAATAACGTACTGTACATATCTGTGCCTTTTTAATCACAAGATCTCAGAGATTTTTCTTATACATATCTACTTAATTTTACTGCATACTGTTCTATTGTGTGATTGGAATACACTTGATTTCTTCATTACACCTTTGATGATCATTTATGTTGGTTCTGGTTTTCTGTTACTGTAAACTCTTCTGCGACGATTACTTAAGTGTACATCTTTGTGTACAAGCGTAAATATATCTGCAGGATAATTCCTAGAAATGGAATTGCTGGGTCAATGGGTAAGTTCATTTTGTATTAATAGCCATTGCTAAGCCACCTTCCAAAGAGTTCCCACCACCTTAACCTCCCACAAGTAATGGATGCACACCTGCTTTACCACACCCCTGCCAACAGTGTGTCACCAAACTCTGTGCTCTTTGCCAATCTTATGTCTACTTCATCTTGGTCCTTTTTTTCTAAGCCACTGTGGCTGATTTAATTAGATTTGTTGTCAAAGTACCAAGTAGGTTTCTGAAACAAAGAACAAGAAATGAGAAGATGAGGGCAAGCAATAGAAATGCTGCCACACTAAAGGAAGAGAGTACCCACAGTTCAGACTCGTGTATCTGGGAGATGGATTACACACAGCTACTTTCCTTAGATACTTAGCTGGAACTAGTAGGTTTTCTTGGTCTATTGCATGCTGGTTTAAGTTATATCTAAAGTATAAGATGTCACTGAAGAAAATTCAAGAATGAGACCATGAAAGTCTAAACTAGGATAGTGGGGTGGGTATGGAGAGGGAGAAGTTATTCAAAACAATAAAATGGGAAAATAAAATGAACAAACAGTATTTCATGTGAAGGATGAGGAAAACCAAAAAATTTAGGTGGACTCTTAGGCTCTGACTTGAATATGAATGAACAGTGATAATAGATAAAAATAAAGAAAATAGGCAGAGATAGTATAGGGGGAGAATGAACAGTTTAATTTGGGACTTCCTGAATTGGAGGTGCCTCTGTGTCATCAGGAGAACAAACCCAGGGAAGATTTGGCTGTGTATCCCAGGAAGAAATTTCTCACTTCTGGGAAGGTGAGTGCTATGAAACACTATGGATCTTGTCCTTTCAGAGGAAAGTAGAACAGAAAACATATGAAGGATCTTTAAAACAATAAAAGAAAAAGCCTGGCTCAGTCGCTCACGCCTGTAATCCTAGCACTTTGGGAGACTAAGGTAGGCAGATTCCTTGAGCCCAGGAGTTCCAGAGCAGCCTGGGCAAAATGGGGAAACCCCATCTCTACAGTAAATACAAAAAATAGCTGAGGTGGTGGCATGCTCCTGTAGTCCCAGCTTCTCAGGAGGCAGAAGTGGGAGGATCACTTGAGCCCAGGAGGTCAAAGTTGCAGTGAGTGGAGATCATGCCACTGTACTCCTCCAGCCTGGGCAACAGAGTGAGAACCCTGTCTCACTAAACAAACAAACACATAAATAAATAAATGGAAATTAAGAAAAAAGCTGGATGGGGGAAGAAAAATGGTATAGGATGATAGAAACGTATTCTACACAAATGCTGTGACCTTAGCATGAGACAACAATATATTTTTTAATACTAAAATTATAAAGATTTTGAGTCTCCACCTAAAAGCCATAAAGGGCAGCTTTTCTCACAGATAATCTTCCTAAATATTTACCTAGGACTCCTTAAGACTGTTCAAATTGGTCTACTAATTAGGCTTTGAATTGCTCAACTGCTGTCTCTTCTTGGAGAATGAAAAGTAAGACCTAGCTCACAAAGCAGGGTTTCAGAGTTAGTCATTTCTGGACCACTTATTCTCCTACTAGGAGATGTACCCAGTATTCCCAACACCCAGCTAGCACCAGCATTCCTGACAGCCTCACAGCGGTGGAATATCACCTCATCACCAGCTGCTGCTAGCTCTTGTTTAAGTTCTCACCTCAATGCCACAAGTGTAGGTCTCTGCCAACTTTCCCGTCTTGCAAAAAGCAAAGGAGATGTCCAGAGGGAGGATACTCCTTTCCTTAGCATTACAATAAATAGTACAAATGCAAATTACTAGAAGTGAGACAGGAGAAATAATTACAGGCACAGATTTCTTTATTAGACAGGTAAATGTAAAATATGAGTGAAAAAATCATCAGAAAATACAAATAACTAAACTTTTCAATAGGAAATGAGGAACCAGACAAGACTATTAACTCTAGAAATGGGAATATTAATTTTGTAAAGTCTATCTTCTCATGCCAAAATATCACACACGTAAACAGATAATAGACACACAGATTTGATGGTTTCATATGTAAAATATTTCACATTGTCAAGGAATATCTAACTTTGAGGTGCTTCACAGCATAAAGAGAAAATAATTTACTCTTTTTTATAGTAGGCCAGCAAAATACTAACAAATTTGAGTAAAATGGCAGAGAATAAAAAGGGACTGATTTGACATGTAAATTGATGTCACTTACCCTTTAAAAACGAATGTAATCCATTAGTTCACCAAATCCATTAGTTGGACACATTAGTTCATCAAATCCATTAGTTTACCAAATACTATGGCAACATAAAGCTAGTTCCTTGAATTTAAGGAGTATTCACTATTGAAAAATCTAGTATTGCAATGTATTATAGTAAGTCAAATGAGAAGACTCACATGTTCGTATCACTAAATTATAATAAATGATTTAACCAAACTCTACTATTGTTTTGGTAAAATTCTTAGTAAACTATGTGAAAAAATATTCTGCATATGCTAAGTGTGTGTATGTGTGTGCTACGTGTGTATATGTGTTTTGTGTTTTAAACTTCAACCAGAATCTTCGACAGTAGAGAAACTCCTGTGAAGGTAAGAAACAAAACAAGAACTCCTAAAATCACCACCAGTATTTAGTGTTGTCATACATTTCCAGATTCAGCAATTAGAAAGAGACAGAAAATATTAGATATATAAATATTGGAAAAGGGTTATATGTATTTGAAGATAATATATGACTGTAAGAATGATAAATTCTAGAAGAAGCAACTGAAAGAAAAAGGTTAGGAACAATAAAACAGTAGTAAAATGTTCAGTTTGGGGATTAATATATTAAAAACAAATACTTTCCTATTTTCACTTCTTTACTCATTCAGCAAATATTTGTTGAATGCTTCTATATATCAAGCACTATTCTAGGTGCTGGGTAGAATGCTGCATCAAACAACACAAGCAAGCCATATCCTCATAAGGCTTGCAGTCCATTGAGGAGAGAGACAATAAACAGATAAAACATCAAGTGTATAGGATGTAAAATGGTTATCAATGTTAATAAATAAATCAGTTGAAAGAGAATAGAGAAAATCAGTTGAAACAGAGTGGGGTAAAAATATCAGGGGGAGATGTTTTTAAATAAAGTGTTTAGGGAAAATCTGTTTAATAACTTGACATTTGAACTGAGATCTGAAGGAAATGACAAGATTGACCTGTGCACCTACGTCAGAAGGAACATTCTAGGTGATCAGAACAAGAAGTGAAGAGGCCTGAGGTGGAACCATGTCTAGCATGTTTCAGAACCAGAAAGGAGAACAGTGTGGCTGGTAGTAAAATGAGTAAAGATAGGAGTAATGTCAGAGAGATAATGGGTGACCACATCATGCAGAATTCTGTAGGCAATTATAAGAGCCTTGGATTTTAATCTGAATGAGTTGAAAGTCCAAAGAGGGGTTTTGAGAAGTGATTTATTGTTACAAGGAAATCTCATTGCTCTATAATTAGCATACTGTAGACTGTAGAGGAGAAAAGACACAGAAAGAGGGGGGATTCATTAGTAGGTTATTGCAATAATCCAGCTCAAAGGGAACAGTGGTTATATGCAAAACTAATCAGTTTAAAATATCAATGGATCTTCTAGTTCAAAACGACAGACATATTCTTCTTAAGATCTTACGGAAGTGACAGTACAGAATATTTAAATTGAATAACTCCATTTCAGTGCTACAAATAAGGAATAGTGCCATAAGCAGATCAGACATTTTGACAACATTCTTAGAAAACCAGAAAATAGATAGGGTCTCTTTGACAGATAAAGCTGTCATTCCTTTTTGTGGCTTCATAGTATTCCATAGTGTATTTATTCAGTCTACCATTGATGGGCATTCAAGTTGATTCCATGTCTTTGCTATTGTGAACAGTGTTGCAATGAACATATGCATTCATGTGTCTTTATGATAGAACAATTTATATTCCTTTGGTTAAATTCCCAGTAGTAAAATTGCTAGATCTAAATAATGAGGACACATGGACAAAGAGAGGAGAACAACAGACACTGAGGTCTACCTGAAGGTAGAGGGTGAGAGGAGGAAGAGATTCAGAAAAAATATGCCAGGTACTATGCTTAATACTTAAGTGATGAAGTAATCTGTACACCAACCCCCTGAGTAACTTGTTTGCCTGTATAAAAATCTACATACGTACCTCTGAACCTAAAATAAAAATTTAAATGTTAAAAAATACTGAGCAGAGTTACCATAAGCCTAAAATACAACTGAGATTGTTGCCTTTTAGATGGGAGCCAGTCTTCACAGATAACTTATCTCAATGGCTCCAAGCTATGATTTAGCAAAAATTGATAGCAGAAGTGGTTTTGAAGTGGGAAGGACCACTAGAGGAACTGTTCACAAATGGGCTTGGTTAGTTGGACACTTAAACAATGGAATACTATACAGTTGTTAAAATACTGGTGCTAGTTCTTTTATGTTCTGACAAGTAGTGTCCTTGATATTACTGTCATGTGAAAGAAGCACATTGCAAACCAAATGCATGTTATAATTACATTTTTGTTTAAGATACTAGAAGGAAGACAGAAGAAGCATACAGTATATGTAAGGATATATTCAAAAGTATTACTAGTATGTTTCTCTATGGGATAATATAACAGTGGACTTCTTAATATTCTATGTATTTATATAACGTTTAAACAGTCTAAACTAATATGCATTTCTTTCATAAACAGAAAAGGAATAAAAACAGGGAAGGCACATTTTAAAAGGCTGGTTGGGATGGGGGAAGAAAAGAGGGATAAGAAAAGAGTGATTTATGGTGTTGAATGTTGCATGGAGCTGAAATAGACTAAAACTGAGAAAATGTTATCGTTATGCAATATGGAAGTTCATAGAGGTTTTGTCAGAGTAATTGCAATTGGGAATTAAATAAATGGTGTTGAGAAAACTGGCTAGCCATATGCAGAATCTGAAATTGGACCTCTCTTTACACCTTATACAAAAATTGATTCAATATGGATTAAAGACTTAAAATGTAAGACCTAAAACCATTAAAACCCTAGAAGAAAACCTAGGGAATACCATTCAGGGAGATAGGCATGGGCAAAGATTTCATGACTAAAACATTAAAAGCAATGGCTACAAAAGCCAGAATTGACAAATGGGATCTAATTAAACTTAAGAGCTTTCGCACAGCAAAAGAAACTATCATCAGAGTGAATAGGCAGCCTATAAGAATGGGAGGAAATTTTTGCAATCTATCCATCTAACAAATGACTAATATCCAAAAATCTAAAAAGAACTTAAACAAATTTACAAGAAAAAAACAAACAACCCCATCAAAAAGTTGATGAAGGATATGAACAAACACTTCTCAAAAGAAGACACTTATGCAGCAATAAACATATGAAAAAATCCTCATCATCACTGGTCATTAAAGAAATGCAAATCAAAACCACATTGAGATACCATCTCACACCAGTTAGAATGGCGATCATTAAAAAATCTGGAGACATCAGATGCTGGAGATGATGTGGAGAAGTAGGAACACTTTTACACTGTTGGTGGGAGTGTAAATTAGTTCAACTATTGTGGAAGACAGTGTGGTGATTCCTCAAGAACCTAGTACTAGAAATACCATTTGACCCAACAATCCCATTACTGGGTATATATCCAAAGGATTATAAATCATTCTACTATAAAGACACATGTGCACATATGTTTATTGTGGCACTGTTCACAATAGTAATGACTTGGAACCAACCCAAATGCCCATCAATTATAGACTAGATAAAGAAAATGTAGCATATATACACACTGAAACACTGTACAGCCATAAAAAGGATGAGTTTATGTCCTTTGCAGGGACATGGATAAAGCTGGAAACCATAATTGTCAGCAAACTGACACAAGAACAGAAAATCAAACACCACATGTTCTCACTCATACGTGGGTGTTGAACAATGAGAACACATGGACACAGGGAAAGGGAGCATCACACACTCGGGTCTGTTGGGGGGGGGACTAGGGGAGGGACAGCGGGGCATAGGGAGGTTGGGGAGGGATAACACGGGGAGAAATGCCAGATATAGATGACAGGGGGGATGGAGGCAGCAGGTGACCTGGTTGCCATGTATGTACCTATGCAAGAATCCTGCATGTTCTGCACATGTAGCCCAGAATCTAAAGTGCAATTATATATATATATATAATATATATATATATATATATATATATATAATTAAAGTACTCTTAAAAAGCACTAATGTCCTCCAGAAGATTTTCTTAATTGAAGCATGAGTAGTATTTGATACAAAAGAGATTATTTCTCAGTGTCTTTGAAGATGGACAGCTGACATGGCTAAGAATTGAGGACAGCCTAGAAGATCTGACAGTGACCCTCATTTCATTTCTTCAGGCTCAAGGAACTTAATTCTGCCTACAACATGAACAAACTTGGAAGCACATTATTTCCCAGGGCCTCCAGATGAGACACACAGAAGGCCAAGATTCTTGATTTCACACTTATAAGACTAAGACTGATCCTTGTGAGACTCAGCCTGGACTCCAACCCACTCTATGAGTGGACTTCTAACCTACTAAAGTAATAAATGAGTATTTTTTTAAAATCTCACCAGTGGTATATAAAATTTCCTTTTGTCTCATATCCTCATCGACAATAATATTGTTTCATATTTCATTTTCGTCGACATTATGAATAAGACATGTTGTTACTGTTTTAAGTTGAATTTCTATGTTTATCAGCAGCCAGATCATTTTATAGATAATACAAATAACACTAAAAAGTGAATGTGTTTACCCATATCATTAAGGTAATAAAGAAGCAGAATAAGGATTAAAAGTTGGAGTTAATGAAATAAGTTATGTCATGCTTCTTAAAACCTACTGGAACAATATTTATGTCATAATCATTCAATTTATATAAAGGGAATACATGGAATACAGTATGGATATTTGTCCTTACCCAACTCTTATGTTGAAATTGTAATCTCCAAAGTTGGAGGTGGGGCCTGGAGAGAGGTGATTTGATTAGGGGGTGGATTTGCTCATGAATTGTTTAGCACCATCCTCTGGGTGCTGTCCTAGTGATAGAGAGTTATGTTTTTGCCAGATCCGGTTGTTTAAAAGTGTGTGGGAGGAGCAACAAAGATGACTGAATGAGAGTAGCTCCAGTCTTCAGCTCCCCACATAGAAGAACAAAAATAGCCAGTGAATTATGCATCTTCTATTTAGGTACCCAGGTTCTGTCATCAGGACTGACTAGGCAGTTGGCCCCATGCACAGAGAGCAAGGAAAAGAGGATGGAGCAAGGGCCTGTCAAGAAGTTGCATGGGGCAAAGGGAGCTCCCTCCCCCAGGCAAGGGAGGAGGTGTGGGTTTATGCTACTAAGACCTGAAAACCACACTTTTCCCACACATCTCTGCAACCAGGGGATCAGGAGGTCCCCTTGTGAGCCCATGCCATCAGGACCTTGGATACCAAGCACAGAGCTTGACAGACTTACCACAGCTACTTGAGTGGGCGGCAGCTGGGTCAGGCACTGAGATGGGATTTTTTGCATACTCCAGCACCAAGAACTCCAGTGAGGCAGGAGATCCATACGTGCCCATGGGAAGGGGGCTGAAGCCAGGGAGCCAAGCGATTTCACTCAGCAAGCCCCACTTCCACAGAACCCCACAAGATAAAACCCACTGGCATGGAATCCCCACCAGCCAGTGCAGCATGCTGGAGACTGCCTAGGAAGACTGAGTTCTGGGGGGGAGGGGCAGCTGCCATCACTACCATTCCAGCCAGCGGCTTTCCCCTGCTTCTGGTGCCAGTGAGACTGGGTGGTTTGGACCAGGTCAGACTGCTTCTTTATGCGGGACACTGACCCATTCCTTCTCACTGGGCAGAGGTTCCCCTGTGGGATTTTCAGCATCCCCAGCTGGAATTTATGGAAAGATCTCTGATTTTCCTGAGGGAAACTTCTAGGAGGCAGGGCAGCCAGAGTATCATGGATGAGCAGTCTTAGTGTTTTCTGTCTGCCAGCTCTGGAGAGTTAGGGCAGCCCAGACAAGGATTCTCCCCAGTGCAGCACACCTACTCTGACAAGTGACAGGCTGCTTACTTAAGTGGGTCCCTGATCCTCTTCCTCCTGATGGGGTGAGATCCTCCAACAGGGTTCTCCAGACACCTCATACAGGAGCATTCCAGCCAGCATCAGATCGGTGCCCCTCAGTGAAAGATCTCCCAGTGTAAGGAGCAAGCTTCCATCTTTGCTGTTCTGCAGCCTCCACTGGTGATACCTCCAGGGGTGGAAGGGACCCAGGTAAATAGGATCTGGAGTGGACCCCCAGCAAACTGCAGCAGCCCTGCAGAAGAGGGGCCAAACTGAAAAAGAAAAAGCAACAACAACCTAAATGAGAAAAACCCCATCCAAAGGTGAACAGCCTCAAAGATCAAAGATAGATTAAACTCATAAAGATGAGAAAGAATCAACACAAAAACACCAAACACTCAAAAAGCCAGAGTGCCTCTTCTCCTCCAAATTATGACAACATGTCTCCAACAAGGGCACAGAACTTGGATGAGGCTGAGATGGATAAATTGACAGAAGTAGGCTTCAGAAGATGGGTAATAAACTTTGCTGAGCGAAGAAGAATGTTCTAACCCATCACAAAAAAGCTGAGAACAATGATAAAACATTACAGGAGTTGTTAACAAGAATAAACAGTTTAGGGAGAAAAATAAATGACCTGGTCTAGCTGAAAAACACAACATGAGAATTTCACAATGAAAACATAAGTATCAATAGCTGAATAGACCAAGCATAAAAAGGATATCAGAACTTGAAGACTATGTGGCTGAAATAAGGCACACAGACAAGATTAGAGAAAAGAATGAAAAGGAACAAACCAAACCTTCGAGAACTTTGAGATTATGTAAAAACACTGAACCTACAACTGATTAAGGTAACTGAAAGAAACAGGGAGAATGAAACTGAGTTGGAAAACACACGTAGGATATCACCTAGAAGAACTTTCCCAACCTAACAAGAAATGCCAATATTCAAATTCAAGAAATCCAGAGAACCTCAGTAAGATACTACATGAGAAAATCAACCCCAAGACACATAATTGTTATATTCTCCAAGGTAGAAATTAAGGTAAATATTTTAAAGGCAGCCAGAGAGAAACGCCAGGTCACCTGCAAAAAGAAACCTATCAGATTTACAGGAAACATCTCAGTGGAAACCCTGCAAGTCAGAAGAGATTAGGGGCCACCATTCAACATTCTTAAAGAAAAGAATTTCCAACACAGAATTTCATATTCAGCCAAACTAAGCTTCATAAGTGAAGGAGAAGTAAAACCATTTACAGACAGAAAATGCTGAGGAAATTTGTCACCACCAGGCCTACCTTGCAAGAGACCCATAAGGAAGCACTACATATGGAAAGGAAAAAACATTATCAGCCACTACTAAAGCACACTGAAATACACAGACCAGTGACACTATGAAGCAACTACATTAACGAGTCTGTAAAATAACCATCTAGCATTAAGATGATAGGAACAAATTCACACATAACAATATTAACCTTAAATTTAAATAGGCTAAATACTTCAAATAAAAGACACTGAATGGCAAGCTGAATAACGTGTTAAGAGCCATCACTGTGTTGTATTCAAGAGACTCATCTCACATGCAAAGACACACATAGACTCAAAATAGAGAGTATAGGTGGAAAACTTACCAAGCAAATGAAAAACAGAAAAATTCAAGGATTGCAATCCTAATTTTTGAAAAATCAGACTTTAAACCAACAAAGATCAGAAAAGACAAAGAAGGTCATTGCATAATAGTAAAGGGGACAATTCAACAAGAAGAACTAACTATCCTAAATATATGCACATGAAATAAAGGAGCGCCCAAATTCATCAAACTAGTTCTTAGAGACCTACAAGGAGACTTAGAATTGACACAATAATAGTGGCTGACTTTAACACCCTACTATCAATATTAGATCGAGACAAAAATTAACAAAGATATTCAGAACTTGAACTCAGCTCTGGATCAAGTGAACCTAAATAAATATCTACAGAACTCTTCACCCATAAACAACAGAATATACATTTTCAGTACCACATGGCACTTACTCGAAAATTGATCACATAATTGGAAGTAAATCACTCCTCAGCAAATGCAATAGTACTGAAATCATAACAAACAGTCTCTCAGAACACAGCACAATCAAATTAGAACTCAAGATTAGGAAACTTACTCAAAACCACACAACTACATGGAAATTGAACAACCTGCCCCTGAATGACTCCACTATAAAAAATGAAATTGAGGCAGATACCAAGAAGTAATTTGAAACTAATGACAACAAAGCGACAGTGTACCAGAATCTCTGGGACACAGCTAAAGCTAGTGTTAAGGGGGAGATTTATAACGCTAATGCCCACATCAAAAGGCTAGAAATATCTCAAATCAACACCCTAACATCACAACTAAACAACCTACAGATCCAAGAGCAAACAAACCCCAAAACTAGAAGAAGACAGGAAATAACCAATATCAGATTTGAGCTGAAGGAAATAGAGACACACACACACAAAAAAACACTTCAAAAAATCAAAGAATCCAGGAGCTTTTTTTTTTTTTTTTTTTTTGAAAAAAAAAATAATAAAATAGATTGCTAGCTAGCATAATGAAAAATTAAAGAGAGGAGAATCAAATAGACACAATAAAACATGATAAAGGGGGATATCACCACTGAACCCACATAAATAAAAACTGCCATTAGAGAATACTATAAACACATCTACACCCATAAACTAGAAAATCTAAAAAAAGTAATAAATTCTGGAGCACATACACCCTCACAAGACTGAACCAGGAAGAAATTGAATCCCTTAATAGACCAAGAAAAGTTCTGAAATTGAGGCAGTAATAAATAGCCTCCCCCCACAAAAAAAAAAAAGCTTAGGACCAGACAGATTTAAAAAGCTTAGTACCAGGCAGATTTACAGCTGTAGTCTACCAGAGGTACAAAGAGAAGCTAATATTCTTTCTTCTGAAACTATTCCAAACAATTGAAAAAGGAAGGACTTCTCCCTACCTCATAAGTTCAACATCATCCTGATTCCAAAACCTGGCAGTCTTACAACAACAACAACAACAACAACAAAACTTCAGGCCAATATCCCTGATGAACATTGTTGCAAAACTCCTCAATAAAGTACTGGCAAACCAAATCTAACAGCATATCAAAAGGCTTATCCACCACAATAATGTCAGCTTCATCCCAGGGATGCAAGGCTAGTTCAACATTCACAAATCAGCAAGTTTAATTCATGACATAAACAGAACTAAAGACAGAAACTATATGTTTATCTCCAAAAACACAGTAAAGGCCTTCAATACATTTCAATGTCCTTTAATGTTATAAAATCTCAATAACCTATTTACTGAAGAAGCATACTTAAAAATAATAAAAGCCATTTATGACAAACTCACAGACAGTATCATACTAAATGTACAAACGCTGGAAACATTCCCCCTTGAAAACTAGCACAAGAAAAGGATGCCCTCACTCAGCACTCATATCCAACATAGTATTGGAAGTTCTGGCCAGGGCAATCAGGCAAGATAAAGAAATAAAGGTATTCAAACAGGAAGAGAGAAACTCAAATTGTCTTTGTTTGCAGATGGCATGATCCTGTATCTAGAAAACTTCATCATCTCAGCCCAAACGCTTCTTAAGCTGATAAGCAACTTCAGAAATGTCTCAGGATACAAAATCGATGTGTAAACCATTCCTATACACCAACAACAGACAAGCAGAGTGTAAAATGTTGTATGAATTTCCATTGACAACTGCTACAGAGACAATTAAATACCTAGGAATACAGCTAACAAGGGAAGTGAAGAACTTCTTCTAGGAAAACTACAAACCACTGCTCAAGGACATCAAAGAAAACACAAATGTAAAATCATTGTATGCTTATGGATAGGAAGAATCAATGTCATGAAAATGGCCATACTGCCCAAAGTAATGTATAGATCCAATGTTATTCCCATTAAACTACCATTGGCATTCTTCACAGAATTTGAAGAAACTATTTTAAAATTCACATTAAACCAAAAAAGAGCTCATATAGCCAAGACAATTCAAGACAAAAAGAACAAATCTGGAGGCATCACACTTCCTGGCTTTAAACTAAACTACAAAGCTAAAGTAACCAAAACATCATGATACTGCTACAAAAAGAGACACATAGATCAATGGAACACAATACATAACTCAGAAATAAGACCGCACAACTACAACTGTCTAATCTTCGACAAACCTGGCAAAAACAAGTAATGAGGAAAGTCATCCCTATTTAATATATGGTGCTGGGAGATCTGCCTAGGCATATGAATAAAATTAAAACTGAACCTGTCTCTTACACCTTACACAAAAATTAACTCAAGATGGATTAGATAATTAAATGTGAAACCCTAAACTATAAAATTCCTAAAAGAAAATTTAGGAAATACCAGTCAGGGTATAGGTATGACTAAAGGTTTCATGATAAAAATGTCAAAAGCAATTACAACAAAAGCAAAAATCCACAAATGGGATTTTATTAAACTAAAGGCCTCTGCACAGCAAAAGAAATTCTCATCAGAGCAAACAGGCAACCTACAGAGTGGGAGAAATTTTTTCAATCTATTCCTCTGACAAAGATCTAATATCCAGTATCTACAAGAGACTTAACAAATTTATAAGTAAAAAACAAACAACCCCATTAAAAAGTGGGCAAAGAACATGAACAGCCACTTCTCAAAAGAAGACATTTATGTCATCAACAAACATATGAAAAAAGTTCAACATCACTGATTATTAGAGAAATACAAATCAAAACCATGAGATACCATCTCACATTAGTCAGAATGGTGATTACTAAAATGTCAAGAAACAACAGACCCCAGTGAGGCTGCAGAAAAATAGGAGTGCTTTTACTCTGTCAGTGGAAATGTAAACTAGTTCATCCACTGTGCAAGACAGTGTGGCAATTCCTTAAACATCTAGAATGAGAAATACCATTTGACCCAGCAATCTCATTACTGTGTATATACCCAGAGGAATATAAATTATTCTATTACAAAGATACAAACACATATATGTCAATTGCAGCACTATTCACAATACCAAGGACATGGAAGCAACCCAAATGCCCATCAATGATACACCAGATAAAGAAAAAGTGGTAAATATACACAATGGAATACTATGCAGCCATATAAAGTAATGAGATCATGTGCTTTGCAGGGATATGGATGGAGCTAGGAGCCATTACCCTCAATAAACTAACAAGGAATGGAAAACAAAACACCTTGTTCTCACTTATAAGTGGGAGCTGAACAATGAGAATACATGGACACAGGAGGAGAAAAACACACACGGGGACTGTTTGGGGCGGGGGGGGGGGCAAGGAAAGCATTAGGAAAAATAGCTAATGTATGCTGGGCTTAATACCTAGGTGATGGGTTGATGGGCACAGCAAACCACCATGGCACTCGATTACCTATGTAACAAAGCTGCGCATCCTGCATGTATACCCCAAAACTTATAATAAAAATAAAATTTTAATAAAAATAAAACAAAAAAAGGGTGTGGCACCTCGTGCACTCTCTTTCTCTAGTTTCTGCTTTGGCCATGGAGGAGCCTGCTCCTGCTTCACCTTCCACTATGAGTAAAATATCTCTGAGGCCTTCCAAGAAGCAGATGGCATTACACTTCCTGTACAGCCTGCAGAACTGTGAGCCAGTTAAACCTGCCTGATAAATCAGCCAGTATCAGGTACTTCTTTATAGCAATGCAAAAATGGCCTAATGCAACATGTTTTATATCTACATCAATTTTTAATACTTTACCATAAAGATATTTTACCACTGAAGAACAATCCAAGAAAAAAAAAAAATGGTTGAGTTCCGTAAATAGCTAATTGTGTAATTTCATTGCTTTTCTATAAAATCTATCTTGACTACAATTTTACTAATTATCACAGCTGCCACTGTCAAAACAAGCATGCGTTATTTCTTAATTCCCTTTCCATTAACAATTAAATAACAGAATAATAGAACCTGCAATAATAAATATGCACTGTTAATTCAATACTGTATTAACAGTGGCTAATATGTAATTGCTACCTAATTGTGCTTGCTACACAATTATATATTTGCTATGCTTTGCAAATATATTATAGAAGAATGTGCGTCTTCAGGAAATAATGATAGGAGAAACCTGTAGATTACAAATTCACCTGCTGAAGTAAAAGTCACACGTTTCATTGGTTATTTCTTCAATATGACAATAGCACTAGCATCTTGTGTTAAGTGTATTTTTTCTAAATGAAATAAATATTGACATTTTTATTAAGCAATATAACAAGAATTGCAGATATTATACTTATAATGGTAACTATTAACATGTTCAAACCTGTAGTGAGTATATTTTTGTCAATGATTCCCATATTTTAACTAGTTGACTATTAGAGTTTAAAAGAAACTCCCACATGTTGGTATCCATTATGAAACGTGTTTATTCAAGCTAAAATGAAAAAGAGAGAAACATGAAAATTCATTCAAAAGATCAATGAATCCAGGAGCAAACATTTTCTCTTATTCTGTAGGTTGTCTGTTTACTCTGTTGATATTTTCTTTTGCTGTTCAGAAGCTCTTTAATTTAATCAGATTTCATTTCTCAATTTTGCTTGTGTTGCAATTGCTTTGGGTCTCTTGGTCACGAAATGTTTGCCTTTGCCTGTGTCCTAAATGGTATTGCCTATGTTGTCTTCCAGGGTTTTTATAGTTTTGAGTTCTACATTAAAGTATTTAATGCACCTTTAGTTGATTTTTGTATATGGTGTAAGGAAAGAGTCCAGTTTCAATTGCCTGCATATGGCTAGCTAGTTCTCCTAGCACCATTTATTGAATAGGAAATCCTTTCCCCTATTGCTTGTTTTTGTAGGTTTGTTGATGATCAGATAGTTGTACAGTCTTATTTCTGGGTTCTTTGTTCTGTTTCATTGGTGTATGTGTCTATTTTTGTACCAGTATTATGCTGTTTGGTTACTGTAGGCCTGTAGTATAGTTTGAAGCAAGGTAGCATGGTGCCTCTGGTGTTCATTTTGCTTAGGATTGCTCTGGCTATTCAGGCTCTTTTTTGGTTCCATGTGAATTTTTAAATAGTTTTTCCTCTAGTTCTATGAAGAATATCAATGGTAGTTTTATAGGAATAGTATTGAATCTATAAATTGCTGATATGGTTTGACTGTGTTCTCACCCAAATCTCATCTTGAATTCCCATGTGTTGTGGGAGGGACCAGGAGGGAGGTAACTGAATCATGGGGGGCAGGTCTTTCCTGTGCTGTACTCATGATAGTAAGTATGTCTCACGAGATCTAATGGTTATTATAAGGGGCAGTTTTTCTGCACAAGCTGTCTTTGCTAGCTGCCATCCATGTAAGATGTGACTTGCTCCTCCTTGCCTTCACCATGATTATAAGACTTCCTCAGGCATGTGGAACTGTAAGTCCAATTAAACCTCCTTCTGTTATAAATTGCCTTGTCTTGGGTATCTCTTTACCAGCAGCATGAAAATGGATGAGTACAGTAAATTGTTACCAGTAGAGTGGGGCACTGCTGAAAAGATACTCAAAAATGTGGAAGAGGTTTTGGAACTAAATAACAGGCAGAGGTTGGAAGAGTTTAGAGGGCTCAGAAAAAGATAGGAAAATGTGAGAAAGTTTGGAACTTTCTAGAGACTTGTTAAATGGCTTTTACCAAAAGCCTGGTAATGAAATGGACAATTTAGTCCAGGCTGAGGTGGTCTCAGATGGAGATGAGGAATTTCTTGGGAACTGGAGCAATGGTAACACTTGTTAAGGTTTAGCAGAGAGACTGGCAGTATTTTGCCCCTGCCCTAGAGATTTATAGAACTTCAAACTTGAGAGGGATGACTTAGGGTATCTGGCAGAAGAAATTTTTAAATAGCGAAGCATTCAAGATGTGACTTGGGTGCTATTAAAGACATTTGGTTTCATAAGGGAAGCAGAGCATAAAAATTTGAAAAATTTGCAGCCTGACAATGTGATAGAAAAAATAATCAAGTTTTCAAGGAGAAAGTCAAACTGGTTGCAGAAATTTACACAAGTAATGAGGAGCTGAATGTTAACCCCCAAGGCAATAGGGAAAATATCTCCAGGGCATGTCAGAGGTCTTTACGCAACCATTCCCATTGCAGGCCCAAAAGGCATAGGAGAAAATGGTTTTATGGGCAGAGCCCAGAGTCCTTGTGCTGTGTGCAGTCTAGGAACTTGATGCCCTGTGTCCCAGCCACTCCAGCCATGACTAAAAGAGGCCAAGGTAAAGCTTGGGCTGTTGCTTCAGAGGGTGAATGCCCCTAGCCTTGGCAGCTTCCATGTGGTATTGGGCCAGCAGGTGCACAGAAGTAAAGAATTGAAGTTTGGGAACATCTGCCTAGATTTCAGTTGTATTGATTCTTCCCATCCATGAGCATGGAATGGTTTTTCATTTGCTTGTGTCATCTCTGATTTCGTTGAGCAGTGTTTCATAATTCTCCTTTTGGAAATCTTTCTCCTCCCTGGTTAGCTGAATTCCTATGTATCTTATTCCTTATATGGCCATTGTAAATGGGATTGCATTTCTGATTTTGCCAGCAATAATGAGGCCATCCATCCATAATGTCAGATTGTATGGGGGAGCCAAAATACCTATGCCCCAGGTAGTAATGTGGAGCCCTCCACTCAAATATCAATAGAAGCCAAGTGGGGGAACCTAAATCTGTCTCTGTACCTTTTAGTAATGAAAAGTACTCCCTTCTTTTCCTGCTGGAGTGGTGTCAAAAAATCTTAGCTAAATAGAAGGTTTAAGTAAGATCTAGTATCTCATAACATAATATTAAAATGTCTAAGTGTCAGTCAAATAATCACTCATTATATCAAGATCACCAGGATGATCTCAAATTAAATGAAAAACTAAAATCAATAAATGCCAACATTAAGATGACAGAGATGTTAGAATTATCGGACAAAAATTTTAAAGCAACCATAAAAAAAGCTACAATGAGTAATTGTGAGCGTGCTTAAAATAAATGATGAAATAGAAATTCTTAAAAAAAAACAGAAAGGTTCAAAAAATAGAAAATATAAAGTAGAAACAAGTGGAAATTTTAGAACTGAGAAACACAATAAGTAAAATAAATATTTCAGTAGCTGAGCTCAATTGCATAATGGATGAGTTTGAGTAAATAATCACTGATTTGGGAAAAATAACAAAAGACATTATAAATCTGAACAACACTAAGAAAATAAACATTAAAAAATGAACAGTCTCTCAGGAACTCTTGAGACAAAAAAAATATAACATTCATGTCATCAGAGTCCCTCCCAGAAGAGGGCAGTCCTACCTCCCCCACAAAAAAAAAACAGCTGGGCAGCCCTTTGATCCTCTCTGCCTGCACTTACCTGGCCCAACAACCAGCCTGGTGCCCCTACCCCCAGCAAATCTAGCTATTGTCTTTATGAACTACCACGGCATAGGCAACTGAGTCAATGGCAGACTTTGTTGACAAGGATTACAGCTGAAGAAATTGCACAGAGATAACACTGCTACGTCAACCCGGAAATAAAGTCAATGCACCATAACCAACCAAAAACTCAGAACCCATGTACAGGAAAAAGTCTCTCCCTACAAATATACTCCAAAAAATTGGAAAAGCAACTAACTATTCAACTAGTTGCAGAAATATTGATATAGGGAAGGAAGAAAGATGAAAATGCAAGAAAACATGATACTCCATAAGGATCACTAAACATTTTCATTATTTTTTTCAAGATAGCAGATTAAAAGTATTTAGTGTGCCTTAGCCACTTGGAAATAGCAGAATACTACATAAAGATCAATTCTGTAAGCTTTAATTCAACAAAGAAAGTGGGAATCCACTGGGATAGCAAAGGACACTGCAGATTCTTGGGAAGAAAAAGTGGACAAACAATCTCCATGACAATGTCCAGCTGATAAAATTGAGTGATGCCCTTGTTAGCGAGAGGGGCAGAGCATGCCCCTCTATGACTTACCTTTCCACTAGTGATCTGTGCAATTCAGGCTAAGGGAAGCATTTTTTAATACAATTTTCTTGTTCACTTATGTATTTCCTGGTTAACTGGGACATTGAGCTTCTTCTTTCCATTGATTCTTGGCTGTTTCTATTTTTCCTATGAGTTGATAGCTCATTTTCTTGCCCATTTTTTTTTCTTTTGGGTTGTCTTTTAATTATTGATTTTTAGGAACACAGAACACTATTAGAAATGTGACAAAAGTTTTATCTAGGTTTCTTTGATATATTTTGTCATTCAAAAGTTTTTTAAAAATTGAATAGTCGGCTGAGTGCTAATGCCTGTAATCCCAGCACTTTGGGAGGATGAGGCGGGCAGATAATGAGGTCAGGAGTTCGAGACCAGCCTGGCCAACCTAGGGAAATCCTGTCTCTACTAAAAATACAAAAAATTAGCTGGGCATGGTGGTGGGCACCTGTAATCCTAGCTACTCAGGAAGCTGAGGCAGGAGAATAGCTTGAACCTGGGAGGCAGAGGTTGCAGTGAGTCGAGATCATGCCACTGTGCTCCAGCCCAGACAACAGTGTAAGACTGTCTCAAAACAATAAACAAACAACAACAACAACAGTTTTGTGTTCTTTTTCACCTACAATTAAAAAATATTCCATTTTTTCTTCTAACATTTTATGTTGAACTCCATATTCCATCTAGAACCTATATGGAGATGTAACTTGGGCTGTAATCTTTTATTTTTTTATTTTTATTTTTAAATTTTTAAATTTTATTTCAAGTTCCAGGATACATGTCCAGAACGTGCAGGTTTGTTACATAGGTGTACGTGTGCCATGGTGGTTTGCTGTACCTATGACTTGTCCTCTAAGTTCCCTCTCCTCACCCCCCAAACACAGGGTGGGGAACATCACACACCAGGGCCTGTTGAAGAAAATCGCTTTCTCCCATACCCTGAAGCTAACTTGGGGAAGGATTTGACATGCTGAGAGGGGAAATAAACTGGGACTGAGAGGAGGACACCATTTTTAATCCAGGCTTATACAAAGACAGTAATTCCTTGGCTACCCAGCAACGTGGCTGTTCAGTCATTTCAGTCTTATGCCAGAAATTACAGTGCTCACTCTGGAGCATGGTAAGGGCCCTCATAACCAGAACAGGATGGCAAGTGTGGAAAGCACCCCAGCAGTAGGTACTGGACTTGTGTTTACCCCTGTCATAGGTCTTGAGAGGGAGGAGAGTTGCTACCGCTGCAGTTACTTCTTGGAGACAAGACTCTCACCCAAAGCCAGCTTGGCAACCTGGTACTTGTCTGCATTTGTCATTGTTGGGTGTCTCATTGACATTATGGTGCAAAGGGTCCCTCTCTGCTCCACCCCAAGAATATCTTCAGCAATTCTGAGCACCTGCTTGGCCAGAAAAGCCTCCTGAGTCACTCCATCCTTCCTATGCAAAGATAATGGTGCATTGGGGCCCTCTCTACTTCATGTATAAACAAATGTCCAGGTATTTGAAGCACCTACTCACCTAGATCAGCAGCTGAGCCATCCCACCCTTTCTGTGCAGAGATTGTGGTAAAGTGGGGTCCTTTCTGCTCCATACCCAGGCTTATTTCCAGGCATTTGGAGCACCCCTCTACTTGGATCAGTAGCCTGAGCCACCTCACTCTTCCTGTGCAGAGACTGTGGTGAAGCAGAGCCTCTCTGATCAATGCCCAGGCAGATCTCCAGGTGTCTAGAATACCACCTCTTCTATATTAGGAGTTTAGACTGACCTCCTTCCTGGGCAAAGCATTCGGGCAGAGAAAGCTTCTCAATTTCACACCGAAGCACACTTCTGAGTGCTTGGGTTGACCACCTCTATCCCTGGAACTGTTCTTAGTGCCTGCCATTGTGGGACCTGTAGGCAGACCTACCCAGGCTGGTTCCACCCATCTTGTTTGCCCATCCAGGCCTATGCATGGAGCTTAGACCACTGTGAACTTCATGAATCAGCCCATTGCCTGAGTCAACAGTGAGCTTCTCCCAGTAAACAAGAATCAAGTAAATAATCTTCATTGGCCACAGCTGGTTATTACCCATGAGATCCACCTACTGCTCTAGAGGTTGAACAGTGGGACACAATGGGAAATCTGACATAAGCATAGAGCAGTGGGAGCAAGATGAGCTTCCTGAGGCTCACAGGAAAAATATGAGCTTCCTGAGGCTCACCCCAGACCCACACGAGGTATTTAGTCTGCTAACACACCTAGGACATTGCTACTACAACCGACATTTGGGAAAGCCACCACACAAAGGCTATCCATAACCAAGAAACTTATACAAACACTTTGCCACTGAAAACATCCACAAGCAGAGATCTAACCCTTGGCATGGTCTGTCCCTAAGTGAGGAGAGTAATCCAGCTTGCCAAAGCCCCCCCCTTGAGTCAAAGGAAATGTGGGAACCTGGCTGCTGAAGTTGGTACCACCATGGCCCAGGAACAGATGTGGAGAGGAGGTCATCTCTTGCCCCTGCCCCCTCTTCAGTGCACTATTGTGGATTTGGCAGCGGCTCTTCCTGTTCAGGGCCCAGGGAGCATGGACTGAAAAGAGAACCATTCTCAGGCTTCTATAGTGGTCCCACTGAATGCTAAAGGACACTGAGGGATAGAGCTTTTCGTACTTCTCCAATACATCTGCACCCCATCTCTACCTGCCAGCTATTGTTCTTAAGTGCCACCTATTGGACTGCAGCCTAATCTACACAATCAAACATAATTGCATTGCTACGACAAGCAACGTCTGAGAAAGTCACTGCATGAACTTTCTGCAATCAAGAAATCAGTACAAAACCTTGGAACCCTAAAGCACACGGAAATAGAGCCAATCAATCATACACAATACACCATGGTCACATCCCCCAAGGGTAAAACGAATAAAAAATCAGAAGCCCCATTCATACGATAGTGGTTTTTTTTTTTTGGAAGCTTCAACTTTCTCAAATGACAAGAAGCCACTGCAGGAACTCTGGAAATAAAAAAAAAAAAAATTCCAGAGTGTTTTATCACCTGCAAATGATCCAACTAGCTCCAAAGCAATAAATATTAACCAGAATGAAATGACAGATTTGAAATTCAAAATATAACTGGCAAAAAAAATAAATTAGATGCAAGAGAAAGTTGAAACCAAACACAAAGAAAAATAATAAATGATCCAAGATCTAAAACACAACATAGCTATATAAAGAAATAAAGAAGCAGGACTTCTAGAATTGAAAATTTCAGTACAGGGATTTCAAAATACTTTTGGAAGCTTTAACAACAGACCAGAACAAGCAGAAAAAAGAATTCAGAGATCACATACTCTGTATATGCATGTTGGGTGCATATCCATTTAGAATATATAAATCTTGTTCTTGATTTGAGACTTTGATTCAACCCAGTCACATAAAAATTTTTTTAAAAGAATTTTTAAAAATAAACAAAGCTTTCAAGAAATATAGGATTATGTAAAGCAAGAAAATACATCATTTGTTGGCATTATCGAGAGAGAAGAAGATAAATTAAGAAACTTGAAGAGTATATTTGAGTATTTAATTCAGGAAAATGTCCCTTGTCTTGCTAGAAAGGTCAACAAGCAGATACAAGAAATCCAGAGAATGACGCCAAGATACTATACAAGATGACCATCCCCAAGACGTATATTCACAAGACTATCCAAGGTACATGCAAAAATAAATAAATAAATAAATCTTAACGATATCGAGCAGTAACCTTATGAGATAGAAGAGATTGGAAGGCCATTTTTAGCATCCTTAAAAAATGCTAGTCAAAAATTTCATATCCTGCCAAAATATGATTCATCAGTGAAGGTGAAATAAAGTCTTTCTCAGACAAGTAATCACTAGGAGAATTTGTCACCACCAGATCAGACTTACAAGCGTTGCTTGGGGGAGTTCTAAACATGAAAACAAAAGAAAGATACTTTCTACCACAGACACACAGAAGCATATATTCAAAGGACCCTATAGGGCAACTATAAATTGAGACTACAAAGAAATTAGCTAACAACACTATGACAGGAATAAAACCTCACATATCAATATTAACTTTGAACATAAAAACAGACTAAATGCCCCCATTTAAAAGAAAGACAGTGACAAGTTGAATTTTTAAAAAAGCATTCTTATTCTGTCTGCAAGAGATCTATCATGTAATGACACCTATAAGTTCAAAGTAATGGGATGGAGAAAAAACTATAATGCAAGTGGAAAATTTAAAAAGAGCAGAGCTTACTACTCTCGAGTCAGATACAATAATGATAAAGAGTTCAATTCAAAAAGATGTATCTATTCTAAATGTATATGCACCCAACATTGGAGCACCCAGATTTATAAAACCATTAGATCTAGACCTAATAAAAGACATTAATGGCCACATAATAATAGTGGAAGACTTAAATAACATAATAACAGCATGAGAGAGATCATTGAAGCAGAAAACTAACCAAAAAATTCTGTAATTAAATTTGACATTTGAACAATTAGACCTAATAGACCTCTAAGGAATACTCCACCCAACAATTCCAGAATATATATTCTTCTCATCTGCACATGAAACTTGAAGATTGACAACGTGCTTGGTTATAAAGTAATTCTCAGTAAATAAAAAAGAAAATAGAAATTATAGAAAACATCTTCTTAAATCACACTGGATTGAAAATGGAAATTAACACCAAGAGGAATCTAAAGCTATACACATTTTTGAAAACTGAACAACTTACTCCTGGATGGCTTTGGTATAAAGAAAAAAATGAAGCAGAAATAAAAAAGTTCCTTGAAACAAAGAAAAATAGAGACATACCATGCCAAATTTCTTGGAATATTGTGAAATACACATTAGCAGAGAAGTTTATAGCAATAAATGCCTATATGAAGAAGACAGAAATACTTCAAGTTAATAACCTAAGATTACACATACAGAAACTAGAAAAAGAGGAAAAACCTGAATACAAAACTAGCAAAATCAAAGAAATAACAAAAAGCAGAGCATAAATGAACGAAGTTGCAGCCCCTCAAAACCATACAAAGGACCATGAAACCAAAAGTTAGTTTTTTGAAAGGCTAAACAAGGTTGATAGACTGCCACTGGATTAAAAAGGTTAAAGAGAGAAGGTTCAAATAAGCACAATCAGAAATAACAAAGGAGATGTTACAACTGTTCCCCACACACAAAAAAAAAGTTTCTTAGAGACTACTATGAAAATCTCTATGCACACAAATTAGAAAATCTAGAAGGAATTTATAAATTCCTGGAAACATGCAACTTACCAAGATTAAACTAAAAAGAAATAGCAATCTCAAGTAGACAAACAGCAAGTAATAAAACTGAATCAGTAAGAAAGTCCTTTTAACTAGAAATAAACACAAACAGACAAAAAAACAAACCCTTGAACCAGATGGATTCACAGCCAAATTATAGCAAGTGTACAGAGAAAACCTGGTACAAATCCTATTGAAAATATTCCTAAAAATCAAGGAGTAGGGGATTCCTCCATATCTCATTCTATAAACTAGTATCATCCTGATACCAAAATCTGTCAGACATACCAATCAACAAGAAAAAAAATCTCAATTCCATTAAAAAGAGTGCAATGGATATGAGCAGACACTTCTCAAAATAAGAAGACATGCAAGTGACCAACAAACACATGAGAAAATGCCTAATATCACTATTCATCACAGAGATTTAAATTAAAAGCGCAATGAGATACTATCTCACACCAGTCAGAACAGCTATCATTAAAAAGACAAAAATAACAAATGGTGAGGTTGTAGCAAACAGGAAATGCTCATACACAATTTGTCATAATGTAAATTTGCTCAGCTCCTGTGGAAAGCAGCTTGAAGATTTCTCAAAGAATGTAAAGTAGAACTACAATTTGACCCAATAATCCCATTACTAGGTATAAATTAATGAGAAAATTAATAGTTCTACCAAAAAATCACATGCCCATGTATGCTGACAGCATTGTACACAATAGCAAAGTCTTGTAATTAATCTAGGTGCCAATCAACAATTGATTGTATACATAAAATGTGGTTCATATACACCATAGAATACTGTACAGCCATAAAAAACAAAATCAAGTTTTTTTGCATCAGCGTGGATGCAGTTGGAGGACATTATCCTAAAGCAAACTAACATAGAAAAAGAAAATCATATATTGCATGCTCTCACTTATAAGTGGGAGCTAAATTGGGTTCACCTAAACATAAAGATGTAGACACTGGGGACTCCAAAAGAAAGGTGGGATGGATGAGGGCAAGGCCTGAAAAACTTTTTTTTTTTTTTTTTTTAAGTGAAAGTGAGTTTATTAAGAAAGTAAATGAATAAAAGAATGGCTACTCCATAGAGCATCCCTGAGGGTTGCTGGTTGCTCATTTTTATGGCTATTTCTTGATTATATGCTAAACAAGGGTAGACTATTTATGCCTCCCCTTTTTAGATAATGAACTTGTTGAGGGCTTTAAACCAGAAAATCTTCTTATTGGGTACTACATTAACTATCCGAGAGACATGATCAATAGAAAGTTATAACTCAGCAACACAATGTACCTTTGTAACAAAAATGCACATGTACCATCTGAATCTAAAATAAAAATTAACAACTTTAAAATGTTTTCATTGAAAGGCCCCCAAAGGGAAAAAACATTTACAACATATTTGAACTACTAGAAGAATTCTCAGCAGAAACCTTGCAGGCTAGGAGAGAACACAATGATACATTCAAAGAACAGGAGAAAAAAACCTGTTATCCAAGAATGCTATATCTTGTAAAGCTATTTTGCAGAAATGAAGTAATAATAAAGACCTTCCCAGACAAGCAAATGCTGAAGGAATTTATTGCCACTGGATTGACCTTTCAGGAAATGCTTACTGAACTACAACAATTGATAATGAAATGATTATAGTGACTATCATGAAAACACATGAAAGTTTAAAACTCACCAGCAGAGATAAATTCATAAATCAAGCTTAAAATACCCCAGTGATGTAATGATACCATGTAAATCTCTTAATTCTTTAGTATAAGGGTTTAAAGTAAAAATGATCAAAAACAACAGTTGCAATTAGTACCTAAGAAATCCACAATAGCTAAAGAGATAAATTAAGGCAACAGAAATATAAGTTGAGGGGATAGAGGAAAAGTCTAGAATGTTTACATTTGACCAAAGTTCTGGGGCTATCAGCTTCAGAGAGCTTACTACCACTACAATATTCTTTAAATTTGCTCCATGTTAACTTCAAAAATAAAAATAAATATTAGAAGATAAACAAACAAAAAAAGGCAATGGGAAACAGCTTAAAACCACTGAAGCCACCAAACAACTGAGGCAAATAACCAGATAGGAAGAAAGGAACAAAACAGCCAGAAAATTAAGAGAATGGCAGGACTAAAATTCTTGTCGATCAATAACCTTGACTTTAAATGGATTAAATACATTAATTAAAAGAAACAAAGTGGCTGAAAACATAAAATAAAACCCAACTATATGCTGTCTACAAGAGACTAACCTCACTGTTAAATGCACACAGATTGAAAGTGAAGGAAAAAAAGATATCATGTTCAAATAGAAAAAATAGAAATAAAAAGCAAGCAGAAGTAGCCATACTAATATCAGATAAAATAACTTTAAGTAAAAAAATATAAAAAGGGACAAAGAAATTCAAATTATAATAACCAAAGGATCAATTCAACAGAGGATAAAATAATAAAAATTATATTTGCACCAAAAACTGGAGCACTCAGAATCATAAAGCAAATATTAGAATTAAAAAGAGTGATACAGTGCAATAATAATAGTGAGGTATTTCAACACACTAGATTCAACAATGAATATATCATCTACTCAAGATATCAGCAAAGAAACATCAGACTTAAATTGCACCACAGAGCAAATAAACCTAACACATATTCACAGAATGTTTCACCCAACAGCTACCAAATATACATTCTTCTCAATTTTACACAAAATATTCTTTGGGAGATAGATCAAATGTTAGGCTACAACACAAGTCTTAACATATTTGAGAAACTTGAGACCACATTATTTATTGTTTTGACCACAATGTCATAAAACTAGAAATTAACAGCAAGAAAACCATTGAAAACTTTATAAAACACATGGAAATTAAGCAATGTGCTTTAACAACCATTTTCTCAGCAACCATTGGTGGTTCCTACAGAACAAAGGAAAAGTATGTAGAGAAAAATTTACAGCAGTAAACATTTCACTCATGAAAGAAGAAATATGTCTAACAATCTAATGATACACATCAAGGAACTAGAAAAGCCAGAAAAAACTTAATGAAAAATTGGAAGAAGAAAAAAAATTTCAGCATAGAAATACATAAAACAGATACTAGAAAAATAATTGATGAGTTCAACAAATTATAGAATAGGCTTTTTGAAAAGATGAAATTGATGAACCATTAGCTACACTAAAAAAACCCCAGAAGATTCAAATAATAAAATCATAGATAATATATAGATATTACAACTAATAACGTAAGTACAAAGAATTTTAAGAGACTACAGTGAACAATTATATGTCAACATAATTGGCAACAGAAGAAATGGATAAAATCCTAGACACATACAATATATCAATATTAAAGTATGAAGAAATAGAAAATATTAATCAACCAATAATGATTGAGAAAATTGAAATATAAGTAAAAAGTCTTTCATTAAAGTAAATCCCAAGGCCTAATAACTTCACTTCTGAATTCTACTGAACATATAAAGAATATCGTCTTTTTAAACTAATGAGAGAGTTGAAGGGGTGGGAATACTTTCAAACTCATTTCAAGATACCAGCATTACCCTGATTTCAACCTGACAGGGACATCAAAAAAACAACAACAACAACAAAAAAAAAAAACCCAGAAAACTACAACCAATATCCCTGATGAATACAGAGGTCAAAGCCATGTAACAAGTCTCTAGAATATTTTGAATTTTCCCACATTTTCCTGTCTTGTTCTGAGCCCTCCAAGCTGTTCCAACTTCTGTCTGATATCCAGTTCCAAAGTTGATTCCACATTTTCAGGTATCTTTTCAGCAGTACCCCACTCTACTGGTACCATTTTACTGTATTAGTCCACGTTCACACTGCTGATAAAGACATACCCAAGACTGAGAAGAAAAAGAGGTTTAATTGGACTTAAAATTCTACGTGGTTGGGGAGGCCTCAGAATATATATATATATATATCAACAAGATATTAGTAAACAAAATTCAAAATCAAACTGAAGAGATCTTTCCCTCTGACAAATTGGGATTCACCACAGGAATGTGAGGATGGCAAATTATTAAATGCAACAAAACTCATTAACAGAAAAACAAAAAGCATACAATTATTTCAATACTTGCAGAAAAAGCATTTGAAAAATTCAACATTAATCCATAATAAAATCTCTAACAAATTAGGTATAAAATTTGTATACATCACCAGAATAAAGACCATAACTGACAAACCCATAGCTGATACCATAGTGAATGGAGAAAAGCTGAAAACTCTTCCTCCAAGATTATGAACAAGACTAGGATGTGAACTTCCACCACTTCCATTCAACATATTATTGGCAGTCTGAGCCAGAGCAATTAGGCAAGAGGGAGAAGTAAAAGACATCTAAATTGGAAAGGAACAAGTCAAAATGTATTTTTTTTTCTTGCAGAGGACATGTTCTTATACATATAAATCCTAAAGACACCACCAAAAATCTTTTAGAACTAATAAATAAAGTTGCATGATAAATATAAAAATCAGAAGCATTTCAACATATAAATATCAGAAACATTTCTATATAATAATAGTGAACTACACAAAAAAGAAGTCAAGCAAACAATTTCAATAGGTAAAAAAATATATATACCTAGAAATAAACTTAACCAAGTAGGTGAAAGATATCTTCACTGAAAACTATAAAACTTTAATACATGTAATTGTAGAGGATAAAATAAATGAAATAATATTTTGTGTTCATGGAATGGAAGAATTAAGATTTCGTAAATGGCCACACTAAAGTTATATACAGACCTAACGCAATCCTTATTAAATACCAATGACCTTCTTCACAGAAATCGAAAACAAAATCCTAAAATTTATATGGAATCACAATAGACCTTGAATAGACAAAACAATCCTGAGCAAAATGAACAAACTTTGAGACATTGCACTATCTGCTATTAAGAAATGTATCCCAAGCAGCACGGTTCTAGCATAAAAATAGACACATAGATCAATAGAAGAGAATAGAAAGCCTAGAAATAAATTCAGGTACCTACAGCTAACTGATTTTTGACAAAGTTGCCAAGAATATACATTAAGAAAAAGGCAATCTCATTAATAAGTAGTACAGGAAAAAATTTATCCACATGTAGGAGAATGAGAGTGGACACCTACTTCTCAACCTTATGCAAAAACAAACTCAAATTGGATTAGAGTTAAAAGAAAATCCTGAAACTATCAAACTACTAGAAGAAAACATATGGAAAAATGATTCACAACATTGAATTTAGGCAGAGTTTTAAATAATACCTCAAAAGCACAAGCAATAGAATAAAAAATAGGCAGAAGGAATTATATCAACTAAAAAGCTTTTGCATAGCACAGGAAACTGATAACAGAGTGAAGAGAAAACCTATAAAATAGATTTTACCACAGGTATCTAGGAATTGCAAATATATTTGCAAATTATATCTGTGACAAGGTTTTAATATCCACAATATATAAGAAATTTGAAAAAACAACAAAAAGATTTTTTTAAATGAGCAAATTACCTTAATAGATATTTCTCAAATAAACCATCCAAAAGGCCAAGTTGCATGAGAAATTTTGACCATCACTAATCATCAGGGAAATTCAAATAAAAACAACAAGGAGATATCATCTTACCCTAGTCATAATGGGTATTATAAGAAAAAAAAAGAAAAGGAAAAAAGTGTTAGAGAGGATGTGGGGAAAAAATGAAAACCTATACACTGCTGGTGAGATTAAACTAGCACAGCAATTATAAAAAACAGTACAGATTTTCCACCAAAAACTAAAAATATAACTACCATATGATCCAACAATCCCACTACTGGGGGAGGTGTTCAAAAGAAATAAAATCAATATGTTAAATATATATCTGCATTTCCATGTTTATTGCAGCATAATTCACAATAAGGAAGATATGGAATCAACATAAGTGTTGAAAAATGGATGAGTGAATAAAGAAATTGTGTTATACATACACAATGGAATACTGTTCAGAACTAAAAAAAATGAAATTCTGTCAATTTAAGAAAACATGGATGAACCTAGAGGGCATTATGTGAAGTAAAATAAGCCAGACCCGTAAACATCACATGATCTCACTCATATGTGCAATCTGAAAAAAAACAAAAAAGTTTGATATCATGGGAACAGAAGTAGCAAGGAAAACAGTGGTTACCAGAGCAGGGATTGGTCAGCAGGTAGATACCATCTCATGCCAGTTAGAATGGCGATCATTAAAAAATCTGGAGACAACAGATGCTGGAGAGGATGTGGAGAAATAGGAACACTTTTACACTGTTGGTGGGGGAGTGTAAATTAGTTCAACCATTGTGGAAGACGGTGTGGCGATTCCTCAAGGACCTAGAAATAGAAATTCCATTTGATCCAGCAATCCCATTACTGGGTATATATCCAAAAGACTATAAATCGTTCTACTATAAGGACACATGCACACGAATGTTCATTGCAGCACAGTTTACAATAGCAAAGACCTGGAACCAACCCAAATGCCCATCGATGATAGACTGGACAGGGAAAATGTGGCACATATACACCATGGAATATTATGCAGCCATCAAAAACGATGAGTTCGTGTCCTTTGTAGGGACATGGATGAACCTGGAAACCATCATTCTCAGCAAACTGACACAAGAACAGAAAATCAAACACCGCATGTTCTCACTCATAGGCGGGTGTTGAACAATGGGAACACATGGACACAGGGAGGGGAGTATCACACACTGGGGTCTGTCGGGGGGAAAAGGGAGGGATAGTGGGGGGGTGGAGAGTTGGGGAGGGATAGCATGGGGGAGAAATGCCAGATATAGGTGATGGGGAGGAAGGCAGCAAAGCACACTGCCATGTGTGTACCTATGCAACAATATTCCATGTTCTTCACATGTACCCCCAAACCTAAAATGCAATAAAAAAAAAAATAAATAAATAAATAAAGAAAGAAAGAAAGAAAGAAAGCTACAATTCAATGGGAGGATTAAATTCTCGCATTATTTTTTTACATTAAGGTGACTATTGTTAACAGTAAAATATTGTATATTGTATATCACAAAATAGCTGGAAGGCAGGCTTTTGAATGTTCTCATCACAAAGAACTAATAAATGCATGAGATTATGGATACACAAATTACCCTGATTGGATAATTATACAGCATAGACATGTATCAAAATGCCAGATTTTATCCAATAAATATGTGCAATTACAAAGTGTGAATTAAAAATAAATTTAAAATTTTTAAAAAGGAAAGGGCAAAGTCTCAAATAAAAAAATCTTAAGCTCCCACCTCATGAAACTAGATAAAAAGAGAAAAACCAACCCAAAGAAATCAAAAGGGAGAATAATGTAGAAATTGAAAACAGGCAAACAATAGAAAAAAATTTTTAAAAAATCTGATTTTTTTTAAGAGCAATAAAATTGCCTATTCTCTAGCAAGTATGACAAGGAACAAAAGTATATATGAATATAAATAAAACAGAAGATTTCAATATGGATCCTGAAGACATAAAAATAAGGAAAAATTATAAATATGACAAAACACATACATTTGAATAATTAAGCAAAAGGTATCAATTTCTTGAGAAACAAAACTACCACAACTTATTCAATTTGAAATAATACATTTTTAATATTTCAATTAGTATAAATATTAATTAACTTTAATTGGTATTTTTAAAGCTCCCCCACAAAAATCAACTAATTTTACTGGAGAAATCTATCAAACATATACAGAAAAATTAACTATTTCCAGTTTATCTTAAAAAGCTAGATTATCCATGATGAACCTGGAAACCATCATTCTCAGCAAACTGACACAGGAACAGAAAATCAAACACCGCATGTTCTCACTCATAGGCGGGTGTTGAACAATGGGAACACATGGACACAGGGAGGGGGAGTATCACACACTGGGGTCTGTCGGGGGGAAAAAAGGGGAGGGATAGTGGGGGGGTGGGGAGTTGGGGGAGGGATAGCATGGGGAGAAATGCCAGATATAGGTGATGGGGAGGAAGGCAGAAAATCACACTGCCATGTGTGTACCTATGCAACAATCTTCCATGTTCTTCACATGTACCCCCAAACCTGAAATGCAATAAATAAATAAATTAAAAAAAAAAAAAAAAAAAAAAAAAAAAAAAGCTAGATTATCTTGATACAAAAGCAAAACAAAAAATACAAGAAAATAAAACTATAGATCAATATCCTTCATGAATATAAATGTAAAATCCCTTAACACATATAAGCAAACAGAATTCAGCAATATAGAAAAGAGAATTATCCACCATGACCAAAGGAAGTTTGATCTAAGTATGCAAGGCTGGTGTAGTATGAAAAAATCAATTAATGTAATCCATCATATTAAGAGCCTAAAGAGAAAAGATCACACAAACATATCAATCAATGCAGAGAAAAGCATTTGAGAAAACTCAATGCCCATTCATGATACTCCTAGGAAAATAGGAAAAGAAAAAATCATATTTAAGTTACTTTAAAATTATCCACACAGAACTACCTCTAGCATTATTCTTAATAGTCTAATACTACACAGAACTACCTCTAGCATTATTCTTAATAGTCTAATACTAAATGTTTTTCTGTTAAGATTATGGATGATTCAAGGTTGTCCACTCTAACAATTCTCACTTTCATTCAACATAGTAATAAAAGTCCTGGACAGCTCAGTGAGGCAAGTAAAGAAAATAAATGACATATAAATCATAAAAGAAGAAATAAAAATATCCTTATTTGGAATGACATTATTGTCTATCTACAATACTCCAAGGACTCTACCAGGAAAAAAAAAAAAAAAAAAAAAAAAAAAAAAAAAAAAAAAAAAAAAAACCGTCATAGAATGTATAAGTAATTTCAACAGGCCAGTAGGATATAAGTAAAAGATCCAAAAATCAGTCGTATTTTTATGTGCTAGCAATGAGCATGTAGACAGTAAAATCGAAAATACAATATCACTTACAGTTACTTTAAAAATATAATACTTAGATGTAAGTCTTATGGAGCAAGTACACAATTTGTATATGGAAATGTACATAACGGAGAAGGCAGAAATAAAAAAGTTCTAAATAAATGGAGAGACATAGTGTCTCAGTCTTGTTGTGCTGCTATAACAAAGTACCACGGACTAGGTAATTTATAAATAACAGAAATTTGTCACAGTTCTGGAGGCTGGGGAGTCGAAATGAAGGCATCTGCTGTTGAGGGCCCAGTGTTTCTGCTTCGAAGACGGTTTCATGTTGTGTTGTTATCCAGAGCAAAAACATGCTGTGCCCTCACATGGTGGAAAGAACAGAAGGGCCCAAAAAAGTGAATGTCCCTCATAAAACCCTTTTATAAGAAAAACACCTCATCCCATTCATGGATATGAAGCCCTCATGACTCAATTGCCTCCCAAAGGCCACATCTCTCAACAACATTACATTGGGGATCAATTTTGAAAGAGGAAAAATGCTCAAACCATAGCACATAATATGCCCAATGATTCTTAGACTCAACATAATAAAGATGTCCATTCTACCCTAAATTTTATGTAGGTTAAATATAATTACTATAAAAATCCCAAAATGTTGTCTCAATAGTATAGAAAAGATTATTCTAAATTGAATATGCAAAGGAAAAAAATCTAGAATAGCTAAAACTATTTGAAAAAGAATGCAGTAAGAAGAACCAGTGTTCTTGACTTCAAGGCTTATCATATATGGTGATAAAGTCTGTGCTGTTGGTTGTGATTTGACACATATCAGTAAAACACAGTGGCGAACCCTGAAACAAATCTGCACAAATATACTTATTTGATTTTTCAAAGAAGTGCAAAGTCAATTCAATAGAGGAAGGATATTCTTTTCAACATATGACACGGGAGAAACTAGACATTCATAGGCAAAAAAAGAAAATGAATCATTACCTATTTCATACCTTATATAAAAATGAACTAAATAATGGATCATGGACTTAAATGTAAAATGTAAAACTATAAAACATTTAGTAAAATGCACATGAAAAAATTTTTTGAATCTAGGGCTAGACAAAGAGTCCTTTAATTTTGTTCCAAAAACACACTCCATGAAAAATCAATAAATTAGTCTTTATGAAATTTAAAACTTTTGCTTTGTGAAAGACCCTGTTAAGAGGCTGAAAAGACAAGCTAAAAGACTGGGGAAAATATGAGCAAAGCACATATATGACAGCAAACTAGCATCTGGAGTATTTAAAGAACTCTACAAACTCAAAAGTGAAAATGTAAAAAATTCAATTAGAGTATAGGCAAAAATCATGAAGATGCATTTTACTGCAGATATATCGATGGTAAATAATCACACGAAGAGCTGCCCAACACTATTAAACATCAGGGAAATGAAATTTAAAAACACATGAGATATCATGAAACACACCTAACATAATGACTATAATAAAAAATCATGACGACATCAAATGCTGGCAAGGATGCAGAAAAACTGAATCACTCATCCCAACTGCTACTGGGAATAAAAATGTTACAGTCACTTTGGAAAAATGTTTGGCAGTTTCTTACAAAATTAAACCTGCCTTCTTTTGAGAAATGTATATTCATTTGCCTATTTTTAAATCAAATTATTTCTAATTTTTTAGTTTTTTATATATTCTGATTATTAATCCCTTGTCAGATGCACAGCACACAAATACAGTTCATCCTTGAATTGCATGGGCTTCAATTGCACAGGTCTACTTATATGCAGACTTTTTTTCAATAAATATATTGAACACTCTTTTGGAGACTTGAAACAATTTGAAAAAACCTCAGTTGAACTGCAGAACCTAGAACAGTTATATCATGAATGCATAAAATATATGTAGATACTAATCTAGTTTATTGTGCACTACCATGAAATAGACACAAATTCATTATAAATTTAAATTTATCGGAGAGATCCAAGATGGCCGATTAGCAGCAGCTCGTGATTGTAGCTCCCACTGAAAGCGCAGAGAGTGAGTGGACGCCACATTTTCAGACAATTTTTCATTGCCCACGGACCAAGAGATTCCCGGCGGAGGAGCCCCACGGGTCGCCAGCGTGACTCTTTTGGCCGGGCGCGGCCATTTTGCAGGCACCCCGGCGCGGCGGTTCTCAGTCCAGAGTATACGGGACTGAGTGCCCTTTGGTTGGCGTTTGGAGCTCCGGGAAGGCAGAGTCTCCCATTCAGCTGATTGAAAAGCGGACTGAAGCAGGGGAGCCAGACCGGGAGATTCCCGGGCAGAAAAGTGCCACGAATCTTAACGCTGCTGTTTCAGCCGGCGTAGTGAGTAGCCGCAGGGGGCAGGCTGATTCCCCCACCAACAACAACAACAAAAAAAAAAAACAGCAATTGGAACTGCTGAGGATTGAGTTTCACAGCAAGTACAGCTGAACCCGGGAAGGTCCAACTCTGTGGGGGAGGGGCGTCCGCCGAAGGAAAAACTAAGAAACAGAAAAAACTTTTTTTTTTTTTTTTTTATTGCATTTTAGGTTTGGGGGTACATGTGAAGAACATGGAAGATTGTTGCATAGGTACACACATGGCTGTGTGATTTGCTGCCTTCCTCCCCCATCACCTATATCTGGCATTTCTCCCCCATGCTATCCCTCCCCAACTCCCCCACCCCCCACTATCCCTCCCCTTTTTCCCCCCGACAGACCCCAGTGTGTGATACTCCCCCTCCCTGTGTCCATGTGTTCCCATTGTTCAACACCCGCCTATGAGTGAGAACATGCGGTGTTTGATTTTCTGTTCTTGTGTCAGTTTGCTGAGAATGATGGTTTCCAGGTTCATCCATGTCCCTACAAAGGACACGAACTCATCGTTTTTGATGGCTGCATAATATTCCATGGTGTATATGTGCCACATTTTCCCTGTCCAGTCTATCATCGATGGGCATTTGGGTTGGTTCCAGGTCTTTGCTATTGTAAACTGTGCTGCAATGAACATTCGTGTGCATGTGTCCTTATAGTAGAACGATTTATAGTCTTTTGGATATATGCCCAGTAATGGGATTGCTGGATCAAATGGAATTTCTATTTCTAGGTCCTTGAGGAATCGCCACACTGTCTTCCACAATGGTTGAACTAATTTACACTCCCACCAACAGTGTAAAAGCGTTCCTATTTCTCCACATCCTCTCCAGCATCTGTTGTCTCCAGATTTTTTAATGATCGCCATTCTAACTGGCGTGAGATGGTATCTCAATGTAGTTTTGATTTGCATTTCTCTAATGACCAGTGATGATGAGCATTTTTTCATATGTTTGTTGGCTTCATGTATGTCTTCTTTTGTAAAGTGTCTGTTCATATCCTTCGCCCACTTTTGAATGGGCTTGTTTGTTTTTTTCTTGTAAATGTGTTTCAGTTCTTTGTAGATTCTGGTTATCAGCCCTTTGTCAGATGGGTAGACTGCAAAAATTTTTTCCCATTCTGTTGGTTGCCGATTCACTCTAATGACTGTTTCTTTTGCTGTGCAGAAGCTATGGAGTTTGATTAGGTCCCATTTGTCTATTTTGGCTTTTGTTGCCACTGCTTTTGGTGTTTTGGTCATGAAGTCCTTGCCTACACCTATGTCCTGAATGGTTTTGCCTAGATTTTCTTCTAGGGTTTTTATGGTGTTAGGTCTTATGTTTAAGTCTTTAATCCATCTGGAGTTAATTTTAGTGTAAGGTGTCAGGAAGGGGTCCAGCTTCTGCTTTCTGCACATGACTAGCCAGTTTTCCCAACACCATTTATTAAACAGGGACTCGCTTCCACATTGTTTGTTTTTGTCAGGTTTGTCAAAGATCAGGTGGTTGTAGATGTGTTGTGTTGCGTCGGAGGTCTCTATCCTGTTCCATTGGTCTATATCTCTGTTTTGGTACCAGTACCATGCTGTTTTGATTACTGTAGCTTTGTAGTTTAATTTGAAGTCCGGGAGTGTGATGCCTCCAGCTTTGTTCTTTTTGCTTAGAATTGACTTGGCTATGCGGGCTCTCTTTTGGTTCCATATGAAGTTTAAGGTGGTTTTTTCCAGTTCTTCAAAGAAGGTCATTGGTAGCTTGATAGGGATAGCGTTGAATCTGTAAATTACTTTGGGCAGTATGGCCATTTTGACAATATTGATTCTTCCTAGCCATGAACATGGAATATTTCTCCATCTGTTTGTGTCCTCTCTTATTTCATTGAGCAGTGGTTTGTAGTTCTCCTTGAAGAGGTCCTTTACGTTCCTTGTTAGTTGTATTCCTAGGTATTTTATTCTCTTTGTAGCAATTGTGAATGGCAGTTGGTTCTTGATTTGGCTGTCTTTAAGTCTGTTATTGGTGTATAGGAATGCTTGTGATTTTTGCACATTGATTTTATATCCTGCGACTTTGCTGAAGTTGCTTATCAGTTTCAGGAGATTTTGGGCTGAGACGATGGGGTCTTCTAGATATACAATCATATCGTCTGCAAATAAAGACAATTTGACTTCCTCCTTTCCTATTTGAATACCCTTTATTTCTTTTTCTTGCCTGATTGCTCTGGCTAGAACTTCCAGTACTATATTGAATAAGAGTGGTGAGAGAGGACATCCTTGTCTAGTGCCAGATTTCAAAGGGAATGCTTCTAGTTTTTGCCCATTCAGTATGATATTGGCTGTTGGTTTGTCGTAAATAGCTTTTATCGTTTTGAGATACGTTCCATCAATACCTAGTTTATTGAGAGTTTTTAGCATAAAGGGCTGTTGAATTTTGTCAAAGGCCTTCTGAAACAGAAAAAACTTTACCACCAACAAGCTGGACGTCCACTCAGAGACCTAATCTGAAAGTCAGCAATTATACAGACGACAGGTGGATAAATCCACAAAGATGGGAAAAACCCAGCGCAAAAAGGCTGAAAACACTGGAAATCAGAATGCCTTTCCTCCTACAGAGGATTGCAGTTCCTCATCACCAATTGAAAAAGGCCTGATGGAAAATGAATGTGAGGAATCAACAGAATCAGGCTTCAGAAGGTGGATAATGAGAAACTTCTGTGAGCTAAAGAACATGTTCTAGCCCAATGCAAGGAAACTAAGAACGTTGAAAAAGGTTTGACGAAATGTTAACCAGAATGGACAATTTAGAAAGGAATATAAGTGAATTAATGGAGTTGAAAAACACAATACGAGAACTTCACGAAGCATGCACAAGTTTTAACAGTTGAATTGATCAAGCAGAAGAAAGGATTTCAGAGGTCGAAGACCAACTTAATGAAATAAAACGAGAAGACAAGATTAGAGAAAAAGGGTAAAAAGGAATGAGCAAAGTCTCCAAGAAATATGGGACTATGTGAAAAGACCTAATCTACGTTTGATAGGTGTACCTGAATGTGATGAAGAGAATGAATCCAAGCTGGAAAATATTTTTCAGGATATTATCCAGGAAAACTTTCCTAACCTAGCAAGGCAGGACAATACTCAACTCCAGGTAATACAGAGAACACCACAAAGATATTCCTCAAAAAGAGCAACCCCAAGGCACATAGTCATTAGATTCACCAGGGCGGAAATGAAGGAGAAAATACTAAGGGCAGCCAGAAAGAAAGGTCAGGTTACCCACAAGGGGAAGCCTATCAGACTCACAGCAGATCTCTCGGCAGAAACCCTACAAGCCAGAAGAGAGTGGGGGCCAATATTCAACATCCTTAAAGAAAAGAACTTTCAACCCAGAATTTCATATCCAGCCAAATTAAGTTTCATAAGTGAAGGAAAAATAAAATTTTTTATGAAAAAGCAAGTACTCAGAGATTTCATTACCACCAGGCCTGCATTACAAGAGCTTCTGAAAGAAGCACTATATACAGAAAGGAACAACCAGTATCAGCCATTCCAAAAAACCCCATCAGTAAGCTGCATCCAGACCCATCTCACATGCAAGGATATATAGAGACTCAAAATAAAGGGATGGAGGCAGATTTGCCAACCAAATGGAGAGAAAAAAAAAAAAAAAGCAGGAGTTGCAATTCTCATCTCTGATAAAATAGACTTGAAAGTAATAGAAACCAAAAGAGATAAGAAGGACATGGTATAATGGTAGAGGGATCAATGCAATGGGAAGAGCTAACGATCCTAAGTCTATGCACACCCAATATAGGAGCACCCAGATACATAGGGCAACTTCTTGGTGACTTATAAAGACACTTGGACTCCCACACAATAATAGTGGGAGACTTTAACACTACATTGTCAATATTGGACAAATCAATGAGACGGAAGGTTAACAAGGATACCCGGGACTTGAACTCAGACCTCGAACATGTAAACTTAGTAAACATTTACAGAACTCCCTACTCCAAATCCACAAAACATATATTTTCTTCAGTAACACATCACATCTATTCTAAAAGTGACCACGTGGTTGGGAGTAAATCACTCCGCAGCAATTGCATAGCATTTCATAGGTTTAAATGAAATATTGGTAGGCTGTTTGTTTGTTATTTTCCTCCTTTATTCCTTCCTGTCTCCATCATATAACACAATTATTAGTATATAAGAGCTTTTCAATACCCATTTTTAGACTGCATTCTAGCCTGGGCAATGGAGCAAGATTCCTGTTCTCTCTCCCTGTTTTTCTTCTTCTTTTTCAATTTCTTTTATTTTCTTTTTTTCCTTCTTTCTCTCTTTCTTTTTCTTTCCTTTCTTTTAAAAAAATAAAAAATAAAAAAATAAAATAAAAAATTTATCAAAACTTAAGCACACAAACACTAACATGCCATAAACATAATTTTCAGTTGAGAGAAATGTAAATAAGCATAAAGATGCAGTGTTAAGTTATAACTACATAAAACTAACTGTAGTACTTACTGTATTACTGTATTAATTTTGTAGCCACCTCCTGTTGTGACCATAGTGACCTCAAGTTTTGTGATAATCCCTTTAAAATGCAATGTGATGCTCATCATCTGCATATGAGTAGTTCACCTCTCCAGTAAATTGTATATAGCAGTAAAAAGTGATCTCTTACAGCAAAAAGTGATAAAAAAAAATTTGTTTTTTATCATATTTAGTGCAACACTGTAAACCTTGCATAACACCATTGGAGACTCATGTGAAGTGCAATTAGTGATACTGTGTTATCAAGAATCAGGAAAGTCATGTCATTATAAGAAAAGGTTGATTTACTTGATGTACACAGCAGATTGAGACCTGCAGCTATAGCTGCTTATCATTTCACACAGATGATCCATCTTCTAAAACAAAAAATGTAAATTTGCAGAATCTATAAATACAATACAGTATTTTAAATGTATTTTCTCTTTCTTATAATTTTTTAAATAAAATACTGTTTTCTCTAGCCAGCCTTGTTGTAGGGATGCAGTATATAGTACATATATCATATGAACTATGTGTTAATTGACTGTTTATGTTATCAGTAAGAGTTCTGGTCAACAGTAGGCTATCAGTAGTTAAGTTTTAGGGGAGTCAAAAGTCAATTGTAGATTTTCAGTTGCACAGGAGGTGGGAGTCTGGTACCCCTAATTGCTGTTGTTCAAGGATCAACTGTATTTTCTCCCATTCTATACGTTGTCTTTTCACACCATTAACGGTTTTCTTTGCTGATCAGATGCTATTTAGCTTGATATCATTTCATTTGTTCAATCTTGCTTTTATTGCCTGTGCTTTTGAGGTCTTCCTCAATAAATCTTTATTCATAAATCAATGTTCTATAACATTTTTCCAATTTTTCTACTAGTTTCATAGTTTGAGGTCTTAGATTTAAGTATTGAATCCAATTTGAGTTAATTTTTTATATGGCAAGACATAGGAATCTGGTTTCATTTTTCTGCATGTAGATATTCAGTTTTTCTGGGATGTTTAATCAATGAGATTGTCCTTTCCCCAATGTAAGTTGTTGGTGCATTTGTAAAAAACAAAAAGATTAGATGGCTGGGTTCTCTGTTTTGTTCCATTGATCAAAAACCCAAATACTGTATAATATCACTGATATGTGAAATCTAAATATTTCATCTCATAGAAGTAGAGAGTAGAATAGTGGTTACCAGTGGCTGCAGAAGGAAAGAGTGATAGGGGAGGAGGGATTGTTCAATGGGTACAGTTAGACAGAATAAATAAGTTTTCAGGTTCCATTGTACAATATGGTGACTATAATTAACAATACCATATTGTAGATTTCAAAATAGCTAGAAAAGAAGATTTTGAATGTTGTCACCACAAAGAAATGACAAATATTTTAGGTGACTGATATACTAAATATCCTGATTTGATCATTATACAATTTATAAAATGTACAAAAATGTTAAATACAATGTATAAAATACATGAAATACAATGTATAAAATATTAAAATATCATACTGTATTCACACTTGGTGTGACTACAAAATGTTAATATGAGGAATTCTTATGGTGATGGAACTATTCTGCATGTTGACTGTATTTGTGTCCATATCATAGTTTTAATATGGTAGATTTTCAAGATGTTATCATTGGGACAAACTTGGTAAAAGATACATGGAATCTCTCTGAATTGTCTTTTAAATCTCTATGTGAATCTACACTTATCATAAAATTAAATATTTAATTTCATATATTTTTAAATGGTGCTTATACAAACATTATTATTTTTCAATTGACAAATGATTAAATGTGTTTATGTGGCATTGTGATGTTTTAATATATGCATATTTTGCAGAAACAATAAATCAGGCTAACATATAAATCACCTCTCCTGTTTGTTACTTTTTTGTGACAAGAATGTTTAAAATCTACTCTTTTTGATATAGCATGTACCTTCTCAATGAAAAAGAAACAGAATAGTAAGGAGGTATATCTCAAATAGATTGTGTAGAAGAGAATGCCAGGATTTATCAGAGAAGTGACAAGAAATACCAGAAGTAAAAAGAAGGTTTGAGGTAACTTGCCAGGGCATGGAATGACTGAGAGCCAGGAGATGCTCCTGGATCTCCTGGATGCAGGAAATCAGTAAGACAGGACTCTCCAGGGATCCACACTCCAAAATGGGCTTTTACAATCTTGGCTATAGGAGAAACCCTTGATCCACTAAGGCCTTATTACTGACATATAGAGCTACCTAAAGATTGCACAGAGACATATCTCCAGTAAAAGAACCCACGCAGAATCCCACAGGCACTGAAACCTACAGCAGCTTCAGATGGGGTGCCATTTTGAGATCCAAGCCAAAGACATGACTGCAGCCACTGCACTGCTCTAAGGAGTGCTGGGTATTCCCACAGACCCCTGGGAGGATTCCTACCACTTTGCCGCTGTTGAGACTGAGACATGAGTGGACTGCATTCCCCCAGTTATGACATTACTGGTGTCATAATGCCCTGCTTTTACATGTTTCCTATGTCCTTTCACTGACATTTGCACATCAGTAGTAGCTATTTGTGAAACAGACAAAGCAGAAAACCTTATTTTGTGAAACAAGAAAACAGGTTTTTTATGCATATCTAAGACAGTACCCACTACCCTGCAATGGACTACTGTGAGACTGAGATAGAAACACACTGCACTCTCCAAAGCTTCTTGCCCATGCTGATCACCTGAAGAGGCTGTGCTCCCTATGGTCACAGGCCCACAGATGACAACCATTTGAGAGTTTATTGCAGAGCTGTGTCCCTCCTTTGGGCTGACTTTGAGGTGACGTGGCTGCAAGCACCACCTAGCTGGTGGAGAGACAGGAGATGGTAAGCTCTCCTAAGGACACTGAGGACAGTACCCACTGCCTTACTACAGGCATGTGTGGGACTGGGGACAAGGCTTACCAACATACCACAGCTATCAGCAACACCAGCACAGATTGTGTGCATTCTAGTGTATTGCTCTACCACTGTTACTGCCATTACCCACAGAACACCACCTAGTCAGGGGTCTGAGATACTGCCCACACTCCAGCCCACCACTCCCACAACTAAATGGCTAAGCAAGCTGGGGGGCCCAATAATCAGCCCTTCATGACCGACTAATATCAGAGCCAGCATAAGCTGTTTTTGGTCTTAAAAACAGGCATACTTAGCTTTCTGCTGCCACCACCAGGGCACAAGAACTGGCTCAGTTGGTATTCAAGTTCCCATCACAACTTCACCACAGTATTAAATAAATGCACTGTAAGCTGCTGAAAAAAAAAAAAAACCACAGATACTACTGACCCCATGTACTGCTGAAGAAGTCATACAAAGATCACATTATTGCAGGAATCCAAAGTCAAAGCCAAAATGTCCTACTCAACCAATAATTATATACATTTTCCAAAAAAAATTCTCTCCAAGAAAAGCAATTTTAAAGAATTGGAACAAACTGCACTCTCCAAAGCTTCTTGCCCATGCTGATCACCTGAAGAGGCTGTGCTCCCTGTGGTCACAGGCCCACAGATGACAACCATTTGAGAGTTTATTGCAGAGCTGTGTCCTTCCCTTGGGCTGACTTTGAGGTGACGTGGCTGCAAGCACCACCTAGCTGGTGGAGAGACAGGAGATGGTAAGCTCTCCTAAGGACACTGTGGGAGCAGAGTGATCAAAAAGTTTTGAAAATCTATCTGAGGAAATAATCAACAAAAACTTTCTAAGCCTAGCCAGAGAGTTAGACATCCAGATACAGAAGGCCCAATGATATGCAGTATAAAATACATTGTAAAAAGGTCTTAAACTTGGCATATTATAGTCAGAATGTCTAAATTCAAAGTGAAATAAATAATTTTAAAATTAGCAAGAGAAAAGTGTCTGGTAACCTATAAGGGAAGCTCCACCAGACTAACAGCAGACTTTTTGGCAGAAATTTTACAGGTCAAAAGAGAATAGCACTACATTTGGAAGTGCTAAAAGGAAAAAAAAAAAAAAAAAAACTACTCTCCACCAAGAATTTTAAGTCCTGCCAGAATAGCTTCACAAATGGAAGAAAATTAGTCTTTCCTAGGCAACCAAAGGCTAAGGAAAATTGTCACTGGTAAACCTAACTTACATGAAATGATCAAAGGAGTCTTAAACATTAAAATGAAAGGTTGATATTTACAATCTCAAAACACATAAAAACATAAAACTCGCAGGTTTTATAAAATAGTAACCAAAGAGGAAGAGAAAGAAATCAAATGCTGACATTACAGGATATGATCAAACCACAAAGACAAAAAGGGAAAAATAAACAAATAATTTACAAAACAATGTGGATACAACTAATATCAGGAACAAAGCCTCACATATTAATATTAATCTTGAATGTAAGTAAATAAAATGCCACACTTGAAAGATATAAATTTGCAGAACAGATTTAAAGCACATGATCCAACTATATGCTGTTTAGATAAAACTCACTTTACCTCTAAAGGCATATATATAAAATAAAGGATAGAAAAAGATATTCCATGCATATGAAACCCAAAGCAGGCAAGAGTGGCTACATGTATATCGGGTAAAATACACTATAAATAAAAAATACTACAATAAGATAAAGAAGGTCATTTTATAATGATAAAGCAGTCAATCAAATTAGAGGTGATAACAACTTTAAATACATATACACCTAACACGGAAACACCCAAATTTCACAAAACAAATATTACTAGACCTAAAGAGATAGACAGTAATACAAGACTAATGTGGGCCTTCAATGTCCCTCTCAAAGCACTAGACAGATCACTGAGACAGAAAATTAACAAACATTGGACTTAAATAGGATTTTAGATCAAATAGACTTAACAGACTTAACAGGCATTTATAGAATAGTCTATCCAAAAAGTATAGAATATACATTATTTTAATCAGCACACAGAACATTCTCCAAGACAGATCAAATGGTTGCCTATGTAATAATTTTTGACAAATTTGTGAAAATCAAAATTGTATCAAGTATTTTCTTAGGCTACAGTAGAAAAGAGGTAAAAATCAATATCAAGCGGAGCTGTGGACACTACACAAGTATACAAAAATTAATAACATTCTCCTCAATGTTTATTGGGTCCATGAAGAAATTAAGACACAAATTGAAAACATTTTTTAAATGTAGGAAAATGAAAACGCAACATACCAAAAATTGTAGGATACAACAAAAGTAATGCTAAGAGAAAAGGTTATAGCATTAAGTGCCTACATCAAAAAGGTAGGAATACAACAAATTAAAAATGTAATATAGCATCTCAAGTAACTAGAATAAAAAGAACAAATCAAACCCCAATTTAGCAGCAGAAAAAAGAAATCAGAATAGAACTAAATGAAATAGAGACAAAAATAAAACAATACAAAGGATTACCAAACTGAAACAGACAAATAATGCATAGTGAGACTGAACCAGTATTTAAAAATCTCTTCATAGAGTGTCTCCCAACAAATAAAAGTGCAGGACCAGATCAATACAATTTCTTAATTGAATTCTATCAAACATACAGAGAAGAAAATATATCAATCTTCCTGAAGTTTCCAAAAACCTGAGAAGGAGGACATTCTCCCTGATTCTATGATGCTAGTATCACTGTATTAGTCCATTCTCATACTGCTATAAATACCTGAGACTGGGTAATTTATTACAAAAAGAAGTTTAATTGGCTCACGCTTCCACAGGCTATTCAGGGAGTATGTCTTGGGAGGCCTCAGGAAACTTATAATCATGGTGGAAGGTAAAGAGGAAGCGTGCACATCTTACACGGTCAGAGCAGAAGGAAGACAGAGAAGTGGGAGGTGATATACATTTTTAAACCACCAGATCTCTTGAAAACTCACTCACTATCACAAGAACAGCAAGTAGAAAATCTGCCCTCATGATCCAATCACCTGCCACCAGGCCACTCCTCCAACACTGGGGATTAAAAATCAACATGAAATTTAGGTGGGTACACAAATCAAAACCATATCATAGTGCCCCTGACCCCTTCCAAATCTCATGTCTTTCTCACTTTGCAAAATACAATTATCCCTTCTCGACAGCCCCCCAATTCTTAATTCACATTAGCATTAACTCGAAATCCACAGTTCAAAGTATTATCTAAGACAAGGCAAGTCCCTTCCATCTATGAGGCTTAAAACAAAACAAAACAGAACAAAACAAAAAACAAGTTAGTTACTACCAAGACACAATGGGAGTACAGGCATTGGCTAAATATTTCCATTGCTAATGGGAGAAATTGGCCAAAACAAAGGAGCTATAGGTCCTATTCAAATCTGAAGCCAAGCAGGGCAGTTATTAAATCTTAAAGCTCCAAAGTAATCCCCTTTGACTCCATATCTTGCATCCGACACATACTGATGCAAGGGGTGTGCTCACAAGGCCTTGGTCGGCTCTGACCCTGTGGCTTGGCAGGGTATATTCCCAGCAGCTGCTTTCATGGGCTAGCATTGAGTGCCATTCTAGGGTCTGGAGGAAGGTGGCCCTCTTTTTACAGCTCCACTAGGCAGTGCCCCAGTGGGCATTCTGTGTCAGGGCTCCAACCCCACATTTTCCCTCTGCACTGCCCTAGAAGAGGTTCTCCATGAGGGCTCTGCTCCTTCAGCAGACATGAGGGCTCTGCCCCTGCAGCAGACTTTTTCTGGATATCCAGGTGTTTCCATACATCCTCTGAAATCTAGGTAGAGGCTCCCAAGCTTCAACTCTTGTCCTCTGCACACCTGCATGCTTAACACCAAATGGAAGCTGCCAAGGCTTATAGCTTGCAACTTCTAAAGAAACAGCCTGAGACATATCTGGGGCCCATTGTGTGACAGCCGAAATTGGAGTGTCTTAGAAATAAAGAGCAGTGTTCTGAGGTTGCACAGGACAGTGGGGTCCTGGTCCCAGCCCATGAAACCATTATTTTCTCCTAGACCTCCAGGCCTGTGATGGGAGGGGCTGCTGCAAAGGTCTCTGAAGTGTCTTAAAGGCCTTTTACTCATTGTCATTGCTTTTAACATCCAATTCCTATTTATTCATCTAAATATCTACAGATGGTATGAATTCCTCCCCAGACAATAGGTTTTTGTTTTTCTAACGTATGGCCAAACTGTAACTTTTCCAAACTTGTATGCTTTTCTATTCTTTTAAATATGAGTTCTAGATTTGTGTTATTTTCTTTGCTCATAAATATAAGCATAGGCTACTAGAAGCAGTCTTGCCACATCTTGAACTTTAAGCTGCTTAGAGATTTCTTCTGAGATATATCCTAGATCATCATTTTCAAGTTCAAAGTTCCACAAATATTTAGGGAAGGAGCACAATGCCTCCAATCTCTATGCTAATGCATAACAACAGTGACCTTCACTCCAATTCCCAGTAAGTTTCTCATTTTCATCTGCGTCCTCCTCAATCTAGACTTCATTGTCCATATCACTGTTAGCATTTTGCTCACAAAAATTTAGCAAGTCTCTAAGAAGTTACAAATTTTATCTCATCATTCTCTCTTCTTCTGAGGCCTCCACAATCTTCCAACCTCTTCCCATTACCAAGTTGCACAGTCGCTTCCACGTTTTCAGCTATCTTTACAGCAATACTCTACTGTTCACTACCAATTTTCTGTATTAGTCTATTTCTTGCATTGCTGTGAAGAAATATCTGAAACTGGGTAATTTATAAAAATAGAAGTTTCGATTGGTTCACAATTTTGCAGGCCAATTAAGCATGAATGGGGAGGCCTCAAGAAACTTGCCAACATGGTGGAAGGAGAAGGGGAAGCAGGCATGTTTTACATGGCTGGAGGAGGAGGAGGAGCAGTGGAAGGTACTATACACTTTTAAACCACAAGATCTCATGAGAACTTAGTATATCTTGAGAACGGCAAGTGGGCAATTGAACCCCATGATCCAATCACCTTTCACCAGACCCCTCCTCTAACATTAAAGATTATAATTTGACTTGAGATTTGGGCAGGGACACAAATCCAAACCATATCAATTACCCTGATACCAAAACCAGACAAAAAAGTAAACTGAAGAGGAATATTCCTGATGAACATTGACACAAAAATCCCCAACAAGATACCAGCAAATCAACGCAACAACACATTGAACAACTAATACATTATGGTCAAGTTGGTTTTATCCCAGTAATTCAAGAATAATTTCACTTATGCAAATCAATAAACTTTATATGTCACATAGAATTAAGGACAGAAACTATAGTAGATAAATATAGAAATAGTATTCAGCATCCCTTTATAATAAAAAAAAGCTCAACAAACTAGGAATAAAATGAACATATTTCAACATAATGCAGGCCGTATACAACAAACCCACAAGCAACATCATATGGAAAGAAGTAAAGTTGAAAACATTCCCTCTAAGAACTGGAACAAGACAAGGATGCCCACTTTTACCTTCTTATTAAACATAGTAATAGAAGTCCTTGCCATACAATCAGGCAACAGAACAAAAGTCATCCAAATTGGAAAAGAAGTCAAATTATCCCTGTTTGCTAATGATATAATCTTACATCTAGAAAACCCTAAAATTTCCAACAAGCCTCCTATATTTGGTAAACAATAAATGAATTCAGTAATATTTTATGATATAAAATTAGCAGTATTTTTATACACCAATCCCAATCTAGCTGAGGGTCTAATCAATAAGACAATTCTATTTACAATAGCTACAAAAAATAAAACATCTGGAAATATAATTTAACCAAGGAAGTGAAAGATCTCTACAAGGGAAACTAATAAATACCGATAAAGAAAATAATAGATGACACAAACTGATGAAACAAAATCCATTGTTTATGGAATACAACAATTGATATAATTAAAATGACCATATTGCCTAAATAAATCTACAAGTGCAATGCAATCCCTATCAAAATACGAACGTTATTTTTCACAGAACTAAGAAAAACAATTTTAAGTTCATATGGAATCAAAAAGAGCCCAAAAATAGCGAAAGGAATTCTAAGCAAAATAAAAAGAAAGAAAGGAAGAAAGGGAGAGAGAGAGAAAAGGAAGCAAGGAAGGAAGGACAGAGGAAGGAGGGAGGGAGGGAGGAAGGAAGGAAGGAAAAAGAGAGCAAAGAAAGAAGCTGGATACATCACACTGACTCACTTCAAATTATACTACAAAGCTACAGTAACAAAAACAGCAGGAAAAGGATATTCTTTTCAATAAATGGTCCCAGAAAAACTGGATTGTCATATGGAAAAGAAGGAAAAGAATGACCCATATCTCTCACTATATACTAAAATCAACTCAAGTTGGCTTAAAGACTTATAATGTAAGACATTAAACAGTAAAAACACAGTAAAGAAATTTTTTCTAACCATTGGTCTAGGCAAAGAATTCATGAGTAAGACATCAAAAGCAGAGGCAAAACAAAAGCAAAAATAGACAAATGGGACTTATTTAAACAAAAAGTCTTATGCATCACAGCAGAAATAATCCAGAGTGAACAGGTAACCTGTGAAATGATACAAAATATTTGCAAACTATGCCTTTGACAGGCAGTAATATCTAGAATTTACAAGGAACTCAAATCAACTCAACAAAAATAATTTTATTTAAATGTGGGCTAAGAATATAAATAGACATTTTTCAGAAAAAGACAAATGTTTGAAAACATGTGATAAATATTCAACATCACTAACCACTATATAAATGCAAATTAAACAACAATAATATATCACCTTACACCAGTCAAAATGGCTATTACTGAAGTTTGAAAAATATAGACATTGGCAAAGATGCAGAGAAAAGAGAATGTTTATACACTGTTGGTGTGAATTTAAATTATTACAACCTCTATGAAAAACAATATGGATATTTCTCAAAAAACTAACAATAGAACTAACATAAGATCCAGCTATCCCATTACTGGGTATTTACCAAAAGGAAAATAAATTATTAAATTAAAAAGATACTTTCACTTCTATGTTTATTGCAGCACTACTCACAATAGTAAAATCATGGAATCAACACCTGTCCATTAACAAAAGATTGGATAAAGTAATGATATATATTATATGTTATTAATATATATTGATAATAATGTATATATGCGGCCATGATAAAGACTAAAATTATGTTTATTGCAGCCACATAGATAAAACTGGAGGACATTATGCTAAGTGAAATGACTCAGATACAGAAAGACAAATGCCACATGATCTCACTGATAAGTGGGAGCTAAATAATATGAGTACACATAGAAGAAGGGTGTCAAATGATGAATAATGGGGACTCAGGGGCATGGAAGTGGAAAGGGGTTGGTGAGTACAATATGTATTGCTCCAATGATGGATGCATTTAGGGGTCTGACTTCATCTCAGTATGATATATTAATATGGCAAAATTTCACTTTTACTGTATAATTATACACAAATAAGAAAGGAATACAATCTACTTTTTTAGACATTTTGAAATATACAACACATTAACTATAGTCCACATGCTATGCAATAGTTCATTGAAGCTTATTTCTCCTGTTTAATTGAAACTTAATATTTTCGATCAACTACTTTCCATTCCCTATCTCCCTTAACTACCAGTCTCTGTTAACCATCATTCTATTCTCTGTTTTTATGAATTCCACTTTTGTAGATTTCAAATATAACTGAGTTCAGACAGTATTTTTTTCTGTGCCTGTTTTTTTCAGCTTAGCATAATGTTTTCCAGGTTCATCCATGTTGTCACAAATGATGCCTCAAATTTCTTCTTTCTATGGTGATATAGTATTTCACTGTGCATATATACTAATTTTTCTTTATCCATTCATCCTTTGTGGTTATTTAGGTTGCTTTCATATTTTGTACATGTGAATAATATTTAGATGAATATGAAAATGCAGATATATCTGTAAAGGATTTCAAGTTTTCTGGATATATACAAATAAGTGGGATTCCCTGATCATATGGTAATTCTATTTTTAGTTGTTGGAAGAATCTCTGTATTGTTTTTCTGTACTGATTTACATTCCCAGTAACAGTTTACCTGAGTTCCATTTTCTCCACATCCTCACCAACACTAATTAACTTTCATCTTTTTGATACTCTAACAGGTATGTGGTAATAGCTCATTGCAATTTTAATTTGCATTTCACCAATGATCAGAAATTTCAGAATTTTATCATATATCTGTTTGTCATTTCCACGTCTTCTTTTGAGAAATACTTTTGCCAAAATTTTAATCAGCATTTCTTTTCTTGTTATTGAGTTGGTAGAGTTTGTTATTTATTTTGGACATTAGACCCTTATCAGGTGTAAGATTACAGAATATTTTCTCATAATCCAAAAGTTTTCTTTTCAATCTGTTGTTTCTTTTGCTGTATAGAAATGTTTTAATTTAATGAAATTCTATTGTTCTATCTTTGCTTTTGTTGTCTGTGCTTTTGAGGTTCTAGCCAAAAATTCACTGATTAATGTCCATCCATGTTAAATGTCCATCCATGTCACAGTAATGTCATAAGATACATATGATAATATGATAATATATATACATGGAGTGAGTTAAATATATGCCACCTTTATCTAAGGAAATTTTGCAGTATACGTCACACCCTGTTTTCTTCTATATCTTAAGAAATTAATTTAAAATTGAGAGGCAGAGAAAGGTGGCAGAATAGAAGGCTCTCCTCATTGTACCCCCCCACAATAAGGACACCAATTTAACAACTATCTACACACAAAAAAAACCCTTCATGAGAATTAAAAAATTAGGCAAATCCTCATGATACCTGGTTTTAACTTTGCATCCCTGAAAGATGCATGGAAGAGAAGGAAACGATAGTCTTGAATCACTGACAGCACCTCTTTTGCATCCCCCCAGCAGTAACATTATGATGCAGAGAGTCTTTCTGTGTGCTGGGGAGGAAGAACACAGCAATTCTGAGGCATTAACCTCGCTGGTGTTCTGTTAGAACAAGAAAATAAAAACAGACCAAACTCAGCTGATGCCCACCCATGAAGGAACATGTAACCAGCCAATTCCCAGAGGGGAATTGCTGATGCCAGTAGTTGGAAATTGAGTTCCCACAAACCTTGTCACCAAGGGCTGAAATGCTCAGAGTCTCAAAGTAAACTTGAAAGGCAATCTAGGCCACAAGGTCATTTGTATATCTAGCAGTAGGCCCTGTTCTGGGCCCACCTTACAATCTTAGGTTAGCCCTAAGACTTATCTAAGATTGTAAGTCTTAGGTGAGTCCCAGGGCTGAACTGGGCCCTGACACAGTAGACTGGGAAGCAGGGGGGATGCCACCTACTGAGACACCAGCTGGGGCAGATAAGAAAGTGATAGAATCCCCCCCCATCCTATCCAGACTGCAGAGCTCACAGCTTCAAAAGAGATGCATTTCTACCACTTGAGAAGAGGAAAGGAAAGAATAGAGAGTACTTTGTCTTGCATCTTGGATACCAGCTAAGCCAAAGTAGGATAGGGCACCAGTCAGAACTGTGAGGTCCCCTTTCCGGGCCATAGCCTCCTGAATGACATTTCGAGACATTCCCTGCACCAGAGAAAACCCATTGCCTTGAAGGGAATAATCTAATCCTGGAAGCACTGGTCACCTGATAACTGAAGAACTCGTGGGCCCTGAATAATGAGCAGTGTTACCCAGGTACTCTGTTGAGGGCCTTAGCTGAGCCTCTGAGTCTTCCCTGGCTTCAAGTGAGACTCAGCACATTACCAGCTGTGGTGGTTATGAGACAAAACTTTTTCTGCTTGAGAAAAGCAGAGGAAAAATAAAGAAGACTTTGTTTGGCACTTAATGTACTAGCTTGGCCACAGGGGATTTTGATTCTGGAACTTGACTCTTGAGCAGCATTTCTGGATCGCCTTGGATCAGAGGAAAGCCTGATGCCTTTAAAGGTGAGTCTAATGCCAGGCAACATTCACCACAAGATGACTTTAAAGCCCCTTGGCCTTAAGGGAACATTGGCAGTAGTCTAGCACTACTCTCCATGGCCCATAGTGGTGATGGCTATGGGAGTCTCTCTTCCCTTTCAAAGGAAATGAAAGAACGGAAAGAACTGCATCTTGTGGTTTGAGTGCCAGCCAGCTCAACCACAGTACAATAGAAAACCAGGTAGATATTATGTCTGAGGCTTTTGACTCTAGACATTGACTTTCAGACAGCACATTTGGACCCACCTGGGGCCTGGGAGTACTCACTGCCCTGAGGGGAATCCATGGGTATTTCTGGATTTGTCCTCTATCAACTGTAGAACCTGAGGACTGAGGGACTGGAGCAAACATAGTCAGTAGCCAGTAGCCAGGGAGTGGTTACAGCTGGCCTTGAGTGAGACCCAGTGCTGTGATGGCTTCAGGTCTTAGCCAACACAGTGATAGTGGTGATGTCAACAGGAGTGCTTATGTCATGACATCCCTAGCTTCAAGTGGCTCAGGGGAGAGAGAGAGAGAGAGAGAGGAGACAGAAAGACCTGACTTCAAACTATACTACAGAGCTGTATTAGGTTGTTCTCATGCTGTTATGAATACCCCGAGACTGAGTAATTTATTTATTTTTTGAATATTTTCTTTGTCTCACAGTTCCACATGGCTGTGGAGGTCTCAGGAAACTTACAATTATGGCAGCAGGTACCTCTTCGTGGGGTGGTATGAGAGAGTAATTAGAATAGAGTGAAGGGGAAAGCCCCTATAAAACTATCAGATCTTGTGAGTACTCACTTGCTATCATAACAACAGCATGAGGGAAATCATCTCAATGATTCAATTATATACACCTGGTCCTGCCCTTGATACATGGGGGGATTATTACAATTCAGGGTGAGATTTGGGAGAGGACATAGAGCGAAACCACATCATTATGCCCCAGCCCCTTCCATATCTCATGTCCTCACATTTCAAAACACAAGCATGTCTTTCCAACAGTCCACCTACGTCTTAGTTCATCCTAGCATTAACCCAAAAGTGCAAGTCCAAAGTATCATCTGAGACGAGGCAAGTTTCTTCCACCTATGATCCTGTACAACTGAAAGCAAGTTAGTTACTTCCTAGATACACTAAGGGTACAGGTATTAGCTAAATACACCTGTTTCAAATGGAATAAATTGGCCAAAACTGAGGGGCTAAAGTCCCTATGCAGGTATGAAACTCAATAGGGCAGTTATTAAACCTTAACATTCCAAAATGATACTCTTTCACTCCTATCTCACACCCAGTTTATTTTGAATCAAGAAGTTGGCTCCCATGGCTTTGGCCAAGTCTACCTTGTGGCTTTGCAGGGGTACAATCCCGTCCAGGCTGCTTTCATAGGCTGGTGTTGAGTGTCTGTGGATTTTGCAGGCAAAGGGTGCAAACTGTCAGTGGATCTATCATTCTGGGGTCTGGAGGACAGTGGCCCTCTTCTCATGGCTCACTAGGCAGTTTCCCAGTGAGGACTCTGTATGGGGCCTGCAACCCCACATTTCCCTTTCACATTGCCCTAGCGAAGCTTCATCCTGAGGGTTTTGCCCATGCAGCAGACTTCTTTTTGGACACCGAGGCATTTCCATACATCCTCTGAAATCTAGGTGAAGTTTCCCAAAAAACAATTCTTGACATTGTGCGCCCAGAGGCCCAACACCACATGTAAGCCACCAAGGCTTGGGGCTTGCACTCTCCGAAGTAACAGTCCAAGCTATACCTTGGCCCCTTTTAGGCACAGATGGAACTAAAGCAGCTGCCATACAGGGCACTATGTCTCAAAGCTGCATAGAGCATGGCTGTAGATCTGGCCCACAGAAACCAGTTGTCCCCTCTATGCCTCCAGGGGGGGAGGGCTGGGAAGGGCTGTTCTCAAGATCTCTGACATGTGATGGGAAGGGCTGTTCTCAAGATCTCTGACATGTCCTGGAGACATTATCCCTGTTGTCTTGGTAATTAGCATTTGGATCCTCATTACTTATGCAGATTTCTTTAATTTCTCTCCAGAAAATAGGATTTTTTTTTTAATTTACATCATCAGCCTGCAAATTTTACAAACTTTTATGCTCTGCTTACTCTTGAACACTTTGCTGCTTAGAAATTTCTTCCACCAGATACCCTAAATTATCTCTTTCAAGTTCAAAGTTCCACAGATATCTAGGTCAGGGGCAAAATGCCACTAGTCTTTTTGCTAAAGCGTAGGAAAAGTCACCTTTGCTCTAGTTCCCAAGAAGTTCCTCATCTCCATCTAAGACCACCTCAGCCTGGACTTCATTGTGCATATCACTATCAGCATTTTGGTCAAAATAATTTAACAAGTCTCTAGGAAGTTCCAACCTTTCCATATTTTCCTGTCTTCTTCTGAGCCCTCCAAACTGTCCCAACCTCTGCCTGCTACCCAGTTACAATGTTGCTTTCACAGTTTTGGGTATCTTTACTTCAGCATCCCATTCCTGGTACCAACTTACTGCATAAGCCCACTCTCATACTACTAATAAAAACATACCCATAACTGGCTAATTTATAAAGGAAAGAGATTTAATTGACTCACAGTTCAGCATTGCTGGAGAGGCCTCAGGAAACTTACTATCATGGTGGAAGGCGCCTCTCCACAGGGTTGCAGGATAGAGAATGAGAGCTAAGAAAGGGGAAAACCCCTTACAAGAACATCAGATCTCATGAGAACTCACTCACTATCACAAGAACAGCATGGGGGAACCACCCCCATGATTCAATTATCTCTACCTGGTCCCACCCTTGACACATGGGGATTATAATAATTCAAGGTGAGATTTGGATAGAGACACAGAGCCAAATCATATCAAGAGATGTAGTAATCCAAACAGCATAATACTGACATAAAGACAGACAAAGGGAACAAAATAGAAAACCCAGAAACAAATGCACACACCAAAAGTGAACTCATTTTCCACAAAAATGCCAAAAATATACACTAGGGAAAAGACAGTCTCTTCAATAAATGGTGCCAGGAAAACTTGATATGCATATGCAGAATAATAAAACTTGACCCATAACTCTCACAATCAAAATAAATCAAATCAATATTGATTAAATATAAGACCTGAAACTATAAAAATACTAGAAGAAAACATTGGGGAAGCTCTCCAGGACTCTGGTCTCTGTAAATAATTTCTTAAGTAATACCCTACAAGCATAGGCAATGAAATAGAAATGGACAAATGAGATTAGATCAAGTTAAAAAGCTTCTGCACAGCAAACATTCAACAAAGTGAAGAGAATACCCACAGAATGAAAAAATATATATATTTGCAATCTACCCATCTGAAATGAGATTGCTGACCAGATTAAATAAGCATCTCCTAGAATTCTGTAGGAAAATAGTTGATAATCTAATTAAACATGGGAAAAGATGTGAATAGCTATTTCTTAGAAGAAGATATACAGGTAGAAAACAGGCATATGAAAAGGTGCCCAACATCATTGATTATCAGTGAATTAAAAATCAAAACTACAATGAGATGTCATTTCACCATAGTTAAAATAACTTATATCCAAAAAAGAAGCAATAACAAATGCTGGCAAGGATTTGGAGAGAAAAAAAAAAACATGTACACTGTTTGTGGGAATGAAAATTAGTATATCTGCTATGGAGAAAAGTTGGGTGATTTCTCAAAAAAACAAAGAAAAACTATAGCTACCAAATCATCCAGCCATCCCACTGCTGGGTATATATGCAAAGGAAAGGAAACCAGTATATCAAAGTGATATCTGCACTGTCATGTTTCTTTCAGCAAGGTTCATAATAGCTAAAATTTGGAAGCAACCCAAGTGTTCATTAACATATGATTGAATAAAAAATGTAATACATATACACAGTGGAATATTACTCAACAATCAAATAATGAGATCCTGTCATTTGCAACAACATAGATGGAACTGGAGATCATTATGTTAAGTGAAGTAAGCCAAGCACGGGAAGACAAATGTCACATGTTCACACCTATCTGTGGCATCTAAAATTCTAAACAATTGAACTCATGGACATAGAGAGTAGGAGGATGGTTTTCAAATGCTGGAAAGGGTACTGGGGTTTGGGGGAAGGAGGTGGGGATGGTTATTGTGTGAAAAAATAGAAAGAATGAATAAGTTTGGCTATTTGACAGCACAGCAGAGTGACTATAGTTAATAATAATTACACTCTTTCAGATAACTAAAAGAGTGTAACTGGACTGTTCATAACAGAGTTTAAATACTTGAAGGGCTGGATACCTCGTTCTCCATGATGTCATTGTTGCACGTTGCATGCCTCTATCAAAACATCTGTTATACCCCGTAAATAATATACACCTACTATGTACCCACAATATTTAAAAATAAAATTAAAAAAACATAAATAAATAATTGGGAAAAACTTAAGTAGAAATATAAACACTCACAAAGTGGAAAGGACTCTTTTGGATAAAAAAGAGTAAATTTTTCTTTTGGTCTCAGAAATGAACATTGTACATTTATTTTAAATATTATATGAAAATATTTTTAAATAATTTACAGTTAACTTTGCATGGTATGGTACTTGAAATGATTCAATATTTAAATTCTATTTGAAGTAGAATCTTCAATATGTCTTTGCATATTTAAGACTTGATGTATTAGTCTGTTTTCACGTTGCTATAAATAAATACCTAAGATTGGGTAATTTATAACAGAAAAAGTTTTAATTGACTCACAGTTCCACATGGCTGGGGAGGCCACAGGAAACTTACAATCATGGCAGAAGGGGAAGGAAATACGATCTTCTTCACAAGGTGGCAGGAGAGAGAAGAGTAAGGAGCAAAGCGGGAAAAGCCCCTTATAAAACCATCAGAGCTTGTGAGAACACACTATCCTGAGAACAACATGGGGAAACTGCACCCATGATCCAATCACCTCCCACCAGGTCTCTCCCTAGACAAATGAGAATTATGAGAATTACAATTCAATATGAGATTTGGGTGGAGACACAAAGCCTAATCATATCACTTGTACTGAAAGAGATGGCACATGAAGCCATTCAAGTTTAGAATGATCCTATCCTCATCTAAAACACAGAACACTAAAAATGATTTGAGTAGATTTGTTCTCAATTGTTTCAAAGTTGGTACAGAACTAGAACTATTATAGATGCACAGAATATAAGTTATTTTATTACATGAAAGGGATGCCTTAAGGCATTAGTGTTTACTTCTCTCTCCAGTTTCTTATTGAGAAAGAGTAGCAGATATTAATATAAAAAGCACCAAATTGGTAGCTAATAACCAAAATCAGCCAGCAGGTAAATTTGGATAGGTTAAAAAGTAGGATGGAGAGATTCAGGACTTGGGACGTTACCTGGGGAAATTGGACTTATGTAGTTAGTTCTATTATGGGACCCTGAGCAACAAAAGGAAACTAGGCAATGTTGTTTATTTGCTTGACAAACATTCATTTAATATACAACTTTTGATAGGCATTGAGCATAAAAAAGATAATAAGACTTATTTCTCATGCTCAAAAACTCAATAATTATTACTAAGCAATTAATAAAGTTACATAATTTCTGAATAAAAGTAAATAATTATTAATGTGTTAAATGATCGTGCTTGTTTTCTATTTCACATAACAAATGACTACAAATTTAGCAACATATAATTACATCCATTTATTATCTCACAATTTTGTAGCTGAGAAGTCCAAGCACATGTTAACTGGATCCTCTGCTCAAGGTTTTGCCAAGCTGAAATCAAAGTGTTGGTTGACTTGTATTTCTATTTGGAGATAAAGATCCTCTTCAGAGATCATTGAGGTTTTTGGTCAACTTAAAATCTCTGACAGTTGTGGGACTAAGGTCAATTTTTCTGGCAGGTTGTCACTCGGAGATTACTCTCAGCTAGTAGAGGGTACTCTAGGGTCTTTGCAACATTGGTTTTGTACAGTCCTGCTCTCATTCACACTTCAAACCTCTGACTTCAGGAACAGACCAGTCCCTTCACCAAAGGCTCATATGGTGAATTCAATCCACCCAGGATAATTTCTCTTTTGAGTAACTCACAGTCAGTGGACTGGTGATATATCATCACATTCACAGGCTCTGTCCACATTCAAGTGAAAAGGATTATTCAGGGCATATATACCAGAGGGTGGAAATGTTAGTGTCTTAGAATTCTATGTACTACAGCGGTATAAAGGATATAAATAAATTAAATGTTCAGGACTACAGAGCAAGAGGCATCAAACACTGCTTAGGGCAGGAATGGTAAAGTAGCAGACTTACCTGCCACACTCTACTCCCTTGCCTGTGGCAGAATTCCTTTGCTAATGGCCCTAGGTACTTTATCACTAAACTGAAATATGGCTTAGCAGTCCATTTGTAACTAAACAAGTTGAAACTGCTATTCCAATCTTATCCCAGAGGAATTAGGGAAGTCATTACAGAGGACTTGATGCTTGTGCCTCTAAAAATGAGTAAAAAGTCACTTTGTGAAAAAGCAGAGGAAGACAATTTGGGCAGAAATAACCATATGTACAATAATATAAGGATACAGCAATTCATGGGGCTTTTAGAAACAGAATAGTTTCATGTAGCTAAAGGATAAGGTAAAAGTAGAAGAGATAGTGTCTGAAATATAGCCTTGGGGTAGACTATAAAGGACCTAATAAATTGTACCAGTGATTCTATTCTATGGATAGGATAATTATATAATATATTATCTAAATTGGAACACTTTGGAGAGTGAAAGGTGGAATTATTAATGGTGATGCTAGAATTACATGTATAAACTGGAATTGCCCCAAGCAAACCCTACTTATAGCTAACAACACACCAACATTTTAATTTTAGAGAGTGACCTTGAACAAGGGCACTTAATGAGAAAGTGAATGGAAAAATCATTTTATTCAAATATGGTGCTCCCTTAGGCTGGTCATGCTGCTAATTGCACCAATTTGTTCCATGATCCCTGCTTTTATTGAAGGTTTTCTCTAAATTTTTGGTAATCACAATGAGTGTTGTGCCAGATATTTCAGATTATTGCTGAATTAATTCTGGATGATGTGAAAGGCATGCTTATTCTGATGCAATATTTAGCAAACCATGAGGTTGTTTGCAATGGAAAATTCAAGGTCAGGGTGACCATAAACTTATCAAACATATGTTTGAAAAAATTTAAAAAAGAATCCAGGCTGTAATTTTTTCTAATTAGTATAATAAACACAGATTTTTCTTTAAAAACAAAACAAAGAAAACCCTCAATTCTGCAATGCTGCTATTTCATATGCCATTTTATGAAAAGATAACTTTAATAAATAGCTCAAATCATATGAAAATACAGCAGGAAGAATACTGTTTCTCTGAATAAATACCCTTTAATGAACTGAACTCAGTTATGGTGATATATTTTTACATTTAGCTATGTAAAATAGACACATGATTCTAAACCAAAGATTTTTATCTGGATGACAAATGGAAGTTTGCTCTTTCCCATTTTTCATCATCTGGAATGACATTATGTGGTTAAATATGACATAAATTCACCATGTAAATTTGTTAGAGACCATTTCATAATGGAAACCACTAATTATGAAATAAATTCTAGCTTGTTTTCTCTAAGGTATGGAATCTCAATTTATGAATGTCAGAACATCATAAATCATTCTCAGAAGCAAAGAGGAATCACATAAAATCTATTTTTTTAGACCCCACTGGTCTTCCTTTAATTTTTAATAAAATAGAAAATATACTTTATCAATAGCAACAAGAAAATAAACATTCAACTTTGCAAAAGACATATAGAAAATATCAAAAACTTCCAAATATAATGTATTTGTAAAGAGCTGAAGGTGAAGAAGAGCAGGGGATGTAATGATATTTGAATCTTGAAAGTAAGAAAATGACAAAATATAACTACATATGATACCACCATGAAATTACTCTCCATTTCAGGCATAAACTAGATCAAGAATTTTGGAGATTTAGAGGACTAATTAATTCTCCAATAAGATAATTGTCAATTTGCCACCATATTTTCCAGAGGATCTGCCCATTATGTGAAAGATTTTCTTTTGGATTGTGACAATCAGCAATTTGTACTTCCTATGTTCATAAATGTTTGGCCAGGTTTTGTAGTTATATCTTGCAAATTGCAACAAAAATTTGATAGATAAATTGCATATAATTGCAAATTTGTGTTCACACAATGAACACTTTTGTACATAATTTTTTGCCTTTTATGTCTTCATATCCATGCATCCATTCATTCATTAGTCTGTGCATCCATGATTTATATAAGGACTATTATAAGCAATAAAATGAGCAAGTTACCGTCATGGATACCAAAATATGTATGTTAGTTCTTTAATACAAAATGGGAAGTTTTAGGCAAATAAATGGAAGTGTAAATGAAAGTGATGTAGAAAATCAGGAGAACTTGTTTTCTGAGCACTGGTCACCACTCCACTGGAAAACAGAATCTGGTCAAACAGAATGCAGTAAAGAAACTATCCAAAACCAGGTAAAACCAAGATGTTGATGAAAGCAAACTCTAGTTACCCTCACTGCTCATTAAATGCTAACTTTAATTCATTATCATGCCAAAGATACTTCTACCAGAGCCATGAGAGTTTACAAATGCAATGGCAATGCCCACAAGTTACCTTATATTATTTAAAAGGAGAGGAAATTTGGGTTCTGTCAACTCCCCATCCCTTTTCTAGAAAATTTATGAATAACCTGTCCCTTATATAGCATGTTATTAAGGAGTAGCTATAAATATAGCTAAGCAGCAATACACAAGTGCTGCTCTATGAAGTAGCCCTGCTCTGTCTGTGGAACAGCCATTTTCCTGTACTCAGTTGCTCTAATAAATTCGTTTTTACTTTCACTTTACTCTGTTGGCTCACTCTTGAATTATCTCCTGGATGAAGCCAAGAACACAAGAACTTTCCCAGGCTATGGCTCAACTTTGGGGTTTGCCTGAATCGAAAAGGGAGGATTCAAGAAAGTTATCATAGGCACATTAATATTTAAGTGGAGTATATAGCTTAGGGAGTAAGATTTGAACAAGTGGAGTTAAGAGAAAGAATATAATATAATAAAACAGAATTTGGGAATAAAGGAAAGATAGAAATATGACAACAAATGGAACAACAAATAATCATGTTTGATAGAAAATCATTTTTGTTGTATGCAGATCAGTGGCAGAAGGAAAGTGTGGAAATGTAGGTTTGGGGCAATTTGGGCAAATGTCTAATATCAAAATTAGATATTTATAATTTGCTAAACTTCAGAATATAATCTAAGGATCTTTTGTTGTTAATTATTTGTTTCCCATATAAATCATATCTTAAATCAACTTTATTTAGTCCTAACATACACATAGAATCTATTATTGTAAAAATACAATTTGATATGTTTTGACAAATGTATACAACTGTGTAATCACCAATTCAATAAAAACAAGAAACATTCACATCACTTTTTTATGACCCTGTACACTTAATCCAAAGTTTTTCTACCATACAAAGGCAACCTCTAATCTGCTTTCTCTCCCTATAAATTATTTTAACTATCCTAGAAATTAATAATAATACTATTATGTACTATGTTCTCACTGACCTCATTCACTCAATATTTTGAAGATTAATCCAACTTATGTATCGCAAATCAGCAGATAATCCCTTTTTATTCATAAATAGTATCCCATTGTATAAATTTGTCACAATTTCAATATCTGTTTACTTGTTGAGGGACATTTAGCTTGTCTCCAGTTATTGACTACAATGAATAAAGCTTCTATGGTTATTTCTGTAAAAGTATTTCTATGGACATATATTTCTATGTCTCTTGGGTAAATACCTAGGAGTAAAATAGATGGATCATATAGAAAGTGTATGCTAAATGCATATGCAACCGTCAAGATGATTCTTAGATGGAACGCATCATGTTAGATTCCAACAAGCAGTATATGAGAGATCCAGTTTCTCTAGATCCTTGCTAGTCCTTGGTACTGTCAGTCTTGCGAATGTTAGCTATTCCAATGGGTATACTGTAGTATTTCATCAGAATATTAATTTTTATTTCCCTCCTAATAATGTTGAGCATTTATTGTTGTGCTTACTAAGAATTTTAACATCTTAATTTGTGAGATAATGTTCACAGTTTACCAATTTTTTATGGAGCTATTTATTTGTTTTGCTTTGTAAGAATCCTTACATGGTTTGGATATAAGTTCTCTTTTAGATATATATTCTACAAATATTATTTTCCCAATCTATATTTCATCTTTTAATTTTATTAATAACGTCTTTCAAAACACAGAATTTTAAAAAACTTAATGAATTCAATTTATCATTATTTGTTTTATAATTCCTTTTTGTCTCATAAAAAATCTTTGTCTACTCTAAAAATTTAGGAAAGTACTGAAGCATTTCATAGAGGATATTATGTTTTTTTCATAAATATTATAGTTTTGTCTTTTATCTCTAGGTATTTGACCCATTTGACATAACTTCTTCTTTTTTTTTTTTTTTTTTTACTATGGCATGAGGTAAGTCAAGGTTTATATTTTTTACATAGGTTATCAATTTGTTTCAGTGTGATTTGTTGAAAATGCAGTTGTTTTCTGTATTAGATTCTTACTGATGCTGTAACAAATTCCCAGACATAGCAACTTAAAACAATGCAAATTTATTATCTTACTGTTCTGTAGTTTAGAAATATAACATAGATATTACCAGACTAAATTCAAGGGTATTCTCAGAGTCATATACTTTTCTGGAGACTCTAAGGAAGAATTCGTTTTCCTGTTCAATGAAATAATTGGGAGAGCTCAGTTTCTTGTGAATGTAGGACTGAGATCCCCATTTCCTTACTGGATGTCAGCTGAGGGCTATACTAACTTCTAAATGCTACCCTTTCTTTTATTTTCATCGCCAGCAATGGTTGGTCAATTATTACTCACACTTTAAATGTCTCCTGTTCCTTCTCTGTCAGAGCTACCTGACTGACTCTTCTGCCTTCTTCCACTTTTAGTAACCCATGTGTTTACACTGGGCCAATGGGGTTTATTCAGAATGATCTCCATATTTAAGGTCTGTAACCTTAATTCCATCTGTAAAGTTTCTTTGCCCAGTGACATGACATACCCAGGAGTAACACCAAGAAGCAAATATAATGAGGGCCAAAATCCTGCCTACTACATTTCCCTTTCAAATTGCCTTGGTATCTTTATAAAAAATCAATTATTCTAATATGTGTGGTTCTTTTTCGTACTCTCTATTTTGTTCCATGGATCTTTATGTGTAATCTTATGCCAAATATATACTGTCTTGATTATTGCAAATTTATAGTAATTCATTATATTTGGTAGTTCAATCCTCCAAATTTATTCCCCTTTTCCCTAATTGCTTATGTTATTCAAGGTCACTTGCATTTCCATATGAATTTTAGTATTATCTTGTCAAAACAAGCTGAATTGAATTGAATCCACAAATAAATTTGGGGATAATTAGCATCATTATCACTGTCTTTCAAATTACCAATGTTATATACTTATCCACTTAGTTTTTCCTTAATTTTTCTCAACAATTAAAAAAAATACTGTGAACATTTTGCCCATATGTTGTAAAATTTATCTCTGTTTTTTGATACTAAATGCTATAGCAAATTCTATCTTAATATCACATTTTCTAATGGCTCCTTGTTTTAATATAGATATAAAATTTATTTTTGAGGATTGACCTTGCTAAACTTATCTGTGAATTCTTCTAGCTTTTATGTAGATTCTTCATTACATTCTACATGCATGATGCTATGGCTTAAATGATTGTCTCCTCCAAACTCATGCTGAAATTTAATTACTATCGTGAATTTGAGGAGATGAGACCTTTAAGAGGTGTTTAGATCATGAGGGCCTCAACTTTATTAATGGACTAATGTAGTTATGTCAATGCATAGCAAGAAGGCTCTTCCTAGATACTGGAACCTTGATATTGGACTTCTCAGACCTAAGTACTATGGGCTAATTTCTCTTCATTGTAAGTTACCCAGTCTAAAGTATTCTGATATAGCAACACAAAATGGGCCAAAACACACAATCATGTTGTTAGAAAACATTATATTATCATTTCTATTTTGCATTATTTTAATTAATTATTTGTTTTTGTTTACTAAAATTTCCAGTACTGTGATGAATACAAGTAGTTCAAACTAGTGTTTTGGCTGATTTCCAATTTCTATGAAAGATAATTTAGTCTTCATTTTATTAAATACAATGTTATTTGAAGGAATTTTATAGATGTCTTTTCTTAGGCTCATAAATTTACCTTTCTAGTCTTTGTAGAGTTTTTATACTGAATTGATGCTCTTTTGTCAAATGCTCTTTCTGTATTTATTGAAATGATGTTATTTTTGTTTCTTTTTTCTGTTACTGTAATAAATTACGTTGATCCATTTTCAAATTTTAAGCCAGCATGCCTTCCTAGGATGCAATTCACTTGTACACAATGCATTATACTTTTTATTTACTCCAATATTTGATTTGCTGGATTTTTTTTAAAGAATTTCTTTGTTTGTATTCATGAAAAATAAGTGCCTATACTATTATTTTTTATAATATAGTTCCTTTCATAACACTTTTGTCTTTTAAAAATATTTGTTAAGACTAATTGTGGCCTTGTAAAGACTAGTAGGGATATGCTCCCTCATCTGTTTCTGATAGAGTGCATATAGATTTGATATTATTTCTTCCTTATTGTTTGATAAAATTCACCATTGAAACCACCATCTAGGCCTAGAGGTTTCTTTGTGGAAAGGTATGTCTTTACAAATTTCATTTCTGTAGTGGATATAGGGGTGATTTGGATTCTCAATTTTTTTATGAATCAGTTTTTATAATGTTTGCTTTTCAAGTAATTTGTCCACTTCATCTAAGTTATCAAATATATTGGCAAAAACATTACATTTGTTCAGAATACTCTCATCCTTTTAAAACCTGTTGAGTCTCTAATGATTTTCTCTTTCATTCCTGATATTGCTAATTTGCATTTTCTTTATTTATTTCTTAAACTATTTAGCTAGAGATTTAACAACTTTATTGATATTCGAATTTTTGTAAGAACCAGCTTTTGGTTTCCTCTACTATTTGTTTGTTTTCTATTATATGGATCTCTTCGATTATCCTCATTGTTGTCTTTTTTCATGTTCATTTTTCTTAGGTTCTACTTTCATAAAGTAGCATTTTGAAAACTTTTAAGGCAATTACTCTCATCTGCTATCAGCATTTTCTGGAATTTTAAATAAATAACATCATGATATATGTAGTTTATTAGACTGATTTCTTTGACTCAGGGTAAATATTTTGAAATTAACCCACCTTGGTATATCTAACAATAATTAATTTTTATTTCTTCATAGCATTCCATCATCTGGATACACCACACTTTATGTATGCATTCTTATATTGATGGACATTTCAAATTATTTCCAGTTCTTAGGTATTTCTAAAAATAGCATTACGAACATTCTTACACAAGTATTTGTGTGGACATGTGCTTTCATCTCTCTAGGACATATACTTGGCAGTAGAATGTCTGCGTCAATGGTAGGCTAATTGTGAATTGTTAGGAAACTGTAAAACATTTTTTGAAAGCAGGCCTGACATTTTATATTATGACCAGTAGTGTTAAGTGTTCATATTACTCCATATTCTTACCAGGGCATGATATGGTCAGTCTTTTCAACTTTATGAATTCTAGTTGAAGTATATCTTATTTGGTAAAGTGTTTGTTCAAATCTGTAACCCATTTTATTGAGTTCTTTGCATTCATACTATTTCACTCTGGGAGATTTATTTCGTACTCTGTGTACATGTTCTGGATCGAATATGAGATTTACAAATATTTTCTCCCAGTCTGTAACCTGTATTTTCATTCTCTAAATACTTCCATCTGAAAAGCAAGATTCTTAACTGTTATTGATATGAATTTATTATTTCTTATTTAATGGATTTATTAATGTCACCTGTTTCAGTTTGTTTGAACATGTATAGTTTCCATCAAATTTTGACACTTTTTAGCCATGGTTTCTTTAAATATAGTTTCTGTTCTCCTTTTCTCCTCTCATTTGAGGACTTCAATAACATTTTATATTAGACTACTTCAAGTCATCTAAGAACTCCCTAGTGCTGTTTCATATTTTTCCCATTGTTTCTCTCTCTCTGCTTCATTTTGGAATCTTTCTATATTACAAGATCACTAATATAGTTTCTCTCAGTGTCTAATATATTTTAATCTTATCCATTGTATTTTATCTCATATGTTTTATTTTTCAAGTTTAGGATTTCATTTGGATCTTTAGATCTTCCATGTCTCTACTTAACATGCTTAATTTATTCTCTACTTTCTTAAACATATGTAATATAGTGATAATAACTCTTACTGTCTTTGATTCCTAATTACTATCATCTCTATTATTTCTGGATCTGTTTATATTTACTTAGTTCTACCTTTATTATTCATTTTACTTTTCTGCTTTATTGATTGCTTAATTTTTTATTTAATGCCAAATATTATAAATTTTACATTGCTAGGTACAAGACTTTTTATATTCTTTTGAATGTTCTTGATCATTTTTCTAAGATATAGTTTTGTTTCTCAGATAAGGTTTGATTCTTTTACGACTTTTAAGTTTTGTTAGGTGGATCAAACAGCCTTTAGTGTGTGACTACTCTTGCTTCACTAATTAGACAATGCCCTTATGAGTACTAGTCTTAATTTCTTGTGAATTATAAAGGTTTCTTCTGGCAGGTGAAAACAGGTACTACTTTTGGAAATACGTGATTTTCATAAATTGTTCCCTCTGCTCCTTTTGGTTTGCACATTTTGTCTCAGGTAGTTTTTTTCACATTCATTCACTGATCAAAATTCAGTTGAAGATTCAAGAGGAACTCTAAGAGCATTCCTTCAATACTGCTATCACCTCTCCAGTATTCCATCTTGTGGACTCTAGCCTTTCTTACCTTTTTGAGTTATCTACTCATCTCCTTAATTTATGAAGATTGTCAGGTTTTTCCTGGCTTCTGCCCCGTTCATTTCAGTGTTGAACTTTTCTCTCATCTCAAAGATCACTGTGCTATATTGTCTGATGTCCAATGTCTGTAAAATGTTGTTTTACATATTTTGTCTGGTATTTTAGTCAATTCAGATGGGAGGGGAAATTTGCTTCTTGTTCTTTCCATTTAATTTCAAGTAGAAGTTTTTAATATTGTGATTTTCACTCAAATGTAGGAAAATATATGTTTCATATATTTTGTCTAGTTTTCTCACTGTTAAATTAGGGAGGGAATTATGGAAAGAAATGAAATTCCTATGCATGATTTGCAATGTGTTTATAATATGGATTGTATTTTTGTAGCAGTAATAATTGAACATATAGGATTGGTAGAAGGTTGAATAAAAGAAATGACAGAAATTAAGTAAATGACTAATATAAGGTAAAAAGTATGATGAAATAAGTGATAACTTCAGCTCTGAATATGCATAATAATTTGTGGTATCAATAAGACACTGTGAAAATTATCCATCAGGAAATTGGAAATATAGGACTGGAATTTGGGAGAAAGGTTAGAGTTACATTGCTTAAGAAAGAAAGAAAAATGCTGGAAAATAGGCCAGGATCTTATTCATATTTGTAATCATGGTAATTAGCATAATGTTTGGCATATTTTAATTGCTCAGTAGAGGAATTGTGAATAAAGTAATAAAAAAACAGAACTTAATTTAGTGTAAAGAGGGAAAAAAAGTCAGAGAATGGATAATCAGAGAGGCAAGAGTTTCCTCAATTCTACATTATTGGTAGCAAAGTCCTAAAGTTTGACTTATGAGCAATTTTGAAAAGACCTATATATGAACATGTGAGAACATAAAAAGTAGTATTTTTTCATAATCTCTGTTTTCCATATGGCAGCTGCAAAATAAATGGCAAGTGTGATGGTTAATACTTAGGGTCAACTTGATTGGATTGAAGGATACAAAATATTGATCCTAGGTGTATCTGTGAAGGTGTTGCCAAAAGAGATTAACATTTGACTCAGTGGTCTTGGAAAGGCAGAATAACAATTAATCTGGGTGGGTACCATCTACCAACTGCCAGTACAGCTAGAATATAAAAAGTAGGCAGAAAAATGAAAAAAAGACAGGGTTGGCCTAGCCTCCCATCCTACATCTTTCTCCTATGCTTGATGCTTCCTGCCCTTGAACATAGGACTCCAAGTTCTTCAGTTTTGGGATTTGGACTAACTCTTCTTACCCCTCAGCTTATAGACAACCTATCATGGGATCTTGTGATTATGCAAGTTAAGGCTTGATAAACTCCCTTATATATGTATATAAATACTATTAGTTCTGTGCCTCTATAATTTGTGGTATCAATAAGACACTGAGAAAATTATCCATCAGGAAATTGGAAATATAGGACTGGAATTTGGGAGAAAGGTTAACTAATTTGGGAGAAAGGTTAACCCTAACTAATACAAGATTTTGGTACCAGGAGTGGTTCTAGAGGGGGCAGAATATTAAATACGCAGTTCTTTCATTGGTTTGGGGGTTTCTAGAGTTGGCTGCTTTATATGATTAGACCCCAAAATGCTAAGAACTCTACTTCTAATAGTATGGAGAACCCTGATAGCTCTTGGCACGAACTATTTAGAGAGTTAGGCAAAATAAATGCATTTAACACTCCTGATTCACTGTTCATGAGAGAAGCAAGGGGTTTAGTGACTCTATACATAATAATTTTGACCATATTGGAGAACAAAGGAACATAAGGAAGCTGGTTGGTTGCTCCTATGTTTAGTGGACAGAGTGATGAAAGAAAATGATGGACTCAGGGACACTATCTCCCAGCTTCAGAAGAAGATATTGGGCCTCAAAGCTGCTAATATTGCCCTGAGTGAGAATCTTACCTCCTGTAGAAAAAAGCTAAAATTTTGGAAAAACAGACACCAGCTCTAATCATGCAAGTGGCTGACCTGCAACAAAGGGAGCATGCGCAGCCTCACCAGGTGTCTACTGTTAAAGTGAGGGCAGTGATTTGAAAAGAATGGGACTCAGCAACTTGGAATGTGGACGTGTGGAAGAGCACCCTGATAAAGCTGATGACACTGAGTTTGTCAACTCTGATAAACCTTTTTTTTGCTACAGAAAACAGCTTCTTTATCCCCCAGTAGTGGCAACATCACCTTTGGAATCCAGGCTGCCATCAGTCTTCCATCTTTGTCTGAGGAGATAAACCCTGTGCTGCCTGAGGCAACAGTGATGGCCTCCCTGAGGCAGTTACCAGGCAAAATAATGTTGATTCTCCTCAGAAGCCAGCCACAAAACCCCTGTTTGCTTCTAGGCCTATAACTAGACTAAAGTTCCGGTGTACCTCTAGAGGTGAGGTTGATAGTATGACCCATGAGGAGGTGTGCTACACTTAAAAGAACTGCTGGAGTTTTCTTACTTATATAAACAGAAATCTGAAGAACAGGCATGGGAATAGATATTAGGGGTATCTGATAATGATGGAAGGAACATAGAGTTGGATCAGGCTGAATTTATTGATTTGGGCTCACTAAGTAAAGACTCTGCATTTAATGTTGCAGATCAGGGAGTTAAAAAACATTCTAATAGTTTATTTGCTTGGTGAGCTGAAGTATGGATTAAAAGATGACCCAATGTGAGTGAGTTAGAAATGCCAGATTACCCTTGGTTTAATGTAGAGGAAAAGACTCAAAGGCTTAGGAAGATTGGGATGGTGGAGTGGATTAGTCCCATTAGACTTAATTATGCCAGTTGGGAGGGTCCAGAAGATATACCGTTGACCAATGCCTTGTGAAATAGATTTGTGAGGGCAGCACCTGCATCTTTGAAGAACACTGTAATATTTCTACTATGTATGTCAGTTCTAACAGTGGAAAAACAGTAACTCAACTATAAAACTTAAATACAATGAAAAAAATTAGATCTCAAGGTGGCAAATGCCAAGTTGCAGCACTCACCTATCAAAGGCAAGGTGGGTGTAGCTATCGTAATGGACAGCAAAGGAAAAGCAGCAATCAGAATAGTCTGATTCATGTAGAGCTCTGGCATTGGCTAATTAATCACCATGTTCCTGGAAGTTAAATTGATAGAAAGTCAACTTGATTCTTACTTATTTTATGTAAGCAGAAAACTTTCAGGTTGAATGGACAAAAGACAAATTTGAGTCATAAAAACAGAGAATCATGGCTCTCAATCAATTTCCATACTTGAGCCAGTTTACAGACCCAGAGCCTCCTGAATAAGAGCCTCTGCAGAAGACAGAGCTTTCTTGGAGGATGACAGTGGATTATCGTAAGCTTAACCAAGTGGTGACTCCAACTGCAGCTGCTGTACCAGATGTGGTTTCATGGCTTAAGCAAAATAACAAACCTTCTGGTACCTGGTATGCAGTCATTGAATTGGAAAGTTCCTTTATCTCTATTCCTGTCCATAAGGCCCACCAGAAGCAATGTTCATTCAGCTGGCAAGGCCAGCAATATAATTTTACTGTCTGGCCTTAGGAGTATATCAGCTCTTGGCTTTGTGTTATAACTTTATTCAGAGAGACCTTGATTGCTTTTGGTTCCAAAAGATATCACATTTGTCCATCACATTGATCACATTATGCTGATTAGATCAAGTGAGCAAGAAGTAGCAAACACACTGGACTTACTGGTGAGACATTGGCGTGCCAGAAAATGGAAAATAAATCTGACTTAATTCATGGGCTTTCTACCTCAGTAAAATTTCTAAGGGTCCAGTGCTTTGGGGCCTGTAGAGATATTCCCACTAAGGTGAAGGATAAGTTGCTGCATTTAGCTTCCCCTACAACCAAGAAAAAGGCACTATGCCTAGTGGCCTCTTTGGAATTCAGAGGCAACACATTCCTGATCTGAGTGTGTTACTCCAACCTATCTTTCATGTGACCTGAAAGGCTGCCCTTTTTAATGGGGTCCAGGACAGGAAAAGGCTCTGCAACAGGTCCAGGCTGCTGTGCAAGCCGTACTGCCACTTGGGCCACATGACCCAGCAGATCCAATGGTGCTTGAGGTGTCATTGGCAGATTGGGATGCTATTGGGAGCCTTTGGCATGTTCCATTGGTGAATCCAGCACAGTCCTCTAACATTTTGGAGCAAGGTCCAGCCATCTTCTGCACATAACTGATCTCCTTTGAGAGACAGCTCTTGGCCTGTTACTGAGCTTCTGTGGAAACTTGACATTTGACTGTCGGTCATCAAGTCACCATGTGACCTGAACTGCCTTTCATGAACTGCATTCTTTCTGACCCATCAAGCCATATTGTGGGTTGTGCACAGCAGCATTCTATCATCAAATAGAAGTGATATATACGTGATTGGGATTGAGCACGTCCTGAAGGCACAAGTAAGTTACATGAGGAAGTGGCTCAAATGCCCATGGTCTACACTCCTACCACCCTGCCTTCTCTCCCCCAGGCTGCACCAGTGGCCTCATGGGGGAGTTCCCTATGATCAGTTGACAGAGGAAGAGAAAATTAGGGTCTGGTTCACAGATGATTGTGAACGATATTCAGGCACCACTCAAAAGTGGACAGCTGAAGCACTACAGCCCCTTTCTAGGACATTTCTCAAGGACAGTGATGAACAGAAATTTTCCTAGTAGGCAGAAGTTTGAGCAGTGCACCTGGTTATGCACTTTGTATAAAAGGTAAAATGGCCAGATGTGTGATTATATACTGATCCATGGGCTGTAGCCAATGGTTTGGATGGTCAGGAACTTGGAAGAAGCATGATTGGAAAATTAGTGACAAGGAAATTTGGGGAAAAGGCATATGGATGGACCTCTCTAAGTGGTCAAAAACTGTGAAGATATTTGTATCCCAAGTGAGTGCTCACTAATGTGTGACCTCAGCAGAGGAGGATTTTAATAATCAAGTGATTAGGACTACCCGTTCTCTGGATAACACTAAGCCTCTTTCCTCAGCCACTCCGTCATCACCCAATGGGCCCATGAACAAATTAGCCATGGTGGCAGGGATGGAGGTTACACATGGGCTCAGCAACATGGACCTCCACTCCAAAAAGCTAACCTGGCTACAGCCACTGGTGAGGGTCCAATTTGCCAGCAGCAGAGACCAACACTGTCCTTGACATGGCACCATTCCTCAGGGTGATGAGCCAGCTACTTGGTAGTAGGTTGATTATATTGGACCTCTCTATTATGAAAAGGATAGAGGTTTGTCCTCACTAGAATAGACACTGACTCCAGATATGGGTCTGCCTGTCCTGCACACAATGCTTCTATCATACTACCATCTGTGTACTCATAGAATACCTTATCCACTGTCATGGTTCCCACACAGCATTGCTTCTGATCAAGGTACTCACTTTACAGCTAAAATAGTGGGGCAAAGGGCTCATGCTCATGGAATTCATTGTTCTTCCTATGTTCCTCATTATACTCAAGCAGCTCTATCGATAGAATGGTAGAATGGCCTTTTGAAGTCACAATTACAATGCCAACTAAATGACAATACTTTGCAGAAAGAGTTAGGGAGGATTCCCTCTTTTTGTATTGTTTCGAATAGTTTTAGAAGAAATGGTACCAGCTCCTCTTTGTAAGTCTGGTAGAATTCAGCTGTGAACCCATCTGGACCTGGACTTTTTTTGGTTGGTAGGCTATTAATTGCTGTCTCAACTTCAGACCTTGTTATTGGTCTATTCAGGGATTCAACTTCTTCCCGGGGTTAGTCTTGGGAGGTGGTAAGTGTCCAGGAATTTATCAGTTTCATCTAGATTTACTGGTTTATGTGCATAGACTTGTTTGTAGTAATCTCTGAAGGTAGTTTGTATTTCTCTGGAATTATTATTTTTTTGCATCTATTCGATTCTTCTCTCTCTTCTTTATATATTAGTCTGACTAGTGGTCTATTTTGTTGATCTTTTCAAAAAACCAACTCTTGGATTCACTGATGTTTTGAAGGGTTCTTTGTGTCTCTATCTCCTTTGGTTATGCTCTAATCTTAGTTATTGCTTGTCTTCTTCTGAATTTGTTTGATCTTGCTCCTCTAATTCTTTTAATTCTGGTGATATGGTGTTGATTTTAGATCTTGCCTCCCTTCTCATGTGGGCATTTAGTGCTATAAATTTCCCTCTAGACACTGCTTTAAATGTGTCCCAGAGATTCTGTTACATCGTGCCTTCATTCTCATTGGTTTCAAAGAACATCTTAATTTCTGCCTTCATTTCATAATTTATCCAGTAGTCATTCAGGAGCAGGTTGTTCAGTTTCCATGTAGTGCGATTTTGAGTGAGTTTCTCTATCGTGAGTTCTAACTTGATTGGACTGTGGTCTGAGAGACTGGTTGTTATGATTTCTGTTGTTTTGCATTTGCTGAGGAGTGATTTACTTCCAATTATGTGGTCAATTTTAGAGTAAGTGTGATATGGTGCTGAGAAGAATGTATATTCTGTGGGTTTGGGGTGAAGACTTCTGTCGATGTCTATTAGGTCTGCTTGGTCTCAAGTCCTGGATATCCTTGTTAATTTTCTGTCTCATTGATCTGTCTAATATTGACAGTGGAGTGTTAAATTCTCCCGCTATTATTGTGTCGAGTCTAAGTCTCTTTGTAGGTCATTAAGAACTTGCTTTATGTATCTGGATGCTCCTGTATTGGGTGCATATATATTTAAAGTTAGCTCTTCTTGTTTCATTGATTTTTTTTACCATTATGTAATGCCCTTCTTTGTCTCTTCTTATCTTTGTCAATTTTAAAGTCCATTTTATCAGAGACTAGTATTGCAACCCCTGCTTTTTTTCTCTCCATTTGCTTGGTAAATCTTCCTCCATCCCTTTATTTTGAGCCTATGTGTGTCTTTGCACGTGAGATAGGTCTCCTGAATACATCAAACCAATGGGTCTTGACTTTTATCCAATTTGCCAGTCTGTGTCTTTTGATTAGGGGCATTTTGCCCATTTAATTTAAGATTAATATTGTTATGTGTGAATTTGATTCTGCCATTTAGATATTAGCTGGTTGTTTTGCCCATTAGTTGATGCAGTTTCTTCATTGTGTCAATGGTCTTACCATTTGGTATGTTTTTGCAGTGGCTGGTACTGGTTGTTCCTTTCCATGTTTAGTGCTTCCTTCAGGAGCTCTTGTAAAGCAGACCTAGTGGTGATGAAATCTCTCAGCAATAGCTTGTCCATAAAGGATTTTATTTCTCCTTCACTTATAAAGCTTAGCTTGACTAAATATGAAATTCTAGGTTGAAAGTTTTCTTTAAGGATGTTGAATATTGGCCCCCACTCTCTTCTGGCTTGTAGTGTTTCTGCCAAGGGATCCACTGTGACTCTCATGGGCTTCCCTTTGTGGGTGACCCAACCTTTCTCTCTGGCTGCCCCTAGCATTTTCCCTTCATTTCAACCCTGGAGAATCTGATGATTATGTGCTTTGGGGTTGCTCTTCTTGAGGACTATCTCTGTGGTGTTCTCTGTATTTCCTGAATGTGAATGTTGTGGCCTGCCTTGCTAGGTTGGGGAAGTTCTCCTGGATAATAACCTGAACCCTGTTTTCCAGCTTGGATTCATTCTTCCCGTCACATTCAGGTACACCAATGAAGACGTAGATTAGGTCTTTCACGTATCCCATATTTCTTGGAGGCTTTGTTCATTTCTTTTCACTCTTTTTTCTCTAATCTTGCCTTCTTGTTTTATTTCATTGAATTGATCTTCGAGTCTCTGATATCCTTTCTTCTGCTTCATTGATTCATGAAACTTGTGTATGCTTCATGAACTTCTCATGCTGTTTTTCAACTCCATCGAGTTGTTTATGTTCTTCTCTAAGCTAGCTATTCTAGTTAGCATTTCATATAACCTTTTCTCAATGTTCTTAGTTTTTTTGCATTGGGTTAGAACATGTTCATTTAGCTCAGAGTAGTTTGTTATTACCTGCTTTCTGAAGCCTGCTTCTGTCAAATCATCAAACTCATTCTCCATCCAGTTTTGTTACCTTGCTGGTGAGGAGCTGTGATCCCTTGGAGAAGGAGAGGCATTCTGTTTTTTGGTGACTTAACCCTTTTTGTGCTGGTTTCTTCCCATCTTCATGGATTTATCTACCTTTGGTCTTTGGTGACTTTCGAATAGGGTCTCTGAGTGGACATTATTTCTGTTGATGTTGAAGCTATTTATTTCTGTTTTTAGTTTTCCTTCTGCTGCAGAACTACTGGAGGTCCACTCCGGACCCTGCTTGCCTGGGAATCACCTCCAGGGGCTGCAGAACAGCAAGGATTGCTGCCCGTTTCTTCTGGTAGCTTCATCCCAGAAGGGTACCCACCAGAGGTCAGCTAGAGCTCTCCTGTAGGATGTGTTTCTTTGGATATACAGGGGTCAGGCAGTCTGTCCCTTATCAGAGCTCAAGTGCTGTGCTGGGATCTCCGTTTCTCCTTTCAGAGCTCCTGGCCAGGGACATTTAAGTCTATTACAGTGGAACTCACAACTGCCCCTTTTCCCAGGTGCTCTGTCCCAGGAAGGTGGGGCTTTATTCTAAGTCCCTGATGGGCTGCTGCCTTTTTCAGAGATGCCCTGCCTAGCAAGGAGGAGTCTATTCACAGTCTGCCAGCAGAGGCATTGATGAGCTGCCACAGGCTCCACCTAGCTGCTGTGTAAACTTTTTTGTGATTTTGTTTACACAGGTAAGGTTAGAATTGCTTCTGTAATGGCAGATTGCCTCACTAATGGCAGACTCCTTCAGTATTGGTGGACTGCCTCCGTAATGGCGGACACCCTCCCCCGACCGAGATCAACTGTTTTGGGTGGAGCTCAAACTGCTGTGCTGGCTGCAAAATACCCAAGCTAGTGGATTTCAGTTTGCTTGTCTTTGTGGGAGTGGGACCCACTGAGCCAGATCACTTGGCTCCCTGTCTTCAGAACCCCCCCCTTTTTTTTCCAGTGGAATGGGTGCCTTGTTCTTAGCCATTCCAGGCACCAACTAAAACTGCAGCCCAGATTTGTGCTGGAAACCTATGGCACTGGCTGAAATGCCTGCCCAGATTTGTGCTGGAAACCCGAGCACTTGTCAGCCCGGCAGGAATCTCCTGGTCTGTGGGCTGTAAAGACCATGGGAGAAGTGCAATATCTGAACTGGAGAAGTCCTTGATGGCCTTTGTTGGGTAGGATGGGGGGTCCTCTGGCCCATCACACTTCCCGGGTGTGGCAGTGCCCCACTCTGCCTCGGTTTGCCCCTCCTTGGTCTACTCCCACTGTCCAACCAGACCCATTGAGATGAACCTGGTACCTCAGTTGGAAATGCAGAGATAACTAGCTTTCTGCATCACTCTTGCTGGGAACTGCACTCTGGAGCTGTTCCTATTCGGCCATCTTGGTGACGTCTGCAAATTCTTTTCAAATTTAGCTTTCTCAGTATGGATTGGGTAAATATATAGAGCAGAAAAGATAATAAGAATATTATCTTTCAGGTGCCAATATTTTATCTGTTTGTGATAAAAATTGGGCATTCATATGGTTTTGGTTTCATTAAATTATTTTGCGATGAGGATATATTTGTAGTAGGAAATATATTGATAGATGAATTAATGCATATTAAAACTTCAGAAAATTTTGTGAAAAATAAGTGTAGCTGGTTCTTGTCCTCTACCTTTTATAAAACTCTCATACTCAGAGAAACCATAATCATTTAACTTGAAAAACTTTTGACCATGTCATTTCACTTTTCAAATGCCTGCAATTTCTTATCACTATTTTTGCAAAATTTATCTTATAGGTTTCTATGGTTTCAATCAGCTCTCACTTTCTCCATCTCATTATGCCACAATTCACCAAATTTATTTTTAGCTACTCTGTATTATGGTTTGCTCTTCAGCCAGGAAAACTAACTTTACATTCCTAATGTAATATTTTCACTTTCACTCTGTCTCTACAAGTTAACAATCTTTCAGAGACCACTCTCCCTAGCCATACTTACACTAAATTTCTTTCAAAATCTTGATTGAAAAAAATATTCTGGCACAGAGATTCTTCTTTAATTAGCACAAATCATATGTGTATATCCTGTATCTTCTAACATTGATTTATACAGCTTGATCTACATAATTGATACTATAAACTTATTTTTGGACATGATTATTTTTCTTTCTTTTTTAATTTAATTTTTATGGGTACACAGTAGGTGTATATATTTATGGTATACATGAGCTATTTTGATAAAGGCATGCATATCCTAATAATCACATCATGGAAAATGGAGTATCCATCTCATCAACCATTTATCCTTTGTGTTACAAATAATTCAGTTATACTCTTTGAGTTATTATAAAATATGCAATTAATTTATTTGCACTATGGTCACCCTGCTGTGCTATGAAAGACTAGGTCTTATTTATAGTACCCATTTTTTTGTACACATTCACCATTCCCATCTTCCCCTAACCCCTCTTTCCAGCCTCTGGTAATTATCCTTCTACTCTTCATTTCCATGAGATCAATTGTTTTGATATTTAGTTCCCACAAATAAATGAGAACAGGCAATGTTTGTCTTTCTGTGCCTGACTTATTTCACTTAAAATAATGACCTGTTTTATCCATGTTGTTGAAAATAAGACATAATTCATTTGCATGGCTGAATTGCACCCCATTGTGTATATGTGCCATATTTTCTTTATCCATTCATATGTTGATGAACACTGAAGTTGCTTCCAAATCTTAGCTATTGTAAACAGTGCTGCAATAAACATAGGAGTGCAGATATCTCTTCCATATAACAATTTTCTTTCTTTTGGGTATATATGTAGCACTGGGATTGCTGGATTATATGGTAGCTCTATTTTCAGTTGTCTAAGGAACCTCCAAAAACTGTTCTCCATAGTGGTTGCATTAATTCACATTGCCACCAACAGTGTACAAGGGTTCCCTTTCTCTACATCCTCACCAGCATCATATATTGCCTGTCTATTGGATAAAAGCCATTTTAACTTGGTTGAGAAGATACCTCATTGTAGTTTTGATTTGCATTTCTCTGATGGTCAATGATGTTGAGCACCTATTCATATACCTGTTTGTCATTTGTATGTTTTCTTTTGAGAAATGTGTATTTAGATATTTTGTCCATTTTTATTCAGATTAGCAGCTTTTTCTCCTATGGAGTGATTTTAGCTCTTTATATATTCTGGTTATTAATCTCTTGTCAGATGGGCAGTCTGCAAAGTGTTTTTCCCATTATATGGGTTGACCCTTTACTTTGTTGATTGCTTTCCTTGCTGTGCATAAGCTTTTTAACTTGATGTGATCCCATTTGCCCATTTTTCTTCTAGTTGCCTGTGCTTGTGGTGTATTACACAATAAATATTTGCACAGATGAATGTCCTACAGATTTTCTTCAATGTTTTCTCATAGCAATTTCATATGATCAGCACTTGAGATTTAAGTATTCTTTAATTTACTTGTATTTGATTTTTATATTTGGCAAAAGACAGAAATCTAGCTTCATTTTCTGCATATGGATATCCAGTTTTCTTAGTACCATTTATTGAAAAGACTGTCTTTCTCCATGTATGTTCTTGGGACCTTTGTGAAAAGGCGTTACTGTTGGTTTGTGCATTTGATTTGGGGTTATTTATTCTGTTCCATTGGTCTGTGTGTCTGTTTTCATGACAGCCTCATAATGTTTTTGGTTGCTATAGCTCTGTAATATAATTTTAAGTCAGGTAATGTGATTTCTCCACTTTTGTTCTTTTTTCTTAGGATATCTTTGACTGTTCTGGGTCATTTTTGATTTCATATAAATTTTAGGATAGTTCTTTTTCTATTTTTGTGAAGAATGTTATTGGTACTTTGGTAAGGATTGCATTAAAACTATAGATTGCTTTTGGTAGTATGGACATTTTAACAGTATTAATTTTTTTCAATCCATGAACATGGGATAGCTTTCCATTTTTGTGTCCTCTTCAATTTTTTATGAATGTTTTATAGTTTTTATTGTAGAGATCTTTCACTTCCTTGATTAAGTTAATTATTAGACTTATAATTTATTGTGGCTATTTTAAATAGGATTAATTTTATAATCTTCCCCCATGTTCACTCTTGGCATATGAAAATGCTACCGAATTTTGTCTTAATTATTTATCCTGCCTCTTGGCTGCACTTGTTCATCAGTTTTAATAACTTTATTATGGAGTCTTTAAAATTATTCAAATATAAGATCTTATTATTTACAAACAAGGATAATTTGATTTCTTCCTTTCCAATTTGGATGTCCTTTATGTCTTTCTCTTGTCTAATTCCTGTATTTAGGACTCCCAGTACTCTGTCAAATAACAATGGTGAAAAAGGGTATCCTTTTCATGATCTACATCTTAGAGAAAAGGCTTTCATATTTTTCCCATTCAGTAGGACACTAGCTGTGTGTCTGTCATATATAGCTTTTATTATGTTGAGGTATGTTCCTTATTTTGGTCATTATTAATGTAATTTTCACATTTGTCTGTCTTGGCTCCCCATTAGGTCATAATTTTGTAAGAAAAATATTTCTTTCTCAAACTTTTTTTTACAGCACCAACTATGGAATTAATTTAGATTTAGGATGATTATTGAATAATTATTGTTGATGAATTAATGAAACTCTAATTATAATGTTTTCTATCATAAAACAGTTATTAAATAATAATGTTATAAGTAAAACTATTCTGGATATTAGTGGGATGCTATAAAATTTGCTCTGATAAAAGCAGCTATAATATAATAATGTTATAAATAAATCTATTCTAGATATTCGTGAGATGCTATATAATTTGTTGTGACTGCCATGCAAGAAAATATAAGCCAAAACACATGTAACTAGATGATTTCATTAACCATCCTACTCAAACTTCAACTGCATACTCAGTTTTAGGATAAATGCTTTTAAGCGTCCTAGATGATACCATAGCTTTTGCTTTTTAAGACAAGGACTTATGTTGGGGTAAGGTCTTTTATACCTCCTACAGCTATCTTTATTTTAATAATAATAATAGAATCTTGTTAATAAATAGCATGTATACATCTTTATTTTTCACAATTTAGTGAGCATTTTGTCATGCATTAGGCATGGAAAAATCCTTTTGTTGTTGAGATTATTGAGTTTTAACAATATTTAAAGATTTAACAAAAACATAAGTTCACGGGGAATGTGATCCCATAATTTCATAACATACTTCCTCTTCATCAGAGCCCAGATTACGACAGCAATTGTGTTAAGACACTAAGAGAATCTTCAATCATTAGAATAATAAATCAACCTAGGCTGCATGTTAGGGGGAGAAAAGACTTAGAGAAATAATACCAATTCTTCTTATTAAGTCATTTGATCAAATTTGGGGTGCAAGAAATATATATAATCAGAAGGGCATTTTATTGTTTTTTTCTTTAAGTTTAAGTGGTGCATGCGCAAGCTTGTTATATGGGTAAACTCATGTCATGGAGGTTCGATATACAAATTATTATATCACTCAGGTGTTAAGCCTAGTACTCATTAGTTATTTTTTCTGATCCTCTCCCTCCTCCCACCCTCCACTCTCAGGTATACCCCAGTGTCTATTGTTCTCCTCTATGTGTCCATGTGTTCTCATCATTTATATACCACTTATAAGTGAAAGTGAGTGGTATTTCATTTTCTGATCCTGTATAAGTTTGCTAAGGATAATGGCCTCCAGCTCCACCCATGTTTCTTAAAAGGACATGACCTCATTCTTTTTTATGGATGTACAGTATTCCAAGGCATATGTGTACCACATTTTCTTTATCCATTGATGAGTATTTGTGTTGATTCCATCTCCTAGCTATTATGAATAATGTTGCAATTAATATACACATGCATATCGTTTTATGATAGAATGAGTTATATTCCTTTGGGTATATACTTAGTAATGGGATTGCTGGGTCACACAGTATTTCTGGTTCTAGACCTTTGAAGAGTCACCGCACTGTCTTCCACAATGATTGAACTAATTTACATTCTCAACAGCTGTGTAAAAGTGTTCTTGTTTCTCTGCAGCTTCACCAGCATTTGTTGTTTTTGTAATTTTTAATAATTGTCATTCTGACTGGCATGAGATGGTAGCTCATTGTGGTTTTGACTTCCATTTGTCTAATAATCATGGATGTTGAACTTCTTTTCATATGCTATTGGCCATATGTATGTCTTATATTGAAATGTATCTATTCATGTCCTTTGCCCACTTTTTAATGGGGTTGTTTTTTTTCTCTTTTTTTTTTTGCTTAAGTTATTTATAGATGCTGACTATTAGACCTTTGTCATATGTTGAGTTTGCAATTTTTTTCCATTATATAGGTTACCTGTTTATTCTGTTGATAGTTTATTTTGCTGTGTAGAAGCTCTTTAGTTTAATTAAATCCAACTTGTCAACTTTTGCTTTTGTTGCAATTGCTTTTGGCATCTTTGTCATGAAATTTTTGCTATGCCTATGTCTTGAATTGTATTGCCAAAGTTGTCTTCCAGGTTTTTTTTTTAATAGTTTTGTGTTTTACATTAACTTCCTTAATTCACGTAGAGTTAATTTTTGTGTATGGTGTAAATAAGTGGTCCAATTTCAATCTTTTGCATATGGCTAGCCAGTAATTCTAGTGCCATTGAATGAATAAGAAGTAATTACTCCATTATATTTTTGGTCATCTTTATGGAAGATCAGATGGTTGTAGGAGTGGAATCTTATTTCTGAATTCTCTATTCAGTTCAATTGGTCTATGTGTCTGTCTTTGTACCAGTACCATGCTGTTTTGTTTACTGTAGCCCTTTGTTATAGTGTAAAGTCTGATAGCATGATGCCTCCAGCTTTGTTTTTCCCTTAGGATTACTTTGGCTATTCAGGCTCTTTTTGGTTCCATATTAATTTTAAAATAGTTTTCTTTAGTTCTGTAAAGAATATTGGTTGGTAGCCTGATAGGTATTGAATTGAATCTATAAATTGCTTTGGGCAGTATGACCGTTTTAATGATATTGATTCTTCCTATCTATGAGCATAGAATATTTTTCCATTTGTTTGATTATTTCTGATTTCTTTGAGCAGTGTTTTGTAGTTTTCATCATAGAGGTCTTTGACCTCCCTGGTTAGCTGAATTTGTGGGTATTTTGTTCTTTTTGTCATAATTGTGAATGAGATTACGTTCCGTATTTGGCTCTTGGCTTTACTGTCATTGGTGTATAAGAATGCCAGTTAATTTTCTACATTGATTTTTGTATCCTGAGATTTTTCAGAAACTGCTTGTCAGCTTATGGAGCCTTAGGGCCAAGATTATGTGGTTTTCTAGATATAGGATCATGCCTTCTGCAAACAGGGATAGTTTGACTTCCTCTGTTCCTATTTAGATGTCCTTCATAAAAAAATTAATTACAGACTGCTAAATAGGATAATAAAGAAGGAAAGAGAGAAGATTCAAATAAGCACAATTGGAAATGACTAAGAGGATATTACCACTAACCCTACAGATATACAAATAACAATCAGAGACTGTTATGAACACCTTTATCCACACAGACTAGAAAATCTAGAGGAAACGGATCAATTTCTGGGCACATACACCCTCCAAGACAGAGCCAGGAAGAAATTGAATCCCTGAACGTACCAATAATGAGCTCCAAAATTGAATCAGCAATACACAGCCTGCTATCTAAGCAAAGCCCTTGACCAGATGGATTCACAACCAAATTCTACCAGATGTACAAAGAAGAGCTGGTACCATTCCTACTGAAATTATTCCAAAAAAATGAGGAGGAAGGACTCCTCCCTAACTCAGTCTATGAAGCTAGCATCATCCTGATAGCAAAACCTAGCAGAGGCACAACCAAAAAAGAAAACTTTAGACTAATATCCTTGATGAACATCCATGCAAAAATCCTCAACAAAATTCTGGCAAATTGAATTCAGCAGCACATCAAAAAGTAGACTGTATCCCCAGGATGCAAGATTGGTTTAACATACACAAATCAATAAATGTGATTCATCACATTAACAGAACTAAAGACAAAACCACATGATTATCTCAATAGATGAAGAAAAGGCTCTTCATAAAATTCAACACTCCTTCTTAATAAAACTCTCAATAAACTGGATATTGAAGGAATATGCCTCACAATATAAGAGCCATCTATGACAAACCCACAGCCAACATCATACTGAATGGGAAAAAGCTGGAAGCATTCCCCTTGAAAATTGGCACAAGACAAAGATGGCTCTCTCATCACTCTTATTCAGCATAGTATTCAAAACAGGCATTTTAAAATTACATTCTATACAGGGAGAAACTGTGGTCCTTTAATTTGAAGTTTCCTAAAATTATTTATGCATAAATCAATTAGTTAATTTACTCTCTCACTTCACTAACATATATGAGGGACCCTCTGGAACTCTGTAAAAAGTATTCTCTAATAAACCAAGACATGTTTCATGCTCCCAGGAATTTCACAGTTTAATAGGAGAGATTAAGTGTGAATTGATATAAACATTGTGTTTGGGACAGCAATGGCAAATATCAAATTTGAGTATCAGTCATTTCAATAATTCTAGTCCTTACCAAGTCTCCTTTGGTTCTCTGCCAAGTGAATCAACCTGAATTGAATATGTAGTAATGAAAGACTTTTACCATGATATTCTAAATATAAATCCCCAAAATTTGCCTTTGTTTGTGCCCTCCAATGAAAAAAACATTGAATTTTTTCAAGGGATGGTAGCTGTAACTCTGGTTATTACCTGAACTCTGTTATTTGTGTCATTTTCAGTTTCCTTCTCAACCTTCTCCCACTGTCATAAAATAATTCTTTCCAACAGCAAAAAAAAAAAAAAATCTTTCACTATGGCCTGATGTTACTCTGGTTCTTAGGTTTTTCATAATTAGAATTATGCCAGGCTTGGTGGCTCATGCCTGAAATCCCAGCACTTTGGGTGGCTGAGGAGGGCAGATCACCAGAGGTCAGGAGTTTAAGACCAGCCTAGGCACCATGATGAAACCCCGTCTCTACTAAAAATACAAAAATTAGCCAGGTGTGGTGATGTGCACCTGAAGTCCTAGCTACTTAGAGTCTGAGGTAGGAGAATTTCTTGTACCAAGAAGGCAGAGGTTGCCGTGAGCCATTGCACTCCAGCCTGGGCAACAAGAGTAAAACTCCATCTAAAAAAAATGGAATTCTAGGGTACATTAATCCAGCAGACGTTCACCTTGAGACCATATTGGATTGGAGGGAGAGCACTGGCCCTGACGTCATAGCCTGGGGTTTGTTCCTAATGCCAACACTTACTGTTTGTTTGACTTTGGATACTTTCTCTAACATTTCTGAGCTTTAACTTCTGTCTAAAATGGAGTAATAGCAGTAGCTGCTTGATCACTTTAATCTGAAGACTAAATATCAGGATTAGATCGGATTAGATAAACACATTATAAGCACTCAAAAATGAAAGGTTTAACAACATTAGTATATCCTTTACTGTGATATTAATACTGCTGCTATGAAAGTATCTTGCTTCTGATCAATAGCTGATATAACCTTGTTACCTTTTGCAGGTTTACTCTATTGCATGTGTGCTATATAGGCTGTCTCCTGTTAGCAACCCAATTTAGCATTTATCTACATTTTCTGATTTCTTTTATATACCTAAAATCAAACCTACATTCCTAGGGATTTAGTAAGAGATCACTTTCCCATGTTGCTTCATCCAAGTTGATCCCAGTAGACAGGCATATTCAGATATTTAGTATAGACTCCATAAACTCTGAAGAAAGTTAGAAAGTGATAAGTATTTTTAAGGAAGGAAGAGAGAAGGTAATATAGGAGCTCAGAAAGCGGACCCATGTAATTTTCAGTTGCCAAGAAGCTTGCATTCTTCTACATGAATTTACTTACTATTCAAATCTTATCTTTATGAAGAGATATGTGCTCACCAAAACATGTGAACGAATACTACTTTAAAATGGGATGTTTTCCTTAGTAATTTTAGTGAAAAAATTCACTAACCAAATTAAAAACAAAAAGACAGAATTCATATATTGCCGGTGGAAGTGTAAAGTGGTTATACAACCACTTTGGAAATTTATTTCACAGTCTCGTAGATTAAAAAAATGTCTACTCCATGACCCAACAATTCATTACTCAGTATATACTGAATCAAAATGAATGCATGTATTCAAGAAAATATTTGTACAAGCATGGTCTTAGAAACCTTATTAAAAGTAGCCAACCAACCAATCAAACATTAATAAAAGCAACACACATATCCCTCAATCTGGAACAGATAAAGAAATTTTATTATATTAGCAACATGGAATGCTACACAGAAATAAAAAGTACGGACTACTGATAATTGAACTATCATGGGTAAATCTTAAAAGCACTATATTGAACAAAAAGAAGCCATACAAAAAAGATTTTAAATTGTACGACTCAAAGTATATGTTTCCAGTAAATTTTAAAAAAGCTAATTATTGTATTATAAATCAGAGTAGTGGTTAACTTTGGAGAGGTATTGACTGAGAAAGGTGTTGACTCAGAAGCAACAACTCAGAGGGTGATAAAAATGTAATATTGCTCTTGAAAAGTGTAACAAGATAGTATACATGTGTAGAATTTCTTTGTGAAGTGTGCATTTTACTACAGGCATACCTCGAAGATATTGCAGGTTCAGTTCCAGACTACTGTAATAAAGTGGGTCACACAAACTTTTTAGTTTTCCAGTACATAAAAAAGTAATGTTTACACTATACTGTAGTCTATTAAGTGTGCAATCACATTATGTCTAAAAAATGTTCATGCCTTTAATTAAAAACTCACCGTATACAAAAATAAAATCAAAGTGGATTAAAGTCTTAAATATAAGACCTAAAACTATAAAACTAATAGAAGAAAACATTGAGAAAGTACTTCAGGACATTGGTCTAAGCAAAGGATTTTAGGATAAGACCTCAAATTCAAAGGCAACAAAAGCAAAAGTAGACAAATAGAATTACGTAAAACTAAAAAGCTTCTGCATAGCAAAGTAAACAATAGAATGACAAGACAAATAAGAATAGGAGAAAATGTCTGCAAACTATTCATCTGGAAAAAAAGATTAATAAGCAAAATATACAAAAACCTCAAGCATCTCAATAGCAAAAAAAAAAAAAAATAGTTAAAAATGAGCAAATCAAAACCAATTGCAACAAAAACAAAAATTGCCAAATGGGATCTAATTAAACTAAAGAGCTTTGCACAGCAAAAGAAACTATCAATGGAATAAACAGACAACTTACAGTAAGAGAGAAAATATTTGCAAAATATGCATGTGACAAAGGTCTAATATCCAGCATCAACAAGGAACTTAAATATGCAAAAAAATAAAAAGCAACTCCATTAAAATGTGGGCAAAATATAGGAAGAGGCAGTTTGCAAGGGAAGATAGACACACAGCCAATGAGTATATTTTTAAAATGCTAAACATCACTGATTATTACAGTAATGTAAATCAAAACCACCATGAGATACCATCTCATACTAGGTAGAATGGCTATTACTAAAAAGTCTAAAAATAAGAGATGCTAGTGAGGTTGTGGAGAACAAGGAACACTTATACACTGCTATTGGGAATGTAAATTAGTTCAGACATTGTGAAAATAAGTTTGACAATTTCTCAAAGTACTTAGAAGAAAACTACCATTTGACTCAGAATTCCCATTGTTGGGTATATACCCAAATGAATATAAATCATTCTACCATAAAGGTACATGCACACGTATGTTCACTGCAGCATTACTCATAACAGCAAAGTCATGATACTAACCTAAATGCCCATTAGCTGTACACTGGATTTACAAAATGTAGTATATATCCACCATGTATGCAGTCATAAAAAAAGAATGGGATCATGTCCTTTTGCAGTAACATGGATGGAGCTAGAAGACATCATTATAAGTGAACTAACACAGAAAAAACCAAATACCACATATTGTCATTTATAAGTAGGAGCTAAATATTGAGTACATATGGACACTAAGAAGGGAACAATACACACCAGGGCCTACTTAAGGGGTGAAAGTCAGGAGAAGAGAGAGGATCGTTATCTGGGTGATTAAATAATCTGTACACCAAATCCCTGTGACATGCCATTTACCTATATAACAAACCTGCTCATGTACACCTGAAATTAAAATAAAAGTTAAAGATATACAAATAAATAAATAAATAAATGGGAAAATGACCTGAATAGACATTTCTCAAAAGAAAATACATAAATGGCCAACAGGCTTATAAAAAATGCTTGCCATAACTAAGCATCAGTGAAATGCAAATCATTTTCATGTTATGGAGACTGCTTATTTCCTTAAACCTGAAACAACCTCTGCTACCTCAAACTTTTCATTCTGCAGCTTTGTCACCTCTCTGTTTTCATAGAATTGAAGAGAGTCAGGGCTTTGCTCTGGATTAGGCTTTGGCTTAAGATAATGTTGTGGTTGGTTTGACCTTCTATTCAGACCATTATAACTTTCTCCATATCTGCAAGAAGGCAGTTTGCTTTTTATTATTAATTTGTTCCCTAGAGTAGCACTTTCAGTTTCCTTCAACACCTTTTTCTTTACATTCACAATCTGGTTGTTTGCCAGAAGGTCCTGCTTTGGCCTATCTTGTCTTTCAACAGGCCGTCCTCACAAAGCTTAATCATTTCTGGCTTTTGATTCAAAGTGAGAGATGGGCAACTCTTCCTTTTGCTTGAACACTTAGAGATCATTAGAGGGTTATTAACTGGTACAATTTCAATATTGTATTGTATCGGGGAATAGTGAGGCCCAAGGAGAGGAAAAGAGACAGGGGAAGGGCTAGTTGGTGGAGGAATCAGAACACATAGAACATTTATCAATTAAGTTCACTGTCTTATATAATTGCAATTTATGTTGCCTAAAATAATAACATCAAAAATGCTTGCCATTACTAGTCATCAGGAAAATGCAAATTATGGTGATCACAGATTACCATGACAAATATAAAAATGAAAAGGTTTGAAATACTGTCAGAATTACGAAAATGTGACACAGAGACACGCAGTGAGCACATGCTGTCGGAAAAATGGTGACAATACACTTGCTCAACTCAGGATTGCCACAAACCTTCAATTTATAGAAACACAATTTTTTCAAAGTACAATAAATCAAAGGGTAATAAAATGCATTATAACTATATTTAGAAATTATACTTCAATAAAAATGCAAAAATACAAAGCAAGAAAGTGACAGATGTTAAATATATATATATATATTTTTTTGTATACATACACACACACACAAACACTATATATATACATACACACACACGTGTGCATACTATTTTGGATATGGCAATCTGAACTTCAATTCTTAATCTACAATTGTCTCTTTCATCGTGCCTTTGTAGAAAGTGAGTCATTTAACCTAAGCAGATTTTGCAGATGACTATAACCATTTAAAGCACCAAAATATTTAATTATAACCACTTTTTAAGAAGAATCAGTATAAAATCTAAATAACATTTTACCACCTCTTTGCAAATCAAGTTTGACATGTTTTAGGTTATAAAAGTAAACATTACCATGGTATAATATTGAAGGAATAGAAAAATGTATGAGGAAGAAAACAAAAACATCTATATTTGTAAAATTTAAGTACAATCAGTATTTCCGCATGATTTCAGTCTATTTCAATGAAATATATTTCTATGTGTAGATACCATTACATATCAATCTCATACCTAACATACTGTTTTACCTTGCTTTTTAAAATATATGATTCAATTTTTTATATTTCTCTATGTCTAGACATATTATAAAAATGACTACTCATATTTATATATATTTTGTCTAACTTTTAAGGTAATTTCTAAATAATCACATCATAATTTATTTAATAAATTTGACCAGTTTCATAATTTTATTTATATTAAAAATTAAGAACACAAATTATAAATAACAGACTTCAATCTGTTTGCATAAATCTGTATATCATACTACATCATTTAAAAGTGAGAACTGGATAATCATTCAGTGAATGCTATGTAATTGGAGATGATGTTTTATGGACTTATTCTATGATGGTTTATACTTACTTAAAACGTGATCTCAGTCACGAGTATCTCTGAAAGATTAAAAATAGACACTGTCTAGTAGGTCCTTAATAGGGTTAAATTTAAATACATGTCTACTTTTAGTATGTTTTCTCATACTGAATTTAATATGCTAACAATAGACACAATACTAATGAATCAATAATTAACCCAACGCTTCAAATACATATACATTATTAAGTATGAGTGTGTAAGATACTGTAAAGGGAAGATAAAAAGCCTTTTAAAATTTCACAAAATGTGGACACATTTATTATGGAATCAAATATTTCAAGGTGCCTTCCACCCTAGAGATCCTAGGAAACAGAACATTAAAACGGAGGTGACATCTATATTTATATTGAGTGATAGGTACAAAGATAACTACTAATTCAAAAATACTTTATATAGTTCCTCGTTAACACTGAGAATGACAGATGACAAACATAAACCCTTAGGGGTTTATTTATAAAGTCACATATGTTCATTCCTACTGACTCTGATATGAAAGAGACAGAGTGGATAAAGATAGTCAGGTATGAAAACCCAGTGAAGCACTCAGAGAATGCTGTTGAACACATAGTCAACTGGAAAGCAATTGGCCCTATATTCTGGGGCCAATTATTCAGAAAAGTGTGATGTACTTTTTAAATTGTACTACACTTTAATTTCTTTAAACTTCATTGGTGAACCAGTAACTCTACAAATTCCATGAAGACAGGATCCATGAGCATTTTTTTTTTACTCTTGTATTTCTAGCACCAAGTATAGTATCTGACATTTTGTAGATGCTCAACAAATATTTTTTTTTTATTGAATGAAAGAAAATGTAGCTTAGTTACAAAGTATGTTAAAATTATACATGAGACATTCTGGATAAATTAAATGTATATATATATATGAGATAATATTTTATACACCTATCTATAGATCTATATCTATTTTTTTAATTTTTATTTTATTTTTTTACTTTAGGTGCATACTATATCTGGCATTTCTCCCATGTTATCCCTCACAGATCTAGAAATAGAAATTCCATTAGATCTATATCTATTTATATATACATTTTAAAATAATTAAAAACACAAGTCTTTTTTTATTGTACTTTAGGTTCTGGGGTACATGTGCAGATCATGCAGAATTGTTGCATAGGTACATACATGACAAAGTGGTTTGCTGCCTCCATCCCCCCATCACCTACATCTGGCATTTCTCCTCATGTTATCACTCCCCAACCTCCCCACTCCCTGCTGTCCCTCCCCTAGCCTCCCTCAACAGACCCCAGTGTGTGATGCTCCCCTTCCTGCGTCTATGAAAACACAAGTGTTACCAAAGTTTTAATCAGTACTTTCTGTCTTCCCTCCAAAACTCTCATACTGAAGTATTTTCACCTTCTAGTGTAATAAACCTTAGCTCAGAAATTTTAAGAAATCAATATAAACTATTTCATAAAGGTGTTTAATATTTTCAAAGGATATAGCAAAACTTCCTGGTATTATGTAAGGACATAGGGGCGAGTGGTTTAAGACATGCATATAACATTCCAAATAGACTAAGTATCTCTATAACACTGGCCTTAAATTTTCACCATTTGCTCTTGTTCTATTTGTGGCATTCCAAATTAATGTTTTCCATTTTTTTATGAATCATCTTCAGTGTAGTATCTTTAAGAGCTCTGGCTCTGGTAGATGGGACCACAGGGAGAGATATTTGTTGGTTGGTCATTTTAAGTTGAGTATCACTTCTGTGATCTGTATACATTACACTGAATATTTACTTTGCTCAAATAAAAGGAAACTTTTTAGAAATCATCAGCAAAATAGTGTGGCATTTTGTCTGCAAATATTTTTATATAAATGTTTATGTCTATATATAGGTATTAAACATATATAATCATTTTACTTTTGCTAGGACATTTAGCATGATAGTTATTAAAATATGTTATTTATCTAATGATTTTATTAAAATACCACAATTGCCATTCTACATTCTACACATCAGGAAAATGGTCCCCCACTGAAATATGAAAGCAAAATTTTGTACACATTTTTCACCTCAATAGGTTTTGCTGCTCTACATGATTTAGGCATGTTTAATATTTTATTCAGTGAATGTTGGTATAACAGGATGACAGTTTGCTCATCACAGCTTCATTTAATTTCTTTTTATGACATTTAAATAATAAATGTCAATTTTTTAATAAACTGGCTTTTGAAAATAATATTCTGGTATATTTTCTCATTTAAATATGTATGTATAAGTCTGTTTTGATTTGAAGATTTCTGCTACTTTTAATGGAGCTGCCAATGATCTCTCACTCAAATTTAGAGGTTCTTTTCCTTTTACTCATCAGAAACGAACAAATGCAAACTGTAAATTGAGCTAGCACCAAGAGATGCCAATGTCCACAAAACAGACTTCTGTCAATACATAGAGCTTTTATGGTGTTGGTGCAAATCACTGTATTTTATTTCCTAACCTCCACTGAAATGCCAGAACTCAGTGTGAAAAATGAATGGAAGCTCATTTTTAATGTAGAGAGCCTTTTCACCAGCGTCCAAGCTACTGTTCAGTAACTAGTTACTTGGGTAAGGGGAGTAACATTTCTAACTGTGAACCTCCCTAAATCAATCAAATAGAAACTGAATGGCTTTAAGTGTATTCAAATTAATATAATTTGTCACAGTATACAACTTCAGTTAATTCCTGCAGTAATAACATGAGGTAGGTTTTATCCTCATTTTGCAAATAAATGAACTGAAACTCAGAAAGGCTAAAAACACTACCCAAGGTATAAAACCTAATAAGAGAGAGATAAGATTCCATCCCTGCCTTCCTACCTCAAAGCCTGTGTTTTCTACTCTTTGATGTCTCCCAAGTAATCTTAACAATGTATTTAGAAGGCTGAATTTTAACTTAAAGCCTATAAATGTAAAGCCCTTTCAAAATTGCTCTCATATTTACTTAGAAAAGTTATTGACTATAAATCAGTTTTTGCCACCCATTTATTCAGTATTTCTTGGAAAAAAATATCCTGACCATCTTATTCTACAGTAAAAACTCCTCCACTGCTATTTTGGGAAAATATTTATTGTGTTGAATAATTGGAATGTTTTACATTAGCAGTTCTTTTTGCTTTAGCTCTAGCAAGATTTGAAATGTCAGCACGAGCCATTTCTCTATATTCTGGAAGAATGTGAGACAGTAGGGAATATTTGAAGACTCCAGACACATACGAAGTGTCACCCAGACCAGAGAGAATGATAGGTCAGTGCCTGGCAGATGGCATAATGAATTGGGGAAGCTAATGTCAGATGAACTTGGTGAATTAGGCAAAGCAAAAGAGCTTTTGGCTAACTAACATAAAACACAAAGAAAGCACTGAAGGAGTCTACTCCTTTCTGATAACGATGCCAGGTTGGATTTAGAAAACAATGTAGTGAGGATAAGCTATATGGAAGATAGTACAATAATATTCTTGTATACACATGGTATGGTAAAGGCAGCTAATGTAAGCAAAATGTTTGATGTTTTTGGTTAACTAAACCCTTTTGTTTGACAGATAAGGTTCGTAACATACTCTGTAATCATTCTATGTTGTTAGGGTAAAATATGATTTTATAAGTTGATTACTATATCATATAGTTAAACTTTAAACCTTACTACAGTCTTCATGAATTAAGCAAATTGACTACAATTATGGATTTTATATTTTATGTTATGAAATCAAGAATTCATACTATTTGAAATAATTGTAGTGTTTTCTCTAAGCTACATTTTTCCTTTGATACTGATAGAAAGGAACCCCTGTTTTTCATTTATTGATTAAAATATCTTGTGTGTGTATGATGTTTTATCAATCTAAAAGGATAGTGAAACTACTAAGCAACCAATAATAGAGCATTGAGATGTTCTCCCCAGTAGCTATGATGAACTTGCATCAATCCTGTCAAACTATTTAACGTTGTATACTTTATTTTTTCGGCTTTATTAAGGCATAGTAGACAGATAAAAATTATATATATTCAAGGTATACATGATTATTATATACATGTATCCATTGTGAAATGACTGCTACAGTCAATTCAACTGACACATCCATCATCACAATTAGTTATCATTGGGGTGTGTGTATGTGTGTGTGTGTGTGCATGTGTTTGTGTGTGTGGTGGAAACACAATCTACTCTCTTTGCAAATTTCAAGTAAACAATGTATTATTATTATTAGCTATTATCACCATGCTACTTCTAATAGCTTATTCAGCTTGTAACTGAAAGTTTTTACCCACTGACCAGCATCTCCCTGTTTCCACCAGCCCCAACCCCTGGCAACCACCGTTTTTTATCCATTTATTTGTTTATGGATACCTCTTTTATACACTTGTAACATATGCTATGTTGAATAATTAATTGGAAATTTCTAGTTTAAAATATATCTGATCTTTAGTTTCTGACTAGATCTCTCCAGATATCCTATAAAATATTATAAATCTGTATAAAATGCTAAGAACATGCAGAGCAAAAAAAATTAAAAAGAGATAAAAATTTTAAAAAAGATAAAATGAAGGCCAATATATGGGCTAATGAGACTAGATTAATAAACTAGAAAAAGTCTACCTCATGAAAGTAAGATCATCTGTGAGTAGAAGTGAGTTTAACCAACTCAATTTTGGTCCATTCAGAATCCTAGGATCTATAATAACCAGAATTCTAGACAATCAAGTCTCTACTATGAAGGTGCTACTTTGTGAGACAAACAGAGTATTCTTAAACTCATCCATCTTTCTACATTCATTGAGAGATAGCAACTCCCAGAAAAATTACTGGACAGGCAATTGGTAGTTGTACATTTTATCTTGTGAATATGTAAGACCTAGCTGAAGTGCAGTAGTGCGATCTCGGCTCATTGCAAATTCTACCTCCTGAGTTCAAGCCATTCTAGTACTTCATCCTCCACAGTAGGTAATTTTTGTATTTTTAGTAGAGATGGAGTTTCACCATGTTGACCAGGCTGGTCTTGAACTCCTGACCTAAAGTAATCCCCTTGCGCCTTGGCCTCCCAAAGTGCTGGGATTGCAAGTGTGAGCCATGGTGCCTGGCCAAAAAAAAAAAATAAAAAAGAAAGAGAGAGAGAGAGAGATTCCAAATTTTTATTGTACATTATGGAATAAGTGGGGTTCAAAAACAAAATGTTGCCAAAGGAAAGCAAAACTACCTTAAGTGCATGGCATATAAAAAACTGGAAATAGGATAAAAACATGTGCACATTAACTCTTCTCTATGGACCAGAAACACTATCTAACCATTCTTTGAGTTAGGATAGACTGAAAAAAAATAGTTCACTGGTTCTGTTGCTAAATATTTGGTTTGAATAGTATTTTCCTCATTTGAAAATGATTAAAAAAGAAAAACACACAGGAATTTAACCTTACCTAAAATGCAAAAGAAGAGAATATCATTGCAAATAATACCCTGCAAGAGCCAAGAGAAAATATGCAAAATTTCTTCGACATCCTAAACATAGTAGAGAAAATCCATGTCATGAGATACAAGAGGACAAATGCATATGGACAACAGACTGAGATGTATAGGCAACAAAAATAGATAAAAACGAAAATAAGCAAGACAAGGAAGAGCTTCTGTGTACCTCAAATTCAACAAAAGATAAGAAAATTAAAATACACATTGGAGTTACTTAGAGAAAAACATACTGTAGAAGATAAAATTAGTAATGTAGACTGAAAACTTATTTTATTGGAATCCAGAGACAGTGAAAAGGGATAAATGGGAGAGAAAATTGTAGCTATGGAAAAAAGAAACTGGAGATCTAATCTATAAATAATTGTCATACCTGAGGAACAAATTTATCAAAAGTTTTAATTAAAAATATGGTAGAAGACAACTTTCCGGAGGTGAAGAAATATGCATATTGAAAGAGATTACCAAATTACAGGCAAAAATAATGAAAATAAATACATATTCTGAAATTACTTCATCATTAGGATAAATCTGAAAGTTCTACAGGCATTTAAGATGTGGGAAAATAATAAATATAATTTTAAGAATACAGTCTGGTCTCACATATCTTAGTCCTGGAGGAAATATAATAGCATCCAAAGAGCTCTGATGGGAAAAGGATTTGACAAGTCTTTCACATTCAGTCATGATGTGTGAAGGCAATAGAAGTAAATCTTCAGATAAAGAAGGGTTCAGAAAATTTACTATCCACATAGACTTTTCAATAGTTACATTGGGGCTTAGTTAAGCCTATTGAGGGATAATATTTTTAAAGTCAACAATGTGAATATTATGGTATTATGAGACTAGCAGGATTTTCTTTACTCAATTTGAATGTCACTTTGGGAATCGCATTGAGATGGTAAGTTTTAGGTGGTTTATGGAAACTAGAGGTGATAGTTTACAGCAGTATCATAGGATAGTATTCTTTGATTTCACTCTTTTTTCTATTACCAGGAAATGTGTTTTTCACATGTCTTTTATTTCACTGTTCAGATGGAATCTCTTGTCATTTTAAATGACAACTTTTACAAATATTATTGGTGATGTACTATTCCAGCACTTGTTACAGTATATAAGCAATTACATAGCTATTGTTTCAGAGTATTGTGCCAGGAGAATTGCGGAATAATTTCTATTCTCCACAAAATCATATCTGAATAAAGGAATAAATATAATATTTATGATGAAGGAAGATGACTAATAGTTTACAGAATCTTTAAAACTCATTGACAATCTTGATTAATTTCTGTATAGATTGGTGCTTTGTGATTTACCACATCTAAACTCAGCTGGGATATTGATAATGCAAACAATAACTGATAGAGTTACAAGGGTGGTTGGAAAATATTTAGGTGACTCCTATACACCAAAATATCTCCTCATTGGCATGGAAGTATAAAATCTAGTTTAAAAAAAGACAAAAATCGGTCTAAATTCAGAATCTTCCACTTCAACTTCAGCAACACAATAATTACATTGATGTCAATATCGATGGCCCAGATATACAATATTATTTATTTATTTATTTATTCAATAAATAATTGTTGAACAACTCTCATGTACAAAGAACTTTCCTGGAAACTAGATACAGAGCTGTGATAACCTTGTTTGGTGGTCATCTCTTTCTGAATCATCATTCTTAATAACCTCTTTACTCAAACGTATTAAATATTTAAACCTTCATCATTCTTACATTTTAACCATCTCCTGGACTTAAATCACACCATATTTATATCATGATACAATGCCAATAATTCCAGTTCCATTCTTACCATTTTCCTCAATTCCTGGTTCTTTTTATTTTCTTTTCTAACCCTTTACTAGTATAAGAAATGATCTAATATGTAGTTAAGAGATTATAATTCAGAAAATACTGACAAGTCAAATATGTATTTTACCAAATGAACAACACGAACAAAAAATCTGCATTCAAGTACTACATATGCATTAGATGCTGATTTTTCGATGCCATATGAAAAGAAAATAACATCCAAAAAATGGGGAAGAAAAAAGTTCTACCATTCTCTTTATGGACATTTCTCCACCTCTTCTTGGGACCTTGGAATTCAGGTCTTTGTTAGGTTATGTAGAATCCATCTTTGTAAATATACGTATTGCTTTGGAGCCAAAATTTTAAAATTACCTTGAAAAAAATATTTCCTTGTCCAGATCATTCTTGCCAACACTATTCAGGGATTTTATACATTAATTTACTGCCAGTTTCCAATTATATGTGAAGGCCAGTTGACTTGTACCATCGAAGAAATATAAATATGAGTGTGTGTACTGCCCATAAATATAACTTTGAGGGTGATTAATTAGACATCACCATATTTTCAGGGGAAAAAAACTCAAAGTATCACATATGCTGAACTAAAGGTTCAGTGAAGCTGGAGGAAAGCTATTTATGGGATATATTTTAATGTGATGAGATAATGGGCACCTACAAACAACCAGCAGAAAGTCAGAAGTTACAAATAGAATAATTGATTTGACCAGAAAAACTTATTGAAATTTCAGGTCATTTTACCACTGGTTTGTAGATATTCCTCCCATTTTCCCATTCCTCAGTGCATTTTTAAACATTTTAAATTTTATTTGTTTTGGGTACATTGTAGGTGTATGTATTTATGAAAGCACATGAGATATATTGATACAGGCATACAATGCACAATAATATCAGGGGTAAATCAGTTATCCATCACCTCAAGCATTTATTTCTTTATATTCCAAACTATCCAATTATACTATTTTAGCTATTTTAGATGTACAATAAATTAAATTATTATTTACTGTAGTCAACCACGTGTGCTATAAAATAATAGATCTTATTCAGCATATCTAACTGTATTTTTATCCCCATTCACTGTTCCCTTTCCCTACACCCCTATTCCTCTTCCTATCTTTTGTTAAAATTAATTATAATCTCTCTTTATGAGTTAAACTGTTTTACTTTTTATACCTCTGACAAATAAATGAGAACATGCGGAGTTTATATTTCTGTGTTTGTTTCGTGTCACTTGACATAATGATCTCTCCAGTTCTATCCATGTTGTGATGTTGTTGCAAATGACTAGAACTCATTCTTTTTTATGGCTGAACAACACTCTATTGCGTGTATGTACCACATTCTCTTTATCTATTAATATGTTGATCTACACTGAAGTTGCTTCCAAATTTTGGCTATTGTGAAGAGAGCCGTAATAAACATGGGAGTGCAGATGCCTCTTCATATACTGATTTCTTTTCTGTATATATTGAGCATTGGGATTGCTCGATTGTATGGTGGCTCTATTTTTGTTTTTCTGAGGAACCTCCAAAAACTGTTCTCCATAGTGGCTGTACTAATTCATATGGCCACCAACAGTGTACAGAGGATTCCCTTTCTCCACTTCCTCACCAGCTTCGAATATTGCCGTCTATTGAAAAAAGCCATTTTAACATGGTTGAGAGGATATCTCATTTTAGTGTTGATTTTCATTTCTCTAATAATCATTGATGTTGAGCACCTTTTCATATATCTGTTTGCCATCTGTATTTTTTTGAGAGATGTATATTTGGATATTTTGTCCATTTTTAATTGGATTATTAGATTTTTTTCCTATTGATTAATCTGAGCTCCTTATATATTCTGGTTACTAATCATTGTCAGATCAGTAGTTTGCAAATATTTTCTAACATTCTGTGGGTTGTCTCTTCATTGTTTCCTTTGCTGTGCATGAGCTTTTTAACTTGATGTGATCCCATTTGCCCATTTTTTGCTTTGGTTGCCTGTACTTGTGAGGTATTGTTCAAGAAATTTTTGCCCACACTATTGTCTTGGAGATTTCCCCTAAAGTTTTCTTGTAGTAATTTCACAGTTTCAGGTCTTAGATTTAAAAGTCTTTAATTTGTTTATATTTGATTTTTGTATATGGCAAGAAATAGGGGTCTAGTTTCATTTTTCTCCACATGGATATCCAGTTTTGCCAACACCATTTATTGAAGAGACTGTTCTTTCTCCAGTGTATGTCCTTGGAGTCTTTGTCAAAACTGAGTTTACTGTAAATGTACAGATTAATCTTTGTGTTCTCTATTCTGTTCCACTGAATTATGTACATGTCATTATGAAAGTACCCTGCTGTTTTGGTTACTAGGGCTCTGCAGTATCATTTTATATTGGTTTATTATTTTAAACTTATTTTTATATTCAAGAATCCATGAGAAGTTTTGTTATATAGGTAAACGTGTCACAGGGATTTGATGAACAGATTATTTCACCACCAAGGTACTAAGCCTAATACCCAATAGTTATTTCTTATGCACCTCTCTCTCATCCCATCCTCCACCCACAAGTAGGCCCCACTGTGTTGTTCACCTCTTTGTGTTCATATATTTTCATCATTTAACTCCTCATTTATAGGTGAGAACAGGCAGTGTTTTGTTTTCTGCTCCTGCATTAGTTTGCTAAGGATAATGGCCTCCAGCTCCATCCATGTTCCTGCAAAGGATATGATATCATTCTTTTTTATGGCTACATAATATTCCATGGTGTATATGTGCCATATTTTCTTTATCCAGTTCTTCCACTGATGTACTTTTAGGTATATTCCATGTCGTTGCTTCTGTGAATAGTGCTGCAATGAACATACAGGTATATGTAAATTTATGATAAAATGATTTACATTACATTGTGTTTATACATACAGTAATGGGATTTCTGAGTCAAAAGGTGGTTCTGCTTTTAGCTCTCTAAAGAACCACCACATTGCTTTCCACAGCAGTTGAATTAATTTGCACTCCTACCAACTGTATAAGCATTCACTTTCTCCACAATCTCACTAGCATCTGTTATTTTTTGACTTTAATAATAGCCATTCGGTCTAGTGTCAGATGGCATCTTATTTAGGTTTTCATGTATGTTTCTCCAATGATCAGTAATACTGAGTTTCTATTCATATGATTGTTGGCCATATGTATGTCTTCTTTTTAAAAGTGTCTGTTCATGTCCTTGTCTATTTTTTAATGGGGTTGTTTGTTATTTTCTTGTAAATTTGTTTCAGTTCCTTATAGATGTTGGAAATTAGACCTTTGTCAGATGCATAGTTTGCAAAAATTTTCTCTCATCTTGTAGGGTGTCTGTTTACTCCGCTGATAGTTTCTTTTGCTGTGAAGAAGCTCTTCAGTTTAATTAGACCCCTTTTGTCAATTTTTGCTTTGTTGCAATTGCTTTTAGTGTCTGCATTATAAAATCTTTGCCCATTCCTTTGTCCAGAATGGTATTGCTTAGGTTATCTTTCAGGGATTTTATAGTTTTTGTGTTTTACATTTAAGTCTTTAATCCATCTTGAGGTAATTTTACTACAAGGTTTAAAGAAAGGCTCCAGTTTCAATCTTCTGTGTATCACTAGCCAGCTATGTATGTCACGGGATACTATGAGTGTCGCTTCATCAGCTGAAAAGCTATGTGGCTGGTGGTGCCTCTCGCTTGAGTTTTGTTTTGCTCTCACCCATTGAGCTCATTTTGCCCACTCAGCCTGGCGGGTTGCACTCAACTCGTGCTACCTGCCCAGATCTCATGCTTGCTAAGAGTGAGCCAGACACAGACCTGTGAGGGGTGTGCAGATGAGCAAGTTCAGGGTCCAACCACTGCGTCCAGCCAGGCATGCTGGTTGCTGCAGTGGGGCAGGCAGCTCCAAGCACCAGCACAGTTACTAGCTCTGTGTGAGGCTGTGGCTGGACCAGATGCTTGGCAAGCAGCTTCCACTGTGGGCACCAGCATCTGGACAAAGGGAACGTGGTGACACCCAAGAGCCTGGAGACACTAGGAACTGCAGAGCCCCAAAGAGGATGTTACAATGTGTGTCATCCCTGGTTCGGCAAGCCCCAATGTCTGGGCTCCCAGAAGGGCCACAGGTGTCCTCTCCTTCTTGTTGCCCACAGCACAGTGAGCAGGGTTGGGGGCATGTTTTTGGGGGGCATGCTTCAGCCTGTTTGGGTTACTACCCTTTTAGTCCTGCTGCCCCACTCTGGCTCACAGCTAGTGGGCTGGCCTGGCCCTGCCACTGCTTCCCATTGTGTGAAGTGGCTGCCCAGTGCCAGTGGAGCATGAGGAGGGCTACAGTGTTACAGCAGCTTTAGCTTGGGAAATTACCAGGTCTGGGCCCCAAGGAGGGTCACCCATTCTTCACTCCCATGGTCCAGGAGCATGTCACCACCTGCAGCTCTGTGAGCCAAACAGGAATTTGTTATAATTCCTTTCCATTCCCCACCGTTTGGTGGGTCTCAAGTCTTTGTCCTGCTCCTGGAAAGAATGAGGTTACATGGGCAACTGGAGGGTGAGCAAGGCAGAGAGGAGCTTCATTGAGTGACTGGACAGTTCTCAGCAGAGAGGAGATCTGAAGTAGGCAGCTCTTATCCACAAGCAGGTTGTTCTGACAAGCGTGTGAGTCTGGCTGAGTTGGGGTGGGGGGATGGTGTTTATGGTCTTAGAATAGAGGAAGTACGTGCTGATTGGTTCGTGGGTGGCAATGGGCAGGCCTGGAGAAAGTCACCATCCCATTGGCCCAAAGACCTCAATGAAGTTCTCACTCATTGCAGAACTCCACCAGGAACTGGTAGCCCAGCCACCAGGCTTCAGGCTGTCCCTGGCTTGAAGATTTCACCGGAGAATGTGGCCCTTCCCACCTAGGTACCTGTGTGCTCCCACTGCCAACAACATACTATCTGTGGTGCCCCGGCAGTCTGCACCAAGGGTAGCTAGCAGGCACATGTCAAGCTGCCCTCAGCCCCCAGCCCCCAGCCTCCCTCCTATGTTTGTTGGTACTCAAAGTACAAATGTGGATGAAGTGGCAGGGGGCTGGTGTGTCAGTGCCACCTGGAGCATGCACACACCTGGATGGGTTATGACAGCACCTGGGCTCAGTAACAACTTTGGTCTGCACCAGACCAGGCACCATGAGTGGGGGAGAGGTCACGGAGCAGTAGTAGGCACTTCTGAGGCTGTGGGGGGTAGGGAGCTTCCCAGTCCCCTAGGAGTGCAGGGATGCCTGTTCCAGAGCCATGGCTGGGCAGCTGCAATTGTGCCTGGGACTGTGAGCTCCTGCCCCACCAACTCAGGAGAGGATGGGGCTCCCACTGAGATCACCTGTTCCTGTCCCTCACTGGCTCCCTGGAGCACACAGCCCTGGCTGCACTTTCCACTCTGCAGCTGACATCCTTGTAGCCGCTGCTCCAGATGGGCTGCCACCACCATCATCAGCACCATTTTTTGAATAGGGGGTCCTCTCTCCCTATTGCTTGATTTTGTCATCTTTGTGGAAAATCAGATGGTTATGAGTGTGCTGTTTTATCTCTCTGGGCTCTCTATTCTCGTCCACTGGTTTATATGTATGTTGTTGTACTAGTCTCATGCTATTTTGGTTACTTTAGCCCTGTATTGTTTGAAGTCAGGTTTAGCATCAGCGTGATGCTTCCTGGTTTGTTCTTTTTGCTTAGAATGGCTTTGGTTATTCAGCTCTTTTTTGGTTCCATATGAATTTTAAAATAGCTTTTTCTAGTTCTGTGAAGAGTGTCATTGGTAGTTTTTATAGGAATTGCATTGAATCTGCAAATTGCTTTGGGCAGTATGGCCATTTTAATGATATTGATTCTTTCCATCCATAAGCATGGAATGGTTTTCCATTTGTTTGTGTCATCTCTGATTTCTTTGAGCAGCGTTTTGTAATTCTCCTTTTAGAAATCTTTCTCCTCCCTGGTTTCCTGAATTTCTAGGTGTCTTATTCTTTATACGGTCATTGTGAATGGTATTGCATTCCTGATTTGGCTCTCCCATTGACTGCAGTTGATGTATAGAATGCTAGTGATTTTTGTATGTTGATTTTGTATCCTGAAACTTTGCTGGAGTGGTTTATCAGCTTCAGGAACTCGGGCCAAGACCGTGGGGTATTTCAGATATAGAATCATGTCATTTGCAAACAAGGATAGTTTGACTTCTTCTCTTCCTATTTGGATGTCTTTTATTTCTTTTTCTGGCCTGATCGCTCTGGCCCAGACTTCCATACTATGTTGAACAGTACTGGTAGAGAGAGCAACCTTGTCTTGTCTGGTTTTCAAGGGGAATACTTCTGAGTTTCCCACAATCAGTATAATGTTGGCTGTGTGTCTGTCTCATGTGGCTCTTATTATTGTGAGGCATGTTCCTTCAATGCCTAGTTATTGAGAGTTTTTATCAAGAAGGAAGGCTAAATTTTATGAAAAGCATTTTATGTATCTATTGAGATAATCATGAGGTTTTTGTCTTTAGTTCTATTTATGTGATGAATCACATTTATTGATTTGTATATGTTGAAACAACCTTTCATCCCAGGGATGTAGTCTACTTGATTATGGTGGATTAGCTTTTTGATGTGCTGCTGGATTCAGTTTGCATATTTTGTTCAAGATTTTTGTATCAATGTTTACCAAAGATATTAGCCTAAAGTTGTTGTTTTTTTTTTTTTAATTATGTTTCTGCCAGATTTTGCTATCAGGATGATGCTGGCCTTATATAATGAGTTTGAGAGGAATCCTTTCTCCTAAACTTTTTGTAATAGTTTCAGTGGAATTGACACCAGCCCTTCTTTGTACATCTGGTAGAACTAGGCTGTGAATTTGTCTGGTTCTGGGCTTTTATTGGTTGTTAGGCTATTTATTACTGGTTCAATTTTGGAGCTCATTACTGGTCTGTTCAGGGATTCAATTTTTTCCTGGTTCAGTCTTGGAAGGCTGTTTGCATCCTGAAATTTATCTATTTATTCTAGATTTTCTAGTTTGTGTACATAGAGGTTTTCATAATAGTCTATGATGTTTATTTGTATTTCTATAGGGTCACTGTTAATATCCCCTTTGTCATTTCTGATTGCATTTAATTGCATATTCTCTCTTTTCTTCTTTATTAGTTAGCTAACGGTCTATTTTATTAATCACTTTTTTAAAAACTGCTACTGGATCCATTGACCTACTGAATGGTTTTTTCAGTTTCCATCTCCTTCAGTTCAGCTCTGATTTTGGTAGTTTCTTGTCCTCTTCTAGCTCTGAGATTTGTTTGCTCTTGCTTCTCCAGTTCTTTTAGTTGTGATATTAGGCTGTTCATTTGAGATCTTTCTAACTTCTTGATGTGGCATTTAGTGATATAAATTTTCTGCTTAACACTGCTTTAGTTCTGTCCCAATGATTCTGGTATGTTTTATATTTGTTCCCATCAGTAACAAATAACTTCTTTATTTCTGCCTTAAGTTCATTATTTACCCAAAAGTCACGCAGGAGCAGGCTGTTTAATTTCCATGTAATGGTATGGTTTGAAGTGGTTTTCTCTGTCTTGGATTCTGTTTTTATTGTACGGTGGTCTGAGACAGTGGTTGGTATGATTTTGGTTCTTTTGCATTTACTTAGAAATACTTTATTTCTGAATGTGTAGTCGATTTTAGAGTATGGGCCATGTACAGATGAGGAGAATGCATATTCTGTTGTTTTGGGGTGGAGAGTTCTGTAGATGTCTATCTGATCCATTTGGTCTAGTGTTTAGTTCAGGTTTTGAATATCTTTATCAATTTTTTTTGCCTCAGTGATCTTTCTAACACTGTCAGTAAGGTGTTAAAGTATCCCACTATTACTGTATATAATTTGAAGTCAGGTAATGTGATTTCTCCAATTTTATCCTTTTTGCTCAGAATAGCTTTGGCTATTGAATCTTTTGTAGTTCCACATAAATTTTAGACATTTTCTTCTCTATTCTGTGAGAAATGTCATTAGTAATTTGAAATAAATTGCATTGAATCTGTGCACTGATCTGAGTATTATGGATATTTTAAAAATCTTGATTCCAATCCATGCACAGAAAATATCTTTTTATTTTTTGGTGTCCTCTTCAATTTCTTGCATCAAAGTTTTATAGTTTTTACTGCAGAGATCTTTCACTTACTTGGTTAATTCCTAGGTATTTTTCTTTATTTATAGCCATTGCAAATGGGATTACTTTCTTAATATCCTTTTCATGGATGCACTTTATTTATTTCTCTTGTCTGATTGTCCCAGCTAGGACTTCCTATACAATCTCAAATAACAGTGGTGAAAGTGGGCATTCTTGTGTTGTTCTGGAACTCAGAGAAATAGGCTTTCTGCTTCTCATTGAGTATGATACAAGGTCTGTCACATATGTCTTTTGAGTATTTTGACGTATGTTCCTTCTCTACAATATTTTAGTTTTTAACATGAAGGGATGTTGAATTTTATCAAATTTCAACCATCGATTGAAAAAATCATATGTTAATTGTCTTTCATTCTGCTGACATGATGTATCACATTGACTGATTTGCATATGTTGACCATTCCTGCATCCCTTTGACAAATTCCACTTGGTTATGATGAGTGATCTTTTCAATCTGTTATTGAATTCAGTTTGCCAGCACTCTGTTAAGGAGTTTTGCCTCATTGTTCATCAAGGATATTGGCCAGTCTTTTTTCTATGACTCATTGTCTGGTTTGGGTATTGGGTAATCCTGGCATCACAGGCCTCAAAGAATGACATCGAAAGTACTCCCTCATCCAGTATTTTTCAGAATAGTTTGAGTGGGATTGGTATTAGTTCTTACTAAATATTTTGTAAAATTCAGTATTGAAGCCATCAAGTCCCAGGGTTTTCTTGGCCAGGAAACTTTTCATTGTGGCTCCATTCTAATTACTTGCTATTGGTCTGTTTTGGTTTTGGATTTCTTCATGATTCATTGTTGGTAGGGTGTATGTGTCTAGGAAATTATCCATTTCTTCTACATTTTTCAATTTATTGGCACATGGTTAATCATATTAGTCTCTACCAACCCAGTGATTTTGTGTGGCATGAGTTATAATGTCTCTTTTCATCTCATTATATTTATTTGGATTTTCTTTCTTTTTTTCTTAATCAGTCTGGCTAAAGGTTTGTCGATTTTTTTATTGTTACAAAAACACATCTTTTCATTTTGCATTATTTTTTTCATTTCCACTTCATTTATTTGTGCTCTGATTTTATTATGTTTTCTCATCTACTAATAATGTTGAGTTTGTTTTCCTTTTGCTTTTTTAACTTTAAGAGGACTCATTCAGTTGCTTATTTTAAGTGTTTCTACTTTTTTTGATGCAGGCACTTATTGCTCTAAACTGTCTTCTTAGTACTACTTTGGCTGTGTCACAAAGGTTTTGCTTTGTTGTAGTTCCGTTTTCATTTGTTTCCAAAAATTTTTCAATTTTCTTCTTAGTTTCTTCATCGACCCACTGGTCATTCAGGAGAATAGTGTCTAATTTCTATTTGTTTGTATAGTTTCAAAACTTTATCTTCTTATGGATGTCTAGTTTTATTCCACTGTGGTCAGAGAAGGTACTTGCTATTTTGATTTTTTTTTAATACTCATTTTGTGACCTAACATGTTGTCTATCCTTGAGAATGATCCATGTGCTGAGGAGAAGTGCAACAATTGAATAATATGTTTTTTAAAATATATATTAGGTCCATTTGGTCTATCATGCAGATTATGCCCAATGTTTCTGTGTTAATTTTATGTCTGCATGATCTGTCCAGTGCTGACAGTGACATTTTGAAGTCTTCACTTATTGTATTTTGGTCTATCTCTCTAATTAGATCTTTTATTATTTGCTTTATATATTTCAGTGCTCCAGTTTTTTGTGCATACATAATTGCTACATCTTCTTGCTGAGTTGAACTTCTTTAACATTCTATGATGACCTTCTTTGTCTCTTTTTATAGTTTTTGTCTTGAAATCTATTTTGTCTGATATAAGTATAGCTATTCCTGCTCTTTTTTAGTTTCCATCGGCATGTAATATCTTTTCCACCCCCTTTATTTTCAGTTTTTGTGTGTCATTATAAGTGTCCTTTTTTTTTTTTTAAATCTATTCAGCTACTCTGACTTTTGATTGGTGAGTTTAGTCTGTTTACATTCAAAGTTATTATTAATAAGGAAGAACTTATTCCTGCCATTTTTATCTTTGTTTTCTGGTTGTTTTGTAGTCTTTTCTTCCTTGTTTCTTTTCTTCCTTTTAGTGAAGTGAGTTCCTCAGCTGATAAATTTTTATTTCTTGCTTTTTATTTTCTGTACATCTCTTGTATGTTTTTTGATTTCAGGTTACCATGAAGCTTGCAAATAATATCTAATAACCCATTACTTTAAACTGATGGCAACTTAACACTTATCGTTTACATATACAAACTATCTAAGTAAAAAACACACAAAGAGAAATCTAATACAAATTCTACCCTTTAACTTCTCTCCCCAATATTTCAACATTTTGTTGTTTCTATTTATGTCTTATTGTATTGTTTATATCTTGAAAAGTCATTGTAGCTATTATTTTTGATACATTCATCTTATTTTTCCTACTCAAGATATAGTCTACACATCAAAATTACAATGTTATAAAATTCTGTGTTTTTCTGTATACTTAGTATTACCAATGAGTTTTCTTACCTTCAGATCATTTCCTATTGCTCATTGATGTGGTTTTTTTCTTCAGGTGGAGGATTTCCCTGTAGCATTTCCTGTAGTACAGATCTGATGTTGATGAAATCTCTCAGCTTTTGTTTTTCTCAGAAATCTTTATTTTTTCTTTTATTTTTGAAGTGTATTTTCACAGGATATACTATTCCAAGATAAAAGTTTCGTTCCTTTTTTTTTTTTTTTCCTTCAGCACTTTAAATATGCCATGCCACTCTCTTCTGGCCTATAAGGTTTCCAGTGAGAAGTCTACAGCCAGATGTATTAGAACTCCTTTGTATGTCATTTATTTTCTCTCACCGATTTTAGGTTCCTTTATTTATCTGTCACCTTGGGAGTTTTATTATTAAATGTCTTGTGATAGTCTTTCTACTGCTTTCTCATAGCAGCTTTAAAAAAATTAGTTTGCTTGCTTTATGAATGTAAAAGTCCATTATATATATATAATTTAGCTTAAATATATTTAATTTATATACATTTAATTTAAACATATATATTTAAAGTGTTATATTAATATGCAGTCATCCCTCAGTATACATGAGGTATGACTGTATACCAAATTCTGCACATATCCATGTCTCACAATCAGCCCTGGGGAACCCGTGAATACAAAAAGCCCTCTGTATACACATAATACAGTTAGCCCTCCATTTATGGCTTTTGCATCTCATGAATAATGGATTTTTGATCTGCAATTGGTTAAAATTAACCTCCATATAAATGAACCTATGCAGTTCAAATTGTTGTTGTTCAAGTGTCAACTGTATATGACTTTCCTTCTGCTACATATCATATCTTCGTTTTCGTCAAAGCAAATTTTTCTATTAGTCAAAATTTTATTTTTTTATTAGTCAATTTTTCTATAATCATCTTTTCTTTCTAATTCAGTGTGCTAAATTTCCCATATGGCTTTAGATTTCTAGTTTTCCACTCATTTTTGTCAATCAAACAATATGTTGGTCACTCTCTTTGTCTGTCTGGGTGGCTGTAACTAAAATGCTATAAACTGGGTGTATTTTAAACAACATAAATTTATTGTCCACAGCTTTGAGGCTGGTAAGTCCAACATTAATGGGCCAGCAGAGTTAGTTTCTTGTGAAGACTCACATTCTTGTTCACAGATGGTGCCTTCCTGTTGCATCCTAACATGGTGGAAGAGGTTAGCTAGCTCCCTGGAGTTTCTTTTATAAGGGCAACTAATCTCATTCATGAGGGCTCTGCCATAATGACTTAGTCACCACCCAAAGAACCCACCTTTTAGTACTATCGCATTAGGGATTAGGTTTCAATGTATGCCATACCATACCGTAGTATCATGTTGCTCTTTTTGATTGCTTTAGAAGTTACAGGTATGTTTTTCTGCTAATAATTTTTTCTCTTAAAGAAAGGACTCACTGTGATACATTCTAGCCTGTGGAAAGAAAAACTTCTATTTCAAGATGAAAGATGAGAAGCAGGTGGACTTGGTCCAAATTTCAAACTTGCTAAAGTAAGAAAAGCTTTACTCAGAGTACATTACTTAAATCTAATTGATTTTGCTGTCTTATTCTCCATATGGACCCTGACTTTTTGCCTTACGAATTTGTTTGAACTTAAGCTTTTTCCTCGTCTGTGTTCTGAAAAGACTTTGACCTACAAGCAGTGGCCAGTGTTACTGATTGTGAGACTCTATATCTGCATTATCATGTGATAGCATTTGTATTATTGGTGATGATTATTCAAGTTAAACTACCATTCCATCATCTTAATCTGAAAGTCTGTTCTATTAATTACTATTGGAATATGCAAATTAAAACTTTTAGTTTATCATGCTTATAGTTTCAAAGTAATTTTTACATAAATTATAATAATTAGGTTTTTTCTTTAACATTTTGAATTATTTTCTATTGGTCCCCAAAAAGGTAGTAGCAAGCACATACCAGTGTTTTAAGTGCTTTATATATATATTAATTGTTTTAAATCTTCACAACAACTCTATGAAGTGGGTATTATTATTGTTCCCATATTGTAAATGACTAAATTCAGCCATTGAAAGGTTAAATAACTTGCTTAAGGTAACACAGCTACTCTATAACAGAGCTTAAGTTTGAATAAATATGGTCTAGCTTCTGAGTCTATCCTTTTCACCATTATGATTCTCAAAAGCTTTTCAACAGCATTTTCTCTTTTTTTTTCAATATTATAATAACAGAAATTTAGGAAGATTTATTAACATCTAAGATTAAAGCCTCAGTTGATTCAGCACTTAGATTTCTTGATGTCTTAAAGATAGGCTTGCTCACCTGCTCTTAACAAGAAATCCCTTGATTATCTGTATTCTTTCATTAGTCAACTACAGGTAAAACAGAATATAATCACAAACATTATGACTTCATTTGCAGGTTATACTAAAATTCATAAGTTTTCCACATCTCTATTTACTTCAATTTTCATGTAATTTACAGAAGAAATGGCTTATATGATTCACAGTATCATTTCATAATTGACTTTTAACTTCTTTGGCATTGCCATTAAAAAATAAGAATATATCAATGTGCATATAGTTGTCCCTGCCCTTCACATATTGGCCTTTAGAACTCATTGCTAATAGCTTTAGGCATTTAACAATATATTTTACTGCAAGATCATATTAGTGAGGTATTTCCTGTTCCAACATTTTGCTCAAATGATTGCTAAACCAAAAACTTCATCTCTAATGAGAAAACTTTTTCTGAATATTTATTTATACAATTAGTTTTAGTGGATTTAATAAGAATATAGGTAAATATCCAACTGGATAAGTAAATATTATACCTACCACCAATGCATATGTTTAAAACAGTTTAACAGTAAGCGAAACTTTGATAATAAATATCTATATTTGTTAATGTCTATCACCTTTAAGAATTTTCTTACATGAAATTTTATGTCCATATTAAATATCCTGTAATGTATTAATAAGGTACAATAAAACTTGGCTTTCAGAAGAGATTGTTAAAAACTAATAATTGATGTTAATATTTGTTGATACTACTGTCACTATCACAAAATATTTATATGTATATTTACATCCCATTTAAATATAATTTTAATTTTAAAAACTCTTGGATGAAAATAATTGTTAAAATATTTTTTAAAATATTTAGCTCATAACTCACCACCTCCATTCCCGTGTACTCTGATCAACCCACAAAAGTCCCTCCAAAGCCTTTACCCTGGACTAGAGGACCCACATTTATTTACCTAAGAACTTCACTAGTCTATAAGTTCCTAGAAGACACTATGTTTAATTGTTACACCAACGACTATCAAAATAATTAATACGTAGTAGATACTCAAGAATATTTCTTAAACAGATAAGTGAAGAAATAGATGAAAACAAGATAACAAATTGCTTAGCGTATAGAAACAATTGATGGCAAGTGAAGAAACTATGTTTTCCTAAAAGGATTGTCAGAACAAGAATACAAAAATGAATATGCATAGAGGCCAAGGAAGCCCAGAACTTAAGTGAATAGATAAATGACAGGGACAAATAAAAGATGTTCAAAGAGGTAGAATAGGAATAAAAGAGAGATATAAAAGCAGAGAAAGGGAAAGTTCTATGGGCTGAGACTTATTAACAATGCCAAATGTTACAGAAACATAAATAGATTGAAGTTAAATATGATTTAAAAATCATTCTTCCAAAAGGAAGTTTATATAGTATACTATTGTCAATTCAAGAATTGCTCACAACTTAAAAAGTAATTTGAATTAAAGGTACTCTACACATGATAAATCACCAAGACTGGTCTGTATTATATTCTACAGAAGTAATATGAAACTTGAGGTAAACTTGTTTATTAAAAATAAAACGCTTACTTTAATTTATGTGTTGTAAGAAAATGTTGGAATGAGAGATACAAATTAATAATGTTTATTTCTGAATAATAATTTCAGTCACAATTTAAATCCATTAAAGCACATAAAGATAAGTAAAATTAATAAATATAGAAACTTTAATTAGAATAAAAAGAAAAAATGTTCTTTTAGCATTTATATCAGATATAGTCATTATTTTTACATTGCAAAGTAATTCAAATCTCATACTTTTAAGCTGATTAAATTAGGGCCTCCTCATTCAATTTCTTGAAACTGCCCAATTTACAAAGAATTTGGGTATTACAATTCACTGTACATGACAACTGGGCTCATTTCAGGATGCAGCCTACCACATCCATGTGATTAGATTTCCTATTATACACTCTCAAAAGGTTAATGAATACCTTAGCCAAGCAGCTCAGGTTTTATAATTGGGAGTAATAAGTTGATATGGTGAAGGAGTTCTTTGTTAATGTAATTGAAATGCAGATCCACAACGTGTTATAAAAAGACTGTAGTGACAGATCTAAAGAGAAATATGGTCTCATACATTTGTGATTTGCAAATATGATATGGAAATATACGTATGTTTCTATTTGCTTATAAACTACAAAATATACCTCAGAAACAACTACTTGCTTTAAGTCATAAACAAAGAGAATAGCCTTGTGACTTGAATCTTCACCTCTCCATTCCAGCCCCTTGAGCTGAGAGAGACGTGAGGGTGGAGAAGGGTGAGGACAGGAGAGGATAAGAGAGAAAATGAAAATTTACTACAAAAAATTGAATGTATTAGGAGTATATTTGCTCTTCCTTTGGTTACTTTGTGTTTCTTCTCTGCTTAACATGAAAATAACATAAAGTATTAATTAAAACTCTATTTTGCCTAAGACATTCATAGTAAATGTTACCCCATACAATTATTCCTTGCTTTCTGACCCTCAGCTTGTACTTTATTCATAAAAATGTCTTTGCTGTTACCTGTACATTTATCTACAGCATAGTGGCTAATAGCACAAACTCACTCAGGAGACAAGGCTGCCTACATTCAAATCCCATTTCTGTTAACTACTAATTGTGTGATCTTAGAAAAGTTACTTAAAATATACAAAACACTGTACTTCTTGCTTTATGCCCTGATTGACACAGTGATACACAAGGTGCTTTTCAGCTTGGCTCAGCTTTCCTTCCAAAACTTATTTTCTATAACTCCTACATGAATGTGTCTCTAAACATAGCACATGTTCTTAAACACATCATATATTTTAATGCCTATGTCTTGGTTTATATTATTGCCTTTGCCTGTTAAACTTCACACCATATGAAGAACTACTACATATTATGATTCAAATGCCACCTCCCCTTCAAAACTTTCCCTAATACAGTAAAGACTTTCCTCATTTATGATTCTATAGCCTTTACAATCCTTACCTCTAAATGAAGATCTGTTTTCAAAGTTTATTGGTGAGGTTTGGCGAAAAATAACAGTGGGGAAAGCTAGTCTGAAGTAATATTTATGTTATGGAGTAATCCACATTTTGTAATAATGTAGCTTCAAAAGATTTTGTTAAAAAAAGTAAAATATCAGGATTCCTCTATTATTTTTTTCACAAATTAAATGATATTTATATAACAAATCTAATTACTAAAAAAAAAGTCTGAAGTATTTCTACATATTTTCATTGTCTTTTTTAACTCATGAAGCTGAAATTCCTTTCTGAAAGTCTGTCTTCTCAACAGTGCTTTTCTCTAATTGTCTCCTTGTTTTTGTGAATGCAGTGGGAATTTTGGGCTGTTTAAAATGTTCCCACTCAGACTTTCATAGACTTAAAAACAAAACAAAACACACTCCAGAGTGTATTGTCAATTTGTTTGTTAAGTCTCCTTTGACAAACTATCAAACAGGTATTGAGGAGAGTAATCTATAGATATTTCAAATAATCTTATATAAAGAGCATGTCAAATTCAATTAGGGATACTAAGTTAATTTTGTCCATGGATCCCTTTTAAGCTAGGAATTTAAAACCCACATAAAATCAAGTAATTGAGTATTACTTTTTCTGTGTTATTTTCTGTTTCAAGAAATGCTTAAAAGTATTTTATATTTATAATACATAATGAAAAAGAAGGGAAACTGAAAAAAAGCCATGGTAGGGAATGAATGCCAATGTCAATAAGATGTGTAAAGACAGAGACAAAGAATGAAAATAGAAAGGAAAAGAAGTCATAGCAGTTAATGCCACTTTTCTGGGCTCTGTAAAGAATTTGTGGGTTTGTGTGACAATTTGATATTTCATGTTGGAACCGTTTAATCAGCATTGAGGAGTGCCCTCCTTACAACTGAAAGAAAGAAAACATATTTTTAAGAACCATTAGCTACCTTATGTGCCCGGAAACTCTTCCTGTTTTTGTGGACTTTTGGGGTTCTTGGATAATTTAAAATAAAACGAAGGCGTTTATTTGGAAGATATAACTTTTCTAAAGCCAAAGAAATGCACATAATGTCAGACATATCGTATCCTAAGTTTATCACCAAACTATATATCTATATTCTCTTAATTAACTTGTGTATTCTTCTGATACACTGTTAAGCACCAAAGAAAATCTAAGCCTAACTAAAACATTTTCATGCGTGAAGCCTTCCTCCTGTCTGAAGGAATACAAACTAGGAGAAAATGTGAAAAGATTTTATAATTGAGGACTGCAGAATTGATTTCCTAGACTAACTATGATTGTATACCTCTGATGCTTACATGTAATCCTCAAAATTTCACAATTTTATCACGATAAGTTATGCTGCAGTGACAAACAGCTCCAAAATATTAATGCCTTAGAACAACTCAGATGTTCTTTTCACATATGGAAGTAGTCTATTATTGGCTGTCTAGGGGTTCTTCTGCGTGTCACCTTACCCTGAAACCCAGGTAGATTAACATCACTAGTTTAAACAATACCAGTCAAGTAAATGGCTCACAATTACAGACCAAAAGTAGTTACGGCCCCATCCAACCACAAGAAGGCAGTACAGGAAACGCAATCCTGCCCTGTGCCAGTGAGACGTGAACTAGAATATAGGGGAGGAATGTATTAATGGCTTCCACTCACAATTCAAAATAAAGTCTTCCTAGCAAGATAATAACCAAGTTCTTACATAAACCAGAAAATAGATGGGGAAGGGGATCAACATTTAAATAAAAGGAGAAGCATTTAAATAAAATTGAATACATACATATTGTATACACAAATACCAAATATTTGCAGAGTATTAAGAATTTATACAAATATTTTGCAGAGAAAATATCTTTAATTTGAAAATACTGAAACAGAGAAAGAGGAATCCAGTTTAGAAACTAGCAAAGAACCTTAATATCTAAATTATGTAACTGGATTTCACCAGGATAAAAAATATTGTCTGAGCATAATACAGTTTAAAAAAGTATATCAGGAGCTTCATATTTTTGATGGAGCAAGAGAGTGCTATGAACTGCCTCTCCATTTTGAAGCGATCACTGCTGGGTTAGCCTGTCTATCCTCACCCATGAGACTGCTTTATAAACTTTTCCATTATGATCCCTTATTTTCTACTTTCTGATTTCAAACATTTGTTTTACTGATTCTTCTGAGCCCAACCAATTCAATCATACCCTTGCCTTATCCCTGAATGTTTAACTCTGTTCTTTAGCTTTCAGGAGGCACATTAAGCCAGTTGTCCCTAATATCATGATATCAACTATTTTATTTTATTTTGTTTTATTTTTAGAATCCAGAGTCTTTATTAAAAGACAAAAAAAAATTCTTTCTGGTTTGTTGTTTTTTCTGTTCATTACCTGGTGTTCGACGAGCAAGATTTTAACATACCATAGATGGCGAAATGTATTTACTTTGGATTCTCTAAAGTATAAATACCTTAAATCAACATTGACTTCTAGTTTAGGGTGAAGAAAATAATTCAGATCCATGAAAGTGTTTGAATATCTTGGAAAGAAAACTCAATTCTAAAGCAAATTTTCATAAGTTCAAAACTACACTGTAAAAATATGCCCTTTAAATTGTAAATTAGGCTGCCAGGTTGAAATCTGGCAAAGGCAGGCAACAGGGCAAGAACAAGAAATCTGAATTGGCTAGGGCTTTATCAGACATCCAGTCTCATTAAAAGTGCATAAAATCAATTAGCAAAGCACTTATTTAATAAGATATAACATGTTATAATAAATATGGAGAGTTAAAGGCATTCTGTGTTTACTATTTCGCTTAATCCTCAATACAACACTGAGAGGTAAATTTTCTCATGACTAATTTACAGATTAGAAACCCAAAGCTTAGAGAAATTGAACAACTTGCTCCAACTCACACAGGTAATCAATTGTAAAGTTCAAGTTCAATTTAGATTTTCTGGGTCCAAAGTAGATTCTTTTTTAAAAATAGTGACTGTGGTTTAGTAAAATGACTTATTCTTCACATTTTAAAGTATAAAGCTGAAATTTTCTTTTTGTGATTTTGAAAACATAGAAAAGTCCAATATTAAACTAACTTATTCTTTGATGATTCAAATTTGTAAAATATAGTTCTTTTAACATAGTAATATATTGATACCACGATTTACTTTTCAGTAAGAGTAAGGCAGACTTTCTATTCTGAAGGTCACAAAGCTCTATAAACATCTCCTAAAACACATATCATGTTCTCTTATATGAACTACATTAGTAACATTGCTTCAACACTCTAAACATACATATGTTTAAACTACATAGCACACAGTATCAATCCCTTGTCAGGTGTCTCCAAACCTTTTGACTTCCCACCCGAGAGTACTGCTGAATGCTGTTTTTACAGCCTTGTCTGTTGAAAGAAACACAGTGTAGCAGTAGTAGAAAATACAGTTACAATATATTAAGGGAAGTAACTGGAAAATAGCTTCAGTACTACAAGGCCAATTCATGTAAAACTGATTTAAATAGTCATTATAACAATTATTATTAAGGTTGTTAGAATTGTTGTCAAGAAATACTACCGTGTTCTAGAGTGGGAGTGGGTTAATGTTTTGAAAAAAATATATAATTATCTAAAACTAAAGATTGTGAGATATTTTAATTGCTTATAACCAAAATTATGCACTGCTGAAAAATGTCTTTTTCCTATACAGGTTCAACATAATATGTAGTTCACAGAGGCTCTTGTTACTATCATTTAAAATGATATATTGTGTTTATTAAACTGAACTGTGATAATTTAGGAGAAGGAAAGAAATGATTTTAACTAGTTGCCCTCATTTGAAAGTACATTGTTGGCTTCATTTTTGTATCAACCCCAAAATTAGCATTATAGCAATACATACTAACAACATGAATAGAAATGATGATTACTTCTACAATTCAAGAAGTAAGGAAATTACTCAATTCTTCCATGGAAATAATCCTCAGGCTTAACTACTGAATATTAAGATATAACTGGAGTAATGAGATTTACCTTTAGCAAATATCTAGATACTATGTACCAAGTTACATGTGGTACCATTTGATGTAATCAACTTGGAAAGTCATACACTGATTATTATTACTAATTTAATTACCAGATAACAGTTATAAAGGACTAGCCAAGCTTATCATCAAATTCAGATAAAAAAATAATTTGGCTCTTTTCAGAGACCTGAATGTAATGATTTGAAAACTGTTATTTGATGAGACAAAACTATTTGGGGGATCAGATTTAAAATCTGAATCAGGTCAACTCAGATGATCTGATAGTGCTACTTCCATGTATTTAATGTATATCTAGATGTCAGTTTGTTTCTTAGTTGTAATCTCCCATTTCACTGTCATCTCTACTTTGAGAAGCAGGTAAAAAAGATGGTATTATGCAAGCTCTTCCTCTGAACTATGGAGAGTCATATATTTTAACACCATATCCAGCAAGTTATTTCCACTTTCTAGTTGTAAAAGTAAAGCAATTTAGTCCTCAAATCCGGGGAGTATTGATAACTGAACATATACCCACAGTTGAATGAACTAGTAGACTGCAAATGAATTCCTAGTTCTAATGTTGGGGATGTTGCAAGGGTAATATGGAATCCAGCAATATCATTGCACAGTTCCAATTTCTATTCCTTATTATTCCACAGAAATAATATCAGAAAAACATGATATAAAATATACACAATGACATCAAGTATAGCTTTAAATTAAAACTCTTTTCTTGTATATGTTTTTAAGTTAGTACAGGTATACATTTCTTTAAAAAAAAGGTATCTGAGAATTTCATCTTCTCATTTTCCAAGTCTGGTTTATCGATTTGCCATGAAGTATAGAATAGTCGGATAGAAGAAATATGTTGTAATGTATTTAAGTTCAATTATTAAATTAAATTAGATCTAATGAGTATCATTGAAACCAGTGCCCCAAATAGTGTTAGTCTCTTGTATTTTACAGGGATGTCTACTAAGATGCCATAAGAATATCATCTTACCTATTAGTGCTATTAGTAATATAAAAAAGAAGTATGCTTAATGCAAATGATATATTCAGCCAGTTTTAAAGCTGCCGTCATGCACATATATTCTTGAAGATAAATATTTCGATTGAAAATGTTACTTTTTTATCCATGAAAAAATGTTATTTTAGGCATAACTGGAGCTCCCATAGATTTTAGACCTATGTCTAATCAGATTTGGAATTGGAGATATGATTATGGATTGTTTTGTTTATTTTAAAATATCCCATACAGTGTCATTCAATTGTTCCATGTAATTTAAAACACTGAGTTCAATGATTTAAGTTTTTGGTACTGTTGCAGAGGAAGTGTGAAAATATAAAAATGTCGAGGTGTCAGGTCAATGATCTAGAAAACAACTTCAGGTGAATGTACATCAGATGTTAGAAATTCAAGTACTCTGAGAAAGAAGAGATCCTGAGTAAGGTCTTCTGATTAGTTATGATGGGTGGGTCATGAATTATTTCCCATTTGAAGTACAGTATTTAGGGCACTCAAAAATACAGTCTCGTATTTAGGGCATTCAAAAGGGACACATTCAATTTATATAATAAAATATACATTTTACTTGAAAGAAGATTACATGGAAGGTGGTGGGCAGTTTGAAATCTGATTTTTTTATCAAAGTTTATATTTGGAATCATGTGTCCACAATGATGATTATGCCTAACTTTCTTCTGGCATCAGAAGGAGATGATTCTGCCATTATGTGTACAAGTAATTTCTAATCAGTTATGTATTGTTTCGTCTTCTAGGACAATATGTACAGTTTTCTTTTGGAGACTAAGTGACTTTGTAGATATTTGGTCAAGGGCTCATAAATCAGTATTTCTGAGGTTAGATTCTATATAGTTTGATACCACTTACAAATTAAAGGCAAGAAAGAGAAATAATTCAAACCCTGTGTCTAAACAAAACTGTATCTTTACAACAACCAAGACAATCAAAGTAAATATAGATGCATAGTTGACAGAATGTTGTAGATAAGGCACATATAGCAAATATGCAATGAGAATGTGATATCCATATGAAATAAAAGCATTCAGTTGTATAAATAAAATGATTAGGAATAAATGTCAATAAGTAGACTCAAACATTAACATAAATATGTGTAAAAATTGCCCTATAAGCTAGATTTCTTATTGCAAAATAAAAAGAGGTTCTCAGAAGATGACTGAAGTTCTTCTAGGGTGATATATCATGATGGAATGGTAATTACACGCTGTATGCCACATCATGTGGAAGACAATTTATTTGACAATCCTATATAAATGCATAGCCACTATCATATACCTTTGTAACATCATGTTCAAAACTTCAAAATATTTTTTTTATGAAAGCAATCCCTATAGATTGAAAATTCTCCCTGAGTTCTAAATGTCAGTAACCACAGTTCCTTGTCATTCTCATTTTATCCTTTTCCAAACAGTATCTAAAGAGTGGTTTAATGACAATTATTTTGACTACTCGCATTGCAATTATGTTTGCAATATTGACAAATTATGCTACTTTGTCATAAGTACTTTAAATAATTACAGTGCTTGTCAGATATCTCTAAATCAGATTATTTCATGCGAAAGCAAACTTAGTTTATCCATACTCAAATCATGTTATATTCTGTCCTTGATATGACATCACATCACTTTGGTTGACAGATGATAACATTACAGATAAAGAAGCCTATTTTATCAGAGGATTATGCCTGTCATGGTATAGTAGATTTAGTGTCACTCACTAGCAACTAGCAACATTCTTTTTGCAAGTTTGGGGAGGTAGGGATAAGGCTAGATGACAGAATATTACAAACAGTTTGCATCCTTCAGTACCTAAATATGGATGGGCATGTGAGTTTTTTACATTTTAAAATTTTATATTTGAGTTTCTAAGCGTCCGCTTGAAAGATGAGGTGTATGTCTGTGATAGAAATATTTCTACCTATCTTTTCTGGTTATTAAACTAGCTCATAAATTGGAGAAAACACTTGTCACTTCTTGTCAGTGCTATGATAGCAAGAAGACACTTCTTTTTAAAGAAGCAGGATTCATATTTCCCAACAAGAGAGTATATATAATGCTAGCATATAATGACTATCAAGATTATTCAATATTTATAATACTATCAATGCAGTCTTGACATATATATATATATATATATATATATATATATATATAAATGTATCAGACAACACAAAAGCTGTAGATATTATATGTACATCTTAGAATGGGGTTTCTCCATACTACCTGTAGGGTATAAATACACAAATCAAATTTAACAAATTTAACATATCCAAAATCAAATTCCATACCTTCCTTCACTGCCAATAAAAGTTCCACCTACAGCCTTTTCCAATTTCAATTAATGTTTAATTAATGGTAACTCTTTCTCACTCCCTGTATCATCCTATCCATTAACAAATTCTTATATATATATACACACATATATTTTTAATGCATTTTAGGTCTTGGGGTACATGTGAAGAACATGCAAGATTGTTGCGTAGGTACACACATGGCAGTGTGATTTGCTGCCTTCCTCCCCATCACCTATATCTGGCATTTCCCCCCATGCTCTCTCTCCCCAACTCCCCCACCCCCCCACTGTCCCTCCCCTTTTTACCCCCGAGAGACCCCAGTGTGTGATGCTCCCCTCCTTGTGTCCATGTGTTCTCATTGTTCAACACCCGCCTATAGAGTGAGAACATGCGGTGTTTGATTTTCTGGTTTACCATCTCTCTCTCTCTCTCTCTCAATATATGCTAACCTATGCCTCTTATATACCGAGAGAGAGAGAGAGATCTATATATTGTTTATAGATCTCTTTATATATATATATAAAGAATATATATATATATACACATATATATCTTCTATGTTTAAATAGCTTCTCTTATTACAACTTCCACTACTATAACCATATCTTAATTGGTTTGAGCTGCTGTAACAAAATACCATAAACTGGATTGTGTATAAATAACAGAAACTTATTTCTTATAGTTCTGGAGGCTGAGAATTCCAAGCACAAGCCACCACAAGATTCAGTCTCTGGTAAAGGCCTACTTTCTTTTCTATAGTGGCACCTTCTTGCTGTGTCTTCACATGGTGAAAGGGGTGAGCTAGCTCTCTGAGATCTCTTTTATAAGGACATTATTTTTATTCATAAGGACTCCTTCCTCATGGTTTAATCATCTCCCAAAGGCCCCACCTCCTAATATCATCACATTAGTAATTAACTTTTAATGTATACATGTGGGGGGCATAAACACTCAGACAATAGCACACCATGATGCAAGAGACCATCATTCTTGATTGACTTACAGCCTATTAGCTGATCTATCTACTCCCACCCTTGCCCAATCCTCACCTCTACCTACATATACAGTCTAGTATTCACAGGGCAAAAAAGGAGATCCAATTACATCTAAGTCAGATCTTACCATTACTATAGCTCTCAATCTCACTTAGCGTGTAAATGGATATCCTTACAATGACCTAAAAACTAGAAAAATCTCTTCCTTACTTCTCTGACGTCATATCCCACTACTCTTTTCCTTTATTCTATTTCCTCTAGCTACAGCCTTCCTTGATGTTCTTCAATATCAGTCTCCTCAATTTTGGGTCTTTGCATTTTTTATTATTCGTTCTGTAATGCCAAGATAAAATTAACATTTACCTTTTTAACTTATGCCTAATAAAAAGAGAGATGCTTCATGTTAATTTGTTTTTGTAGTCGGGTATACCTAGAATCATGCCACAGAAACTAGAGTGAAGCTTCTTAAGTTACCAGAGAACAGCTTTCACCTTGGTAAAACAGTTCTACAGATTTATAGTTCATGCAAAAACATGGCTATGCTATACTGTAATATAGAGTAGAGCATTAAAATGCATAAACTTTGGGTACATTGAGTATCTTCGTGGAGTATACCTATGAAACATATTTAGAAATTAATTGTAGAGAGGTGTTGTTAATTCAAAATAATTTAATTAGAAAAGTTAAAGAAATGGAAGACTTTTGAGTGTATATATGGATGAGAGAGGGGGAAAGTGTCTATTGTAATTAGTTAACCTTTGAGATTGACGACTTTTATAAAATCTAGAGGGTATAAGGCATAGTATATACATAAGAAATAAAAACCTTGTTCTCTTAATTTCTTAGATTTTCAAAATACTAATATTTATTTAGACATTGCTGCTTTTGTTAGATGAATGAATCAGTATGTTTTAGAAACAATGTCCTAAGTATTATTAGGAATCTATAGAGTTGGTTACCCTTAATTAGGAAATTTATGTAGGAGCATCATAAGAAGCATGTTGTATGTTCTTCGGGGTGTTTTTCTTTTACATTTTTCACTAAACACAATCCAGAATGAAATTAAATATACAAAATAAATCAAGAATCAATCTTTCATTTAAAATAAGTAAAAATAACTGTAAGTCCTTTAGATAAATGCTTGTGGGAGATAATCCAACTTATCATTTAATATGAGGAATAGCTCTCATATGTCAAATAGGCACTTTTTTTCAAGAGTTAGTTTAGAAAGTAAAAAGAAATTTAAAATTTTCTTTTGTATGGAATTCTCTTTTTAAGACATTAGAAATATTAAAACCTGGAGCTAAATAATTGAACTAGGTATAGTAGCATTTGTACTTTCAAAGAAGGCTCTGTCTCACCAGTGCTTGTTAATGAACCCCAGGCACAGTTAAATAGACGCTGGTATTTCTTCCATGCTGCTAAAAACAACTTTGTGCAGTATATTTGAAAGTGTATTTTCTTAATAATTCCTACTGTACAGTGCATGGCCTCCTACTGCATGAGGCAAATGATTATAATGACAATCATCAAAGTTGCAATACTTCAAGTCCTATTAAAGTTGACTCCAGATAAAAGAAGACACTATGCACTATCGGTTGGCATACGATTACATTTTTTTCTACTTTGGAGTTTTTATTATTGTGGTTTATGCAGTATAAGGCTGTTAAGTCAATCTCCACAGCTTTAAATATTATGAGACTGTGTTTTACTTCTACAAATGTAGATCATAAAAGGCATAGGTTAGCATAAAATACCTGAGGGTCAAAGAAAATTTTAGTTAGAACTATAAGACATCAAAACGTAGGGCCTAAGCTTAACCTAGTCTGTGTTAAACTACTATTTAAATATGATTTGAATATATCATTTATACATTTTAGTAGATGAATAATGATATCTTTTTCATACACTTAAAGTATAATTTTATGTGAGCCAAAGCTATAGTAGTAGCCTACTTTTTCAAAAACTGCCAATTTGAACAACTAAGGAACACAGAATTTTATTTTAACTGAATTATAAAAGAAGGTTTTAGATAACTGCTGATTGGTTTATTTAAAAATAAACCACCTTAAACTTCATATGGAACCAAAAGAGAGCCCACATAGCCAAGTCAATTCTAAGCGAAAAGAAAAAAGCTAGAGGCATCACGTTACCTCACTTCAAACTATACTACAAGGCTATAGTAATCAAAACAGCATGGCACTGGTACCAAAGAAGACATATAGACTAATGGAGCACAACAGAGGCATTGGAGGCAACGCCACACATCTACAACCATCTGATTTTTGACAAACCTCACAAAAACAAGCAATGGGGAAAGGATTCCCTGTTTAATAAATGGTGTTGGGAAAACTGGCTAGCCATTTGCAGAAAGCAGAAACTGGACCCCTTTCTGACACCTTACACTAAAATTTACTCCAGATGGATTAAAGACTTAAACATAAGAACTAACACCATAAGAACCCTAGAAGAAAATCTAGGCAAAATCATCCAGGACATAGGCATAGGACAGGACTTCATGACTAAAACACCAAAAGCATTGACAACAAAAGCCAAAGTAGACAAATGGGACCTAAATAAACTCCAGAGCTTCTCCACAGCAAAACAAACAATCATTAGAGTGAACCGGCAACCAACAGAATGGGAAAAAAAATTTGCGATGTACCCATCTGACAAAGGGCTAATATCCAGAATCTACAAAGAACTAAAACAGATTTACAAGAAAAAAAACAAACCCATTAAAAAGTGGGCCAAGGATATGAACAGACACTTTTCAAAAAAGAAGACATATATGAGGCCAACAAACCTATGAAAAAATGCTCATCATCACTTGCCATTAGAGAAATGCAAATCAAAACCACATTGATATACCACCTCACACCAGTTAGAATGGTGATCATTAAAAAATCTGGAGACGAAGGGGAGGGGGATCCAAGATGGCCGATTAGGAGCAGCTGAGGATTGCAGCTCCCAGTGAAAGCGCGGAGGGTGAGTGGACGCCGCATTGCCAGACAGATTTTTATTGCCCACAGACCAGGAGATTCCCAGGGGGAGAAGCCCCACGGGTCGCCAGCGCGGCTGGTTTGGCCGGCGCAGCAGTTTTTGCCGGCGCGACTGTTTTCACCGGCGCTGCTGTTTTGGGCGGCGTCCCCGGCGCAGCGGTTCCCCATACAAAATACGTGGGTCCGGGTGCCGTCTTAGCTGGCAATTGGAGCTCCGGGAAGGCAGAGCCGCCCATTCATCTGATTAAAAAAGGGGACTGAAACAGGCAGCCAGGCCAGGAGATTTCCCCGGGCAAAAAACGGCCACGAATCTCCGCGCCCCGCGGTTTCAGCCGGCGCAGTGGGTCGCCGCACGGGAAATCAGCACAGATCCCGGCGCCTTGTCAACAGGCGGCTGGAACACCTGGGAGACTCTGAGGCAGGGAGCCAGGTGATCAGGCTCGGCTGGTCCCACCCCCACAAAAAAACAGCCATCGGAAACGCTCTGGATCGAGAGTTTCACAGCAAGCACAGCTGAGCCCGGGACGGCCCAGCTCTGTGGGGGGAGGGGGCGTCCACCATTACTGAGGCAGTCTGCCGCTACAGAGGGAGTTTGCCATTGCCCAGGCAGTTCTCACTACACCGGTATAAACAGGACTGCAGGGAAGTTCATACGGCAGCTGGGCGGAGGCCCACAGCAGCTCAGCAAAGCCTCTGTAGGCAAACAGTGACTAGGCTGCCTCATCGCTGGGCAAGGCAGCCCTGAGAAAAAGGCAGCAGCACCAGGGGAAACTCATAAATAAAGCCCTAACTCCCCGGGACAGAGCACCTGGGGAAAAAAGGGGTTTATGAGTTCTGCTGCAGCAGACTTAAACGTACCTGCCCAGCAACTCTGAATGAACAACGGAGCTCACAGCTCAGCACTTGAGCTCCTATAAAGGAAACCCTGTCTCCTCAAGCAGCTCCCTGATCCCCACATATCCAACGAGTCACCTCACAAAGGAGTGCTCAGACGGACATCTGGCGGGTATTCTTCTGGGACAAAGATAGCAGAAGAAGAGACTGGCAGCAACCATTACTGTTCTGCAGCTGCTGCAGGTGATCCCCCCAGGCAAGCAGGGCCGGGAGAGGACCTCAGCAGTCCTACAGCAGAGGGGCCAGACTGTTAGAAGGAAAACTAAGAAACAGAAATAAATAACTTCATCATCAACAAACGGGACGTCCACTGAGAGACCCCATCTGAAAATCACCAACCACAAAGACCACACATAGATAAATCCACAAAGATGGGAAGAAACCAGCGCAAAAAGGAGGTAAACACCCGAAACCAGAACGCCTCTCCTCCTACAAGGGATCACAACTCCTCACCAGCAAGGGAACAAGGCTGGATGGACAATGAGTGTGATGAAATGACTGAATCAAGCTTCAGAAGGTGGGTAGTAAGAAACTTCTGTGAGCTAAAAGAACATGTTCTAACCCAATGCAAACAAACTAACAACCTTGAAAAAAGATTTGACGAAATGCTAATGAGAATAACCAACTTAGAGAGGAATGTAAGTGAATTGATGGAGCTGAAAAATACAACACAAGAACTTTGCGAAGCGTGCACAAGTTTCAACAGCCGAATTGACCAAGCAGAAGAAAGGATATCAGAGGTCGAAGATCAACTCAATGAAATAAAACGAGAAGGAAAGAGTAGAGAAAAAAGGGTAAAAAGGAATGAACAAAGTCTCCAAGAAATATGGGACTATGTGAAAAGACCTAATCTACGTTTGATAGGTGTACCTGAATGTGAAGGAGAGGATGAAACCAAGCTGGAAAATACTCTTCAGGATATTATCCAGGAGAACTTCCCCAACATAGGAAAGCAGGCCAATATTCAAGTCCAGGAAATACAGAGAACACCACAAAGATATTCCTCAAGAAGAGCAACCCCAAGGCACATAATCGTCAGATTCACCAGGGTTGAAATGAAGGAGAAAATGCTAAGGGCAGCCAGAGAGAAAGGTCGGGTTACCCACAAAGGGAAGCCCATCAGACTCACAGCAGATCTCTCAGCAGAAACCCTACAAGCCAGAAGAGAGTGGGGGCCAATATTCAACATCCTTAAAGAAAAGAACTTTCAACCCAGAATTTCATATCCAGCCAAACTGAGCTTCATAAGTGAAGGAAAAATAAAATCCTTTGCGAACAAGCAAGTACTCAGAGATTTCATCACCACCAGGCCTGCTTTACAAGAGCTCCTGAAAGAGGCACTAAACGTAGAAAGGAACAACCAGTACCAGCCACTCCAAAAACATACCAAACAGTAAAGACCATCAACACAATGAAGAAACTGCATCAACTAACAGACAAAACAGCCACCTAGCATCAAAATGGCAGGATCAAATTCACACATAACAATATTAACCCTAAATGTAAATGGACTAAATGCCCCAATTAAAAGACATAGACTGGCAAACTGGATAAAAAGCCAAAACCCATCGCTGTGCTGTATCCAGGAAACCCATCTCACATGCAGAGATACACAAAGGCTCAAAATAAAGGGATGGAGGAAGATTTACCAAGCAAATGGAGAGCAAAAAAAGCAGGAGTTGCAATTCTCATCTCTGATAAAATAGACTTTAAACCAACAAAGATCAAAAGAGACAAAGAAGGACATTACATAATGGTAAAAGGATCAATGCAACAAGAAGAGCTAACGATCCTAAATATATATGCACCCAATACAGGAGCACCCAGATACATAAGGCAAGTTCTCAATGACTTACAAAGAGACTTAGATTCCCACACAATAATAGTGGGAGACTTGAACACCCCGTTGTCAATGTTAGACAGATCAACAAGACAGAAAATTAACAAGGATATCCAGGACTTGAACTCACACCTGGATCAAGCAAACCTAATAGACATTTACAGAACTCTCCACCCCAAATCCACAGAATATACATTCTTCTCAGCACCACATCACACCTACTCTAAAATTGACCACATAATTGGAAGTAAATCACTCCTCAGCAAATGCAAAAGAACAGAAATCATAACAAACAGTCTCTCAGACCACAGTGCAATCAAGTTAGAACTCAGAATTCAGAAACTGACTCAGAACCACACAGCTTCATGGAAACTGAACAACTGGCTCTTGAATATTGACTGGATAAACAATGAAATGAAGGCAGAAATGAAGATGTTCTTTGAAACCAACGAGAATGAAGACACAACATACCAGAATCTCTGGGACACATTTAAAGCAGTCTCTAGAGGAAAGTATATAGCAATAAATGCCCACATGAGAAGCAAGGAGAGATCTAAAATTGACACCCTATCATCAAAATTGAAAGAGCTAGAGGAGCAAGATCAAAAAAACTCAAAACCTAGCAGAAGACAAGAAATAACTAAGATCAGAGCAGAACTGAAGGAGATAGAGACACGAAAAACTCTTCAAAAAATCAACAAATCCAGGAGCTGGTTTTTTGAAAAGGTCAACAAAATAGACAGACCACTAGCCAGATTAATAAAAAAGAAAAGAGAAAATAATCAAATAAATGCAATAAAAAACGATAAAGGGGATATCACCACAGATTCCACAGAAATTCAAACCATCATCAGAGATTATTACAAACAACTCTATGCACATAAACTAGTAAACCTGGAAGAAATGGATAAATTCCTGGACACATGCATCCTCCCAAGCCTAAACCAGGAAGAAGTTGAAACCCTGAATAGACCAATAACAAGGTCTGAAGTTGAGGCAGCAATTAAGAGCCTACCACCCAAAAAAGCCCAGGTCCAGATGGGTTCACAGCCGAATTCTACCAGACATACAAAGAGGAGCTGGTACCATTCCTTTTGAAACTATTCCAAACAATTCAAAGAGAGGGAATCCTTCCTAAATCATTTTATGAGACCAACATCATCCTGATACCAAAACCTGGCAGAGACTCAGCAAGAAAAGAAAACTTCAGGCCAATATCCATGATGAACATAGATGCAAAAATCTTCAATAAAATACTGGCAAACCGATTGCAACAGCACATCAAAAAGCTTATCCACCATGATCAAGTAGGCTTCATCCCGGGGGATGCAAGGCTGGTTCAACATACGCAAATCTATAAACATAATCCACCACATAAACAGAACCAAAGACAAAAACCACATGATTATCTCAATTGATGCAGAGAAGGCCTTTGACAAAATTCAACAGCCCTTTATGCTAAAAACTCTCAATAAACTAGGTATTGATGGAACATATCTCAAAATGATACAAGCTATTTACGACAAACCAACAGCCAATATCATACTGAATGGGCAAAAACTAGAAGCATTCCCTTTGAAATCTGGCACTAGACAAGGATGTCCTCTCTCACCACTCCTATTCAATATAGTACTGGAAGTTCTAGCCAGAGCAATCAGGCAAGAAAAAGAAATAAAGGGTATTCAAATAGGAAAGGAGGAAGTCAAATTGTCTTTATTTGCAGACGATATGATTGTATATCTAGAAGACCCCATCGTCTCAGCCCAAAATCTCCTGAAACTGATAAGCAACTTCAGCAAAGTCTCAGGATATAAAATCAATGTGCAAAAATCACAAGCATTCCTATACACCAATAACAGACTTAAAGAGAGCCAAATCAAGAACCAACTGCCATTCACAATCGCTACAAAGAGAATAAAATACCTAGGAATACAACTAACAAGGAACGTAAAGGACCTCTTCAAGGAGAACTACAAACCACTGCTCAATGAAATAAGAGAGGACACAAACAGATGGAGAAATATTCCATGTTCATGGCTAGGAAGAATCAATATTGTCAAAATGGCCATACTGCCCAAAGTAATTTACAGATTCAACGCTATCCCTATCAAGCTACCAATGACCTTCTTTGAAGAACTGGAAAAAACCACCTTAAACTTCATATGGAACCAAAAGAGAGCCCGCATAGCCAAGTCAATTCTAAGCAAAAAGAACAAAGCTGGAGGCATCACACTCCCGGACTTCAAATTATACTACAAAGCTACAGTAATCAAAACAGCATGGTACTGGTACCAAAACAGAGATATAGACCAATGGAACAGGACAGAGACCTCCGATGCAACACAACACATCTACAACCACCTGATCTTTGACAAACCTGACAAAAACAAACAATGTGGAAGCGAGTCCCTGTTTAATAAATGGTGTTGGGAAAACTGGCTAGTCATGTGCAGAAAGCAGAAGCTGGACCCCTTCCTGACACCTTACACTAAAATTAACTCCAGATGGATTAAAGACTTAAACATAAGACCTAACACCATAAAAACCCTAGAAGAAAATCTAGGCAAAACCATTCAGGACATAGGTGTAGGCAAGGACTTCATGACCAAAACACCAAAAGCAGTGGCAACAAAAGCCAAAATAGACAAATGGGACCTAATCAAACTCCATAGCTTCTGCACAGCAAAAGAAACAGTCATTAGAGTGAATCGGCAACCAACAGAATGGGAAAAAATTTTTGCAGTCTACCCATCTGACAAAGGGCTGATAACCAGAATCTACAAAGAACTGAAACACATTTACAAGAAAAAAACAAACAAGCCCATTCAAAAGTGGGCGAAGGATATGAACAGACACTTTACAAAAGAAGACATACATGAAGCCAACAAACATATGAAAAAATGCTCATCATCACTGGTCATTAGAGAAATGCAAATCAAAACTACATTGAGATACCATCTCACGCCAGTTAGAATGGCGATCATTAAAAAATCTGGAGACAACAGATGCTGGAGAGGTTGTGGAGAAATAGGAACGCTTTTACACTGTTGGTGGGAGTGTAAATTAGTTCAACCATTGTGGAAGACGGTGTGGCGATTCCTCAAGGACCTAGAAATAGAAATTCCATTTGATCCAGCAATCCCATTACTGGGTATATATCCAAAAGACTATAAATCGTTCTACTATAGGGACACATGCACACGAATGTTCATTGCAGCACAGTTTACAATAGCAAAGACCTGGAACCAACCCAAATGCCCATCGATCATAGACTGGACAGGGAAAATGTGGCACATATACACCATGGAATATTATGCAGCCATCAAAAACGATGAGTTCGTGTCCTTTGTAGGGACATGGATGAACCTGGAAACCATCATTCTCAGCAAACTGACACAGGAACAGAAAATCAAACACCGCATGTTCTCACTCATAGGCGGGTGTTGAACAATGGGAACACATGGACACAGGGAGGGGGAGTATCACACACTGGGGTCTGTCGGGGGGGGGAAAAAGGGGAGGGATAGTGGGGGGGTGGGGGAGTTGGGGAGGGATAGCATGGGGGGAGAAATGCCAGATATAGGTGATGGGGGAGGAAGGCAGCAAATCACACTGCCATGTGTGTACCTATGCAACAATCTTCCATGTTCTTCACATGTACCCCCAAACCTAAAATGCAATAAAAAATAAAAAAAAATAAAAAAAAAAAAAAAAATAAAAAAAAAAAAAAAAAAAAAGAACTACAAAAGAAAAAAAAAAAAAAAAAAATCTGGAGACAACAGATGCTGGAGAGGTTGTGGAGAAATAGGAACACTTTTACACTGTTGGTGGGAGTGTAAATTAGTTCAACCATTGTGGAAGACAGTGTGAAAATTCCTCAATGACCTAGAAACAGAAATTCCATTTGACCCAGCAATCCCATTACTGGGTATATATCCAAAGGATTGTAAGTTGTTCTATTATAAAGACACAGGCACACGTATGTTCACTGTGGCACTGTTTACAATAGCAAAGACCTGGAACCAACCCAAATGCCCATCAATGATAGGCTGGACAAGGAAAATGTGGCACATGTGCACCATAGAATACCATGCAGCCATAAAAGACGATGAGTTCATGGTCTTTGTAGGGACATGGAATGAATCCGGAAACCATCATTCTCAGTAAACTGACACAAGAACAGAAAATCTAACACCGTATGTTCTCACTCATAGGTGGGTGTTGAACAATGAGAACACATGGACACAGGGGAAGGGAGCATCACACACTGGAATCTGTTGTGGGGGGACTAGGGGAGGTACAGCAGGGGGTAGGGAGTTGGGGGAGGGATAACATGGAGAGAAATGCCAAATATAGGTGATGGGGGATGGACGCAGAAAACCACATTGCCATGTATGTACCTATGCAACAATCCTGCATATTCTGCACATGTACCCCAGAACCTAAAGTGCAATAAATATATATATATATATATAAATGACAGATATATAGAATAAATAATAAATAAATAAAAATAATTCATGTAAAACTAGATTTATAAAATCTTCTGAAGGAAACCACACCAAAAAGCAAACCTCAGATTCTTTGCAAGGAATTAATGTTTTATTTTGCTACAGAGCTTTTCTTTCTTCAAATCTAGAAGAATATTTCTTTCCTCTGGTTATAGTTTCTTGGAGCAGAAGTAATGTAGTCTTGCATACACAGTTGGTTATTTATGATGTTTTACATGCTTATTTTGGCCATGCGAGCTTATTTGCAAAAAAGAAAAACAGTCTGAACTAATAGTGGTGGGATTCTATTCTCACTGGACATGATCAAGAATCATTATTAGCTGCCTAGTCTTTTGTAAGATCATTACAGACTTATCAATATTTTCTCATAATATTTTCTATTTAATTGATCTGAAGGATAAAGCATTGATGTTTTTTCCTGTTGTTTAAAGTTTAACCTTGAAATATCATTTTTATGTTTTACACTTAGAAATGAAGAAAATATTTATGGGAATCATTAATTTAATCTGGTATGCATTTATAAGCCATGGATAAAGATCAACTATCTCCTTATGTCTATAGCAGATGGGAAATTAGCATATTCATTAATTGTGTTTCTCCTTCTATTTATAATTCCAAACTAATTATACTAATTTGACTTAATTATGCATAGTATATTCATTTGTGCCAGCAACAGGACAAAAAGACGCATTTAAATATAATACCGTAGATATATATTTAAATATAATACTGTAGATATTATATATACGAAGTAAAACCAACAGAAGACATACACATATATGTTTTATACATGTAGAACACATACTATATATAATATATATAAAGTATATATAAAATGTACTCAATATACATATATAAGCTATCGATTCTTTCTTAATAAATCTGAGTAAGTTCTAAGATTTATTACAGGAATTGGCTTACATGATTGTGGGGCTATCATAGAAAGTCCAATATCCATAAGTCAGGCAGTCAGTGAAGGCAATCTAGATCTCAGGCACATGGGCCACAGACAATATATTTTCTCACTCTTTCTCTCAGTCTGTCTCTCATTCTTACTCACTTTCTCTGTCTTTCTTTCTCTCTCTCTCAGTCTCTGCAAAGCCTTGTCCTTGTTTTTAAGGACTTCCAGTAGAATTAATCAGATCCACCTAGATTATCCAGAGCAATCTACTTTACTTAAAGCCAACTGATTAGAGACTTTACATCAGCAAAACAAATTTCACAGCAGCATCTAAATTAATGTTTGATTGAGTAAATGGGAAATGTAGCTGAACCAAGGTGAATTGTTAAAATATATATAAAAATCTATTACCATTTTAAAATATCGTCATCATTAAGGCTTTTTAAATGCAAAATATTCCACAAAGTACCCAGAGAATACATTCTTTCCCACCCTAGAGTCACAGTACAAACAAATAACCCCCCCAAAAAAGGAAGAAGATAAATATAGTTAAAGGATTCCATGATAAAACATTAAGAAATAGCATATCAAAATACACAAAGGAGAATTTGATTTTCAGTAGTGATAACTCAGTTTGATTTAGGAAAAAAACACTCTGCAGAAAACAATTAGAAAAGCTGTACAAAAATATTTTAATATATTTCTAAGATATGAATGAGCTACTAAAGCATCAAGAATATGAAAATCCAATATTCAGAAACAAAGGGAAAATTTGAGTGATATGCAAGGCATTTCACTTTTCTTTTTCTTCTCAGTGCATTAATCAACCATTACCAGATTTCTACAGGCTGAAAACCCATCATAATTTTTATCAGTTTCATAAAGCTGAGAAAGACAACTGGAATTCAAGGCCCAGCCAAAATAAGAGTCTCTTTTAACCACCCCAGGCTTTCACTGCATGGTTTTGAGGGCTACACTCTAAGTAAAGGAAGAACTGGGTACAGAAAAGACCTTTCAATATATTAAAGCTGGCTGTTAATCAGATCAATCACTTAATGTATAGATGTGACATGCCCATATTCTAACTGGAAGAAAGAAGCTAACGTAAATCCTCTTTGAGTGAAGACTAGAATTCTAAATCTTCAAATATCTCTACAGTATTTCACACACAATGTCTGGCATGTAATAAAAGGAACATATATACTGAGATATAATACCAGGCAACAAATATCAATAAAAAAACTATATGACAGAAATAGATGTAAAGAAACTGTAGATGTTGAGATTACCAGACACAAACATTAAAATAACTGTTAACAATGAGTGTATTAGGGTTCTCTAGAGGGACAGAACTAATAGAATATATATATATGTGTGTGTGTGTGTGTGTGTGTGTATACGTGTGTATATATATATATATGTGAGTTTATTAAATGTTAACATACATGATCACAAGGTCTCACAATAGGCTTTCTGCAAGCTGAGGAGAGAGGAGAGCCAGACTAAGTCCCAAAACTAAAGAACCTGGAGTCCAATGTTCCAGGGCAGGAGCACTCAGCACAGCAGAAAGATGTAGGCTGAGAGACTATGCTAGTCTCTCATTTTCACATTTTTCTGCCTGCTTTATATTTGCTGGCAGCTGATTAGATGGTTAACAATACTTAAATGTTGATATGAAGTCAATAAATTTTGTGTCACATAATAAAGGAAAAAGTAAATAAAATGAAGATACTTTCTTAGTATAAGTGGATAGATGCACAAACATGCTTTTAACAAAAGGAGGAAATACTCATGACAATTACAGTCCCCTTTTCTGCAGCTGTCACATGGTCGTTGTAGCTGGTATTGATGACTACCTTCTTCCATTACCCACTCTGAATTCCCTTTGTATTCAGCAAGCACCTCAGCAGGTTGTGCTTTTATTCTGGGTTGAATGACCCAAACCTTCATTCCTGAAGGGTCTGAGTCATTTGTAGTCCTGCCTGGATTGGGCTGTTGTAGTTTCCCATTAACCTTAATCACAGGGTATGGTAATACTAGAGATGCCCTAATAGATCTCCCGTATTCCATGCGTACTCTTCCTTACTTCTGTTGTGAAGTAGTAGACTGATTTCATCTTGTAGTCCAGGTCAATCACTCTAGCTAACACTGTAATTCCCTTCTTAGCCTTGTTGTGTCTCCTGGTGGCAGAGTTCCTCCCTCTGGAACTAAGACCTGTAGGACAGCAGAATGTAATGTCACAGGAACAGGAAGCAAAAATGTTGCCAGTGGTTCACTAGGGGTTATGGTGAGTGGTGCCACTTCCACTTCCACTTCTTGAATCCTGGACCTGTGAATCCTAGCTATGGAAGAAACAGTACCATATATTGGATGCTGATTTAGAGCATACATGGCCTTCTGGAGAACTTTGCACCAGCTCTGCAAAGTATTGTTGCCTAATTGGCATTGTAATTGTGACTTCAAAAGGCCATTCTACTGTTCTATTCATACAGCTACTTCAGGATGATGGGGAATACGGTAAGACCAGTGAATTCTATGAGCATGGGCCCACTGCCACACTTCTTTAGCTATAAAGTTAGTGACTTGGTCAAAGACAATGCTGTGTGGAATACCATGATGGTGGATAAGGCATTCCATGAGTCCACAGATGGTAGTCTTGGCAGAACCATTGCATGCAGGATATACAAACCCATATCCAGTAAGTGTTTATTCCAGTGAGGACAAACTTTTCCCTTTCCATGACAGAAGAGGTCCAACATAATCAACCTGGCACCAGATAGCTGGCTGATTACCCCGAGGAATGATGCCATATCGAGGGCTCAGTGTTAGTCTCTGCTGCTGGAAAATTGGGCACTCTGCAGTGGTTGTAACCAAATCAGCCTTGGTGAGTGGAAGTCCATGTTGCTGAACCCATGAAGTAACCTCCATCCCTGTCACAGTGGCCACTTTCTTCATGGGCCCATTGGGTGATAACAGGGATGACTGGGGAAAGAGGATGAGTGCTATCCACAGAATCGTGATCCTATCCACTTGATTATTAAAATCCTCTTCTGCTGAGGTCACCTGTTAGTGAGCACTCACATGGGATACAAATATCTTCTTCTTTAATTTTATTTTTATTTTTTTTAAAATATGGAACGCTTCATGAATTTGCGTGTCATCCTTGCACAGGGGCCATGCTAATCTTCTCTGTGTCATTCCAATATTAGTATATGTGCTGCCGAAGCGAGCATGGGATACAAATATCTTCATGGTTTTTGAACACACAGAGAGGTCCATCTGCATATCTCTTCTCCAAGTTTCTTTGTCACCAATTTTCCACTTTTGAGTGGTGCCTGCACTTATTGTACAAAACCATCTGTAAACCTGTCCCTAGTCTTCTCTTCCACTGTGAACCGATTGTAGGAAACTCCCATGAGGCCATCGGTGCAGGCTGGTAAAGACAAATCAGGGTGGCAGGAGTGGAGACCATTGGCTTTTGAGATACTTCTTCATATAACTTACTTGTGTCTTCAGGATATGCTCAGGCCCGATCATGGATATACCACTTCCATTTGATGATGGAATGCTGCTATGCATGACCCACTTTATGGCTAGATGGGTCAGAAAGCACCCAGTTCATGATAGGCAGTTCAGATTGCATGGTAACTTGATGACATATAGTCAAACGTTGAGTTTATACCAAAGCCCAGTACAAGGCCAAGAGCTGTCTCATGAAAGAGAGTAGTTATGTGCAGAAGATGGCAGGGCCTTGCTCCAAAATCATAGAGGCATCTGCCATGATTCACCTGTGGGGGCCTGTCAAAGGCTCCAAGAGCATTCCTGCCTGTCACTGACACCTGAAGCACCAATGGATCTGCTTCAGGTGTCAGTGTCATATCAGATTATTCTGGTAGCCACTTTGCCTCTACTGTTCATTACAGTAGCTACACCCCACAATGCCTTTGACTACTGAGTGGTGTCACCTCAGGAAATAATTATTCCCACTGTATTTAAATTTTGTAGTTGAATGATTGCAGTTCCCACAGTTATATCTGATATAAAGAGAAGAGCAATTACAGGGATCTTCAAAGTTGCAGGTCCTGCCCTCACATATCTATTTCACAAAGCTTTGGTCAAGGGTATGTCTTCTGGACCCTCTCAGCATGGATGAGTAGGTCTAAAATGACTAATCTATTCCACCAACCCAATTTTCCTAAGCCTTTGTATCCCTTCCTCTACATTAAACCAAGGGAGATCAGGCATTTCCAGCTCACTCACAGTGGGCTATCTCTTAATCCATATTTCAGCTAACCAAGCAAATAAACTATTAGAACCTTTTCTACCTCCCAGAACTGCAACATTAAAAACAGAGTCCCTACTTTGTGAGCCCAAATCCATAAACTCAGCCTTATCCAACTCTATGTTCCTTCAATCATGATCTCACATCCTTAATATCTATTCCCATGCCTGCTCTCCAGATTTCTGCTTGTATAAATTAGAAAATTCCAGCAGTTCTTTTTCAGTGTAGCACACTTCCTCATGGGTGTCACTGTCAATCTCACCTCTAGCGGTCCATTGGGACTTTAGTCTAGTTATAGGCCTAAAAGCAAACAGGGCTGCTGGGGGTGGCTCCTGAGGAGAATCAACATTATCTTGCCTGGCAACTGCCTCAAGGGAGGCCATCACTGTTGTCTCAGGCAGTGCAGGGTTTATCTCTTCAGGCAAAGGTGGAAAGGCTGATGGCAGCTTGGGTTGGGGAGGGGATGTTGCCACTACTGGGAATGGGAATTTTTTCTTCTGGCAAAAAAGGTTCTTCAGAGTTTACTAACTCAGTGTCTGCAGCTTTATCAGTGTCTGCAGCTTTATCAGGGTCCTCCCACACATATCCCCATTCCAAGTTGCAGGGTCCCATTCTTTTTTAATCAATACCCTCACTTTAATAATAGACACCTGGTGAGGCTGTGCATGCATCTTTCATTGCAGGTCAGCCACTGGCATGATAAGAGCTTGTGTTTGTTATTCCACAATTTCAGCCATTTCTCTATAGGAGATAAGACTGTCATTCAGGGCAGTCTTAGCAGATTTGAGGCGCAGTATCTGCTTCTGAAGTTAAGAGACAGAATTCCTGACTTCATCATTTTCTTTCATCATTTTATCCACTGAACTTTGGGGCAACCATCAAGCTTCATTACATTTCTTGGTTCACCACATGTGGTGTAAGGTATTATGTACAGAGTCACTAAACTCCTTGCTCTCACAAGTGGTGAATCAGGAGTGTCAAATGCATTTATTTTGCATAACTTTCTAAACAGTTCACGCCAAGGACTATCAGTGTTATCCATACTATTAGAAGTAGATTGCTTAGCATTTTTGGGTATAATCATACTAAGCAGCCAACTCCAGAAACCTCAAAACCAATGAAAGAACTGCAACTTTAATATTCTGTTCCTTTAGAACCACTCCTCATACCAAAATCTGTATTAGTCAGAGTTCTCTAGAGGAAAAGAGCTAATAGAATACATATATATATATGTATAAGATTCAGCCTTATTCAACACTATTTTCTTTCCAACATTATCCATACCATATACACACACATATACACACACACACACACACACACCCCTTTACATATATATATATATATATATATATATATATATATATATACACACACACACAAACACACCCCTGGAGATATATGTAGGATATATATATCATATATATAAAGGGCAGATATATATATAGAGATAGATATATAAATATATATGATATATATATACATATATAAAGGGGAGTTTATTAAATATTAAATTACATGGTGACAAGGTCCCACCATAGACAGTCTGCAAGCTGAGAAACAAGGAAAGCCAGTCTGAGTCCCAAAACTGAAGAACTTGCAGTCCAATGTTTCAGGGTAGGAAGAGTCCAACATGGGAGAAAGATGTAGGGTAGGAGGCTAGGACGGTCTCTCCTTTTCATGTTTTTCTGCCTGTTTTATATTTGCTAGCTGCTAATTAGATAGTTCCCATCCAATTAAGGGTGAGTCTGCCTTTCCCAGACCAGTAACTTAAATGTTAGTCTCCTTTGGCAACATCCTCACAGACACACCCAGGATTAGTACTTTGTACACATTAATCCATTTAAGTTGACACTCAGTATTAACCATCACAATGAGTAAGATGAGAATTTTTGCCTAGAATAAGAATTTGTAAATAAGAATCATATGGAGACTTCCAGTTTCTGATCCAGTATATAAAATGATTCAAAGTTGCCACTTTATTCTAACAAGATCAAAGCTGAACACACTGAAAAAAAAAAAAAAACAACAAAACAAAACTATTTTTAGGCATATAAGAGAAGTGAGATCACATGGCAAACCACTATTTCCAAAATTGGACAGATATATGGGCATATATGAAGAATGATGATATACAGAGCAGAAACCTCTGTGGGAACCAGATAGGTAATCCTGAACTGTAATTGAATAAGTAATGGATACCCAATAGGGGAAAGTCTGATTGTTAAAACCTCTAACAGAGCCCATTCTAAGGTAGAGCCCCAAATTTCTGTAAATAGTTAAAACCTCTAAGAAAGCCCATTCTAAAGTAGAGCCCAAAATTTTTGTGAGCTCTACCAGGTCATTACAATAAATATCAGGAAAAAACTTCCATGTGCTTCTTTCAATGAGAGGAGAAAATGAATGATTTTGAAATATACCAAAATATTCTGTTATTCTTAAAAATGTTTGCCTCAGGATGAGCTATTGTAAAAGAGCTTAAAACACTAGAGGTTTATCAGAACCTAACCAACCTGGAGGAAATGTAATTCCCAACTCAAAGCCCTTCTAGCCATTCTACTCCACCTAAGGCTAAGAAGAACTGGTAAAATTTATAGTCAAAGTTCACCCCAAAACTGAAACTTAATCATAGGACTCCAGAATGCTTCCTTTGCCCTCACTCCTTACTACTCGTTTACAAAAAGCTTATTTAAAGAAGTCATTTTATTATTATTCATTTTATTATTGTTTTTAGTAGAAACAGGTTACCACAACGTCACCCAGGCTGCTTCATACTCCTAGGTTCACGTAATTCTCCTGCCTTGACATCCCAAAGTGCTGGGATTATAGGCATCAGACACCATGACTGGCCAGTAGTTTATTTTTACCCAATCCACCATGAACCATATTTTAACAAAAAATTACAAAGCATACTAAAATGTAAAAACAAACAAACAAAAAAACAGTTTGAAAAAATGGAAAAAGCCATCAAGACCAGAGTCAGATATGGCAGTGTTATTACCTGAATAAGCCCTCATGAATAGGATTAGTGCCCTTACATGAGGTTTCAGGAGAGGCCATCCACCTCTTTCATCATATGAGGTTAAGACAAGAAGAAGGTCATGTATAAGACCAGGAAGGGGGCCTTCATCAGTCACTACATCTAACAGCACCTTGATCATGAATTTCTAAGCCCCTAGAACTGTAAGAAATAAATGCCTATATTTTAGAAGGTATCAGTTTATGGTATTTTGTTATAGCAGTCCAAGTATACTGAGATAATTAGTAATGTTGAGAATGTTGAAAGGTTCAACCCAGAAACTTATAATAATTTACCATTAACATGGTAAAAGCTTTAATGAAAAAGGTAGACAACACATAAGATCAAATGGATATGTATGCAGAGAGAGGGAAATTTTAAGGGATAGCTAAAAGGAAATGATAGAGATTAAGATTAAAAAACACTGTAACAAAGGGAACAATTAAAAAAAAAAAAAAACACGTAACAGATGTAATATGAGAACACCAAAGGGAAAATAAAGAAACAGAGAGGACGTGTTTTTTAAAAATGGCCAAGAACTCATTAAAAGTGAGGAAAGAAATGAACATACAGATTCAAGAAATTCAACTAAAATAAATAGAGAGAGAACCACAGGAAAACATATTATAATTAGCATATCTAAAATCAAAGATAAAGAAATAACTGCACAAGCAGCAAGAGAAAAGTGATTTAACACATATAAGGGAGCTTCTGTTACATTATCACTGGATTTCTCAGGAGAAATATTGCAGCCCAGAAGGGTGATAATATTTTCAAAGTGCTGAAGAAAAAATAAAATCCTCAACAAAGAATTTTGTATCTGACCAAACTATCCCAGAAATGAGAAATTAAGACATTGTTAGATAAGCAAAAGCTAAGGAAGTACATCACCACTAGACCTGTTCTACACACACACACACACACACACACACACACACACACACACACACACACAGGCTAAAAGGTATCTTCAAGTTGAAATGCAAGAACAATAGACAGTAACATAAAGTTTTTCAAAAACTGTTTACCACCAGTAAAGGTAAATATGTGGATAAATATATTAAAACACACTATTGTAATTTTGGTGCATAGAATGTAAATGCCAAAGGCAAAAATAATGATAAATCTATGTGAACGACTATACAATATATAAAGATATGTTATGACAAAAACAACATAAACTGAGGGGTGACATTGAGGTTGTAAAGGAGTGGAATATTTGTATTGAATTGAAGTCAAATCTTGCCAATTTAAAATAGAATGCTATAATTTTAAGATGCCTTATGCCATTTTATAGTAACCATGATGTAATTATTTATAAAATATGTACAAGAAGAAAATGAGCAGAGAATCAAATCACATAAATAAAAAACTTTTACAAACACACAAGAAGTCAATAATATTGGATAGGAGAAACAAAAAGGCTACAAATATACAGAAAACAATTAACAAAATTACAACAGTAAGTCCTTCCTTATTGAGAAATACTTCACAAGTAAATAGATTAAATTCCCTAATCAAAAGACAGATTGACTGAGTGGATTGAAAAACAAGATCCAACTATATGCTGTGATCAAGAGACTCACTTTAGATTTAAGGACACATAGGCTGGACATGAAATAAGAAAAAAAGATGTTCCATAAAAATAATAAACAAGAAAAAGTAGGAATGGCTATACAAATAGTAGATAAATAGACTAATCAGAAATAGTTACAAGAAACAGAAAGGACATTACATAATGCTAAAAGGGTCAATTAACCAAGATACAGAAATTATAAATATTTATGCACCAAAGATCACAGTTTCAAGTGCATGAAGCAATCTTTTATAGAATTGAAGTGAGAAATAAACAACAGCATAATAATAGTGGAATTCAATACCTCACTTTCAATAGAGATAGAAAAGCCAGATAGTTCATATGGAACTAAAAAGAGCCTGCATAGCCAAGACAATCCTTAGCAAAAAGAACAAAGCTGGAGGCATCATGCTACCTGACTTCAAACTATACTACAAGCCTACAGTAATCAAAACAGCAATGTACTGGTACCAAAACAGAGATATAGACCAATGGAACAGAACAGAGGCCTCATAAGTAAAGCCACACATCTACAACCATTCGATCTTTGACAAACCTGACAAAAACAAGCAATGGGGAAAGGATTCCCCTGTTTAATAAATGGTGTTGGGAAAACTGTCTAGCCAGGTACAGAAAGCTGAAACTGGACCCCTTCCTTACACATTATACAAAAATTAACTCCAGCTGGATTAAAGATTTAAAGGTAAGACCTAACACCATAAAAACCCTAGCAGAAAACCTAGGCAAAACCATTCAGGACATAGGCATAGGCAAAGACTTCATGACTAAAACACCAAAAGCAATGACAACAAAAGCCAAAATAGATAAATGGGAGTTAATTAGACTCCAGAGCTTCTGTATAGGAAAAGAAACAATCATTAGAGTGAATCAGCAACCAACATAATGGGAAAAAATTTTTGCAATCTCCCCATCTGACAAAGGGCCAATATCTAGAATCTACAAAGAACTAAAACAAATATACAAGAAAAAAAACACACAACCCATCAAAAAGTGGGTGAAGATATGAAAAGACACTTTTCAAAAGAAGACATTTATGTGGCCAACAAACATATGCAAAAATGCTCATCACTGGTCACCAGAGAAATGCAAATCAAAACCACATTGAGATACAACCTCACACCAGTTAGAATGGCAATCATTAAAAAATCTGGAGACAACAGAAGCTGGAGAGGATGTGGAGAAATAGGAACACTTTTACACTGTTGGTGGGAGTGTAAATTAGTTGGAACCATTGTGGAGGATAGTGTGGCAATTCCTCAAGGATCTAGAAATAGAAATACCATTTGACTCAGCAATCCCATTACTGGGTATATACTCAAAGGATTATAAATTGATCTACTATAAAGACACATGAACACATATGTTCATTTTCTGGCACTGTTTACCATAGCAAAGACTTGGAACCAACCCAAATGACCATCAAACATAGACTGGATAAAGACAATGTGAAAATGTGGCACATATACACTATGGAATACTATGCATCCATAAAAAAGATGAGTTCATATCCTTGGCAGTGACATGGATGAATCTGGAAATCATCATTCTCAGCAAACTGACACACCAACAGAAAACCAAACACTGCACGTTCTCACTCATAAAGAACACATGGACACAGGGAGGGGAACATCACAGACCGGGGTCTGTTGTGGGGTGGTTGGCTAGGGGAGGGATAGTAGGGGATGGGGAGATTGGGGGAGGGATAATATTAGGAGAAATGTCTAATGTAGGTGATAGGGGGATGGAGGCAGCAAACCACCATGGCATGTGTATACCTATGTAACAATCCTGCAGATCTGGACATATATCCCAGAACCTAAAGTAAAATTAAAGAAAAAAAAGAAAAACAAGATAGATGATTAATAAGGAAATAGAGGACTAAAACAACACTGTAGACATCTGGACAAGTCATATACAGAATAAACAGCAAAATATACATTTTTATCAATCGTAAGTACACATGAAATATTCGATATGATAGACCACATATTAGACCTCTAAGCAAGTCTTAACAAATTCAAAAAGGTTTAACCCTTTTCCTGTTTAGGAAAAAAAAACAGAAATGCAGCTCACTGCCAGTACTCATTTAATTTGACATAAACATACCTTCAGGCTGAAGGAAATGTGATTGATTTTTATGGTGAAAATAAAATATGAAAAACTGTTCTTGGATTTATTTCTAAACAGAACTAACATCAGAATCATCCAAATCATCAGAATTGCCTATTTTAGAAAAATGAGATTCATTAAATGAATCTTTGTCCAACAACTGTTCAAGAATGATGTTAACATCATGTGTAAAAATGCTACTTTTGAATGCTTTCACATTTTTAGCAATCAAGAATTAGTATATTTTGTAAATGAAAATACTACTACTAAAAATAGAATGCTATAAATAGACTGATGTCTTTTGTTTTCAAAGTTGATATACTACAGTGCTGCAAAAATAATAATAAAAGTGATGCATTTTGTGGGAAAGTTATCTCAGAGTAAATGCTGCAGCCTCAAATACTGCTGATGAGTATTCTCAGGGAAAAGAAGAAATGGGTTATATTATGCAAAGCATTTTTTTTATCAGAATATGATAAAACTAGAAATGGTTAGTACAAGAAAACCTAGAAAATCCACAAATATGGAGAAATTAACAAGACAATTTTCAACAATCAATGGATATAAAAAAAGTCAGAAGATAAATCAGACAATATTTTGAGACTAACAAAAATGAAAACACAACATATCTAAACTTACATAATGCAGGGAAACTGCTAATTGGGAGATTTATAACTGTAAATTTGTACATTAAAAAAAATCTTAAATTAACAACCTAACTTTATACCTCAAGAAGCTACAAAAGAACAAACTAAACACAAATAGAGGAAAGGATAAATGTTAGAGCAGAGATAAACAAAATAGAAAACAGAAAAAAATAGAAAAATCAATGAGTTCACAGGGGAAGTCACTGAGAGTGGATGGAGGGGGAGACACAGAAACTGGGCTGAAGGGGGAGAAAGTTGGGAACCCTACATGGGGCTACTGTACATTTGAACTCATTTCTGGCTCCCAGCAGCTCCAGGAGAATGGGTGGGTTGAAATAGCAAAAAAATAACCTCTTCTCACTACTGGCCACTGGAACCTTGGCAGGACAAGACCTGTCAACCACCAGTTGAGTTCTACCCTTTACTCAAATTTGTAGAAAGAGCTTCTTAGAGAAATGGTAGGGGAAGCAAGCCAGTTGATGTGGGAGACCAGGGGGAGCAACTGTAGTGGAGCACAGTCAAGGACAGCCATCCCCATAGGCTCAACTTACTCCCATAGGAGACTTTAGCTGTAGAGAAACTGATGGTCCTGAACTCTGCAGAGTGATCTTGCCCATCAGATGGGGGACAGTCTGACCGGAGTACCCCTTGTTTTCTAGTCTCTCCTGGGACCCTAGCCTGACCACACCTGCTTGCAAGGCAGCCTCAGGTGCCCTAGAGGACCACATCATAGCTTCTGTGCTGGTGGGACTGCCTGAATGGCAGAGAGCTCCAGCAGGGTGGCCCCCATGGCTATGCACTAGCCAGTACGCTCCCTCCACAAATTGCAGCTTCCCCCAGGGCCCATAACAACTCCCCCACATCACTTTGCTGGCAAGTGTCTGTGTGGGCTGGTGTTTTCCTTGCCCTGCCAGCATAAGAACGTGAATACACCCTGCCCTGCTACTGCTGTGGTAGGAATACATTCCACCTCTCATCTCCCCAATGATTAGAATTGCAGAAGATGCAGTGGTGAACACAGAGCCTGCCAGACTCACCCCCCACCAGCGTCCCACCCTTGTGCCAACAGTGCCATGTGAGTAAAACTAGATGTGGGATAAGAGCAGTCCTAACAACCACTCCTTCTTGTGGTGCACAGAGAAGGAGCAAAGACCTGCACCCACCAGTACCCCACCCCAGAACCAACACCACCACCAGTGTGAACACACACATACACAGTCACTAGCATGGGACCCTGATACCTCCTGAGCTGTGTTGCCTCTACCACTTTAGTGAACCCCCACAGGGAGACAGGCACCCTGGCACCCACTAACACCCTGATGCAGTCAATGAGTGTGCACCTTACTGCACTATTGCTACTACTGCTACTGACATGTGTAAACAATGATGAGGCCTGCTGTCACCACACTATAAAAAGCTTTGGCAGATACCACATGTTGATGTTTACTGACCAGCAGGTTTGGTAGCACATTGCCCACCTACTCCCCCCCACCCCAGCATAGTGGATTCCTAGCCAGAGAACAAATATGGGGCCCAATACAAGACCCCAGAGTTAGAGTGCACAGTCCAGGACTTGGCAGCGAGGCATTGGCCCTCTAAAGTCTTCCAGAAACAAAGCCAGTCAGCAGAATATCTTACAGCACAAACAAATACTCAAGGTCATCAAATAAAAGAAAAGAGATCCATTCAAAGGTCAGTAACCTCAAAAAATAAAGGAACACAAACCCACAAAAATGAGAAAGATACAGTGCCAGAAACTTGACAAAAAGCCAGAGTACCTTTTTTCTTCAAATAAGCATATCACCTCTCCAGCAAGGGTTTTGAATTGAGATGAGATAGATGAAATAACAGAAATAGAATTCATAATATAGACAGGAACAAAGACCTGTGAGCTACAGGAATACATTGAAACCCAATTTAAGAAAGTTAAAAATCACAAAAAAAATTGCAGGAGCTTGCAGACAAAATAGCCAGTATAGGGGAAAAAAAAAAAAAAGTAACAAACCTGATAGAGCTGAAAAAAATAAACTCTACAAGAATTTCATAATGTAATCACAAGTATTGATAGCAAAATAGGCCAAAAGCAGTGTCCAGAGGGAAATTTATAGCACTACATACCTACATGAGAAGCGAGGAAAGCTCTAAAATTGACACCCTATCATCACAATTAAAAGAACTAGAGGAGCAAGATGAAACAAATTCAGAAGCTAGCAGAAGACACGAAATAACTAAGATCAAAGCACAACTGAAGGAGATAGACACATTAAAAACGCTTCAAAAAATCAATGAATCCAGGAGCTGGGGTTTTTTGAAAATATCTACAAAATAGATAAGACCGATAACCAGACCAATAAAGAAGAAAAGAGAGAAGAATCAAATAGATACAATAAAAAATGATAAAGGGCATATCACCACTGATCCCACAGAAATACAAATTACCAACAATGAATAATATAAATGCCTCTATGCAAATAAACTAGAAAATCTAGAAGAAATGGATAAATTCCTGAACACATAAAACCTCTCAAGTCTAAACCAGGAAGAAGTCGAATCCATGATAGTCCGGCAACAAGTTCTAAAATTGAGGCAGTAATAATAGCCTACCAACCAACAAAGGTCTAGGACCCAGTGGATTCAGAGGTGAATTCTACCACAGGTACAAGAAGGAGTTGGTACCATTCATTCTGAAACTATTACAAGCAATAGAAAAAGAGGAAATCATCCCTAACTCATTTTACAATCCCAGCATCCTCCTAATACTAAAACCTGGCAGAGACACAACAAAAAAAAGAAAATTTGAGACCAATATCCCTGATAAAGATCAATATGAAAATCTTCAATAAAATACTGGCAAACTTAATCCAGAAGCATATCAAAAGCTTATCCACAATGATCAATTCAGCTTCATCCCTGGGATGCAAGGCTGGTTCAACATGCACAAATAAATAAATGTAATCTATTACATAAATAGAACCAATGACAAAAAACCACAGGGCAAACAGGCAAAATAAAGAAATAAATGGTATTCAAATAGGAAGAGAGACAGTCAAATTGTCTCTGTTTGCAGATGACACAATTGTATATTTAGAAAACTCCATCATCTTAGCCCAAAATCTCCTTAAGCTGATAAGCAACTTCAGCAAAGTCTCAGGATACAATATCAATATGTAAAAATCACAGGCATTCTTATACACCAATAATAGAGAGGAAAATAATGAGTGGACTCTCATTTACAATTACTACAAAGAAAATAAAATACCTAGGAATTCTTCTTACAAGGGATGGGAAGGACCACTCAAGGAAAACTACAAACCACTGCTCAAGGAAATAAGAGAGGACACAAACAGATGGAAAAACATTCCATGCTCATGGATAGGAGGAATCAATATCATGAAAATGGCCATACTACCCAAAGCAATTTATAGATACAATGCTATCCCCCATCAAGCTACCATTGACCTTCTTCACAGAATTGGGGAAAACTATATTAAATTTCATGTGCAACCAAAGAAGAGCCTGCATAGCAAAGACAATCCTAAACAAAAAGAACAAAGCTGGAGGCATCACATCTGAGTTTAAACTATACTACAAGGCTATAGTAACCAAAACAACATGGTACTGGTACCAAAAGAGATATATAAACCAATGGAACAGAACAAAAGCCTCAGAAATAACACCACACATATACAACCCTCTGATCTTTGAAAAACCTGTAATAAACAAGCAATGGAAAAGGATCCTCTATTTAATAAATGGTGATGGGAAAACTGGCTAGCCTTATGCAGAAAACTGAAACTGGACCCATTCCTTACACCTTATATAAAAATTAATTCATGATAGATTAAAGACTTAAACATAAGACCTAAAACCTTAAAAATCCTAGAAGAAAACCTAGGCAATACCATTCAGGACATAGGCATGGGCAAAGACTTCATGACTAAAACACCAAAAGCAAAGGTAACAAAAACCAAAATTGCAAAATGGAATTTAATTAAACTAAAGAGCTTCTGTATAGCAAAAGAAACTATCATCAGAGTGAACAGGCAACCTACAGAATGGGAGAACATTTTTGCAATCTATCCATCTGACAAAGGGTTAATATCCAGAATCTACAAAGAACGTTAACAAATTTACATTAAAAGAAAAGAAACAACCCCATCTAAAAGTGGGCAAAGGATATGAACAGACATTTCTCAAAATAAGACATTTATATGGCCAGAAAACACATGAAGAAAAGATCATCATCACTGGTCATTAGAGAAATGCAAATCAAAACCACAACGACATACCATCTCATGCCAGTTAGGATGGCGATATTAAAAAGTCAAAAAACAACAGATGCTGGAGAGGATGTAGAGAAATAGGAAGGCTTTTACACTGTTGGTGGGAGTGTAAATTAGTTCAACCATTGTGGAAGACAGTGTGGCTATACCTGAAAGATCTAGAAGCAGAAATACTATCTGATTCAGCAATCCCATTACTGGGTATATACACAAAGAATTATAAATCATTCCAGTATAAAGACACATGCACACATATGTTTAATGTGACACTGTTCACAATAGCAAATACTTGAAACCAACCCAAATGATCATCAATGATAGACTGGATAAAGAAAATGTGGCACATATACACTGTGGAATACTATGCAGCTATAAAAGGATGAATTCATGTCCTTTGCAGAGACATGGAAGAAGCTGGAAACCACCATTCTCAGCAAACTAACACAAGAACGGAAAACCAAACACTGCATGCTCTCACTCATAAGTGGGAGTTGAACAACGAGAACACATGGACACAAGGAGAGGAACATCACACATGGAGCCTGTTGAGGGGTGGGGATCTAGGGGGAGGGATAGCATTAGGAGAAATACCTAATGTAGATGATAGGTTGATGGGTGCAGCAAACCACCATAGCATGTATATATCTATGTCATAAACCAGTGTGTCCTACACATGTACCCCAGAACTTAAAGTTTAATTTAAAAAGGTAGTACCTAGTAAGACATTTTACATTAAAATTACGATTGTATGTTTTTCAGGAATTAAAGTGATTCAATTTTTTCATGTTCAAACACAAAATGGTAAATTTTCATTTACTATAGCACAATTCAAGTATTCTCTTAAATTTAAATTTAGTCTACTAGAATGTAAGACTTTATAAGAACTTTTAAAAGATTGCTGTTATACAAAAGTATGACTATTACTCTAAATTGCCTAGAATAAGTGGACAAAACAAATGACAGTGGACAAAAGCCTTTATGAATGAGTAACACACAAAAGGTTGCACACATCAGTAATGAGGCATTTGTAAATAATATCCCAAAAGTATTTGAACTCATGTAAAAAAGGCTATCTATATTCCTTTAGGGAGAAAATGTAATACCAAAGATAATATACATTCAAATGCCTGTGGCTTTAAACCATATATTAGTTGAATAGCACATAAAACCAAAAAGGGTTTACCCATTTAATAACTGAAAGATATTACTTATTTTTGAAATAAAAGATGCTTTTTGAAACCAAAATAAACAAAAAAGAAATTAGTACACAAATCAAGAAGTTATTTGAAACTAATGAGAACAAAGGTACAACACACCAAAATTTCTGAGACACAAGGTAGTGCTAGGAGAAGAATTTACAGCATTAAATGCCCACATCAAAAAGTTAATAAAGCATCAATTTAATAATCAAACATCACAACTAAAAGAATTAGAGAACCAAGAGAAAACCAGTGCCAAAGCTAATATAAGACAAGAAATAACCAAAATCAGAGCTGAAAAGAGACAGAGACACCAAAAACTATTCAAAAATCAATAAATTCAGGAGCTGATTTTTTTGAAAAATATAATAAAATAAATATACCATTAGCTAGACTAATAAAGAAGAAAAGAAAAAATATTTAATTAATTAAACACAATCAGAAATGAAAAGACTATTACCACTGACCTACAGAAATACAAATGAACGTCACAGACAATTATAAACACTTCTATGCACACAGACTAAAAAATCTAGAAGAAATGGATAAATTTCTGGACACATGTACCCTATCAAGTCCAAAACAGAAGAAAAAATTGAATCCCTTAACAGACTAATAAGGAGCTCTGAAATTGATGCAGTAATAAATAGCCTACCAATCAAAGAAAGCCAAGGATCAGACAGATTCACAGCTAAATTCTATCAGATGTACAAAGAAAGGCTGGTGCTAGTCCTGCTAAAACTATTACCCAAAAAATGAGGAGGAATAACTCCTCCACGACTCATTCTATGAAACCAACATCATCCTGATACTAAAACCTGGCAGAAACCCAACAAAAGAAGAAAATATGATGCCAATGTCCTTGATGAATATTGATGTAAAAATCCTCAAAATAAAATACTGGCAAATCCATCAATGCATTAAAAAGTTTCCTTACCACAATCAAGTAGGCTTTATCCCTGGGGTGCAAAGCTGGTTCAACATACACAAATCAATAAATGTGATTCATCACATCAACATAACTAAAGGCAAAAATCACGATTATATCAATAGGCACAAAAAAAGGTTTTGATAAAATTCACCACTTCATGTTAAAAAATTCTCAGTAACCTTGGTACTAACAGAACATATGTTACAACAAGAGCCATCTATGACAAACTCAGAGCCAACATTATTATACTGAAAGGGCAAAAACTGGACATATTTTCCTTGAAAACTGGCACAAGACAAAGATGCCCTCTCTCACCAATCTTTTTCAATAGAGTATTGGAAATTTTTGTCAGAAAAATAAAGAACACCGAAATAGGAAGAGAGAAAGTCAAACTATCCCTGTTAGCAGATGACATAATTCTATATTTAGAAAACATGATAGTCTCACCCCAAAAGCTCCTAAAGCTGATAAGCAATTTTAGCAAAGTCGCAGGATATAAAATCAATGTAAAAAAGTTACTAGCATTCCTATACAGCAACAACAGTAAGCTGGGTGCCAAATCAGGAACAGAATCCCATTCAAAATAGCCACACAAAAAATAAAGTATCTAGCAATTCAGCTAACAAAAGAGGTGAAAGATCTCTACAAGAAGAACTAAGAAAACACTGCTCCTGGGCGGCAACCTCTGCCAGGTTGCAGTGAGCTGAGATTGTGCCGAACGTGGGTGACCGAGTAAGACTCTGTCTCAAAAAAAAAAAGAACTCAGGGATGACACAAACGAACAGAAAAACATCCCATTCTCATGGATAGGAGGAATCAATATCATTAAAATGGCCATACTGCTGAAAGCAATGTATATATTCAGTGCTATTCCTATTAAACTACCATTCGTCTTTGTCACAGAACTAGAAAAAAACTATTTTCAAATTCATATGGAACCATAAAAAAAAAAAAGAAAAAAAAAAGAAAAGCCCAAATACACAAGGTAATCCCAAGGAAAAAAAACAAAGCTGGAGGCATCCCATTACTCAACTTCAAACTATGCTACAGGGCTACTGTAACTAAAACAGCAAGGTATAGATACAAAAACAGACACATAAAAAACGGAACAGAATAGAAAACCCACAAATAAGGCCATGCAGCTACAACTGTCTGATCTTCAACAAAGCTGACAAAAACAAGCAATGGGGAATGGACTTCCTATTAAATAAATGGTGTTAGGATAACTAGCTATTCATATTCAGATGATTGAAACTGAATCACTTTTGAAACTGGATACCGTCTTTACATCATATACAAAAAGCAAATTAAAATGAATTAAATACTTAAATGTTCAACCAAAACTGTAAAAACTCTGGAAGACAACCTATGCATTATTATTCTGGACATAGACACAGGCAAAGATTTCATGATGAAGATGCCAAAAGCGATTGCACAAAAGTAAAACTTGGCAAATAGGATCTAATTAAACTAAAGAGCTCCTGCATAGCAAAACATCCTATCAACAGTGTGAACAGACATTTTACAGAATGGCAGGACATTTCGCAAAGTGTTTATTTAACAAAGATCTTTATTGAGTATCTGTAAGGAACTCAAACTAATTTACAAGAAAAAAACTATTAAAAAGTTGGCAAAGGTCATGAACAGACACTTTTAAAAATAAAACATTCATGTGGACAACAATCATATTTTTAGGAAGCTCAATATCACTAATCATTAGAAAAATTCAAATCAAATACACAAGGAGATATAATGACACATTAGTCAGAATGTCTATTATAAAAAATACAGACATTGGGAAAGTTGTGAAGAAAATGAACATTTATACACTATTGGTGGGAGCATTGTGGAAGATAGTGTGGTAATTCCACAAATACCTGTAAACAAAACTACCATTTGACCCAGCATTCCCATTATTGGGTATATACCCAAGGGAATTTAAATTGTTCTATCATAAAGACACACACATGCACAGGTTCATTGCAGCACTATTTACAATAGCAAAGCCATGAAATCAACCTAAAGGCCCATCACTTGTAGGCTGGATTAAAAAAATATGGTACATACATACCATGTAATACTATGCAACCATAAAAAAAGAAAAAGACTGAAATCATGTCCTCTGCAGAAACATGGGTGCTGCTAGAGGCCATTATCCTTAGCAAACTAATGCAGTAACAGAAAACTAAATACTACATATTCCCACTTATAAGTGGAATATAAATGTTACGGATACATAGAGGGGGAACAATAGAAACTGTGGCCTACCAGAGGGGGGGAGAGTGGGAGGAGAGTGAGGATTAGGAAAAATAAGTAATGGATACTAGGCTTAATACCTGGGTGTTGAAATAATCTATGTAACAAACCCCATGACATAAATTTATCTTTATAACAAACTTTAGTATGTACTTTTAAACTTAAAATAAAAGTTAACCATAAAATAGAAAATAAAATTGGTTTTCTTACTGATAATTTTTTCACAATTCAAATAATATGCGCCAATTTAAAAAAGAAAGAAAATAAAGAAAAATCAATGGGTAATAATTGATTTTTTTTTCAGAAAAATCAAGACTATTTACAATCCTCAGCTTGATTAACTAACAAAAAAGAAGATTGAAATGACTAAAATCAGAAATGAAAGAAGGGACATTAAAACTGATGGCACAGAAATAAAAAAACATCATAAAAGATAATATTGTGAACATGTGTTCACCAACAAATTTGATAACAGGGAAGAAATTGATAGAAACACACATCTTATCAATACAGAATTATAAAGTAACGAAAATGAACAGACCAAAATGAGTAAAAAGAAATCCTGAAAATTATCTAAGAACATTGAAGAAGAGTTAAAACACAAGACACTATTACATATAATAATAATATATAACATATATTACATTATATATTATATATATGACAGACCAATATTCCCAATGAATATTAGTGCAAAATCCTCAACAAAATACTAATAAACTAAATTCAACAGCACATTTAAAGTATAAGGCACCATGACCAAGTGGGATTTATTTCTAGGATGTAACGATGGTTCAACATATGAAAATCGAGTGTGATATATTACATTAACGAAATAAAGGAAAAATGACATTATTATATTTGTTATTGCAGAAAAAATCATTAATTAGAATTCAATGTACTTTTATAATTAAAAAACTCAATAAACAGAGAATAGAAAGAAACTACCTCAACATAATGAAAGGCCATTTATGAAAAATTCACAGCTAACATTATACCCAATGGCAAAATAACAAAAGCTTTTCTTCTAAGACGAGGCACAAGGCAGAGATGCTCACTCTTGCCACTTCTATTCAACATAGTATTGGAAATACTATCCAGAGAAATTAAGTCAATAAAAATACAGTAAAAGCCTTCTGAGTTGGAAAGAAGTAAAATTATCTCTTCTCACAGATTACATGGTTTTATATACAGAAAACCCTAAAAAATTCCAAAAATTTAAAAGTAACAAATTGAACAGTTACAAGATGTAAAATCAATATACATAAGTCAGTTGCATTTCTATACTCTATCAATGAACAACCTGAAAAGTAACAATTCCATTTATAACATCTTTAATAATAAAATACTTAAGAATAAACCTAAAAAGTTAAAAAAAAATCATACACACTAAAAGCTATAAAGCATTGCTGAAAGAAATTTAAAAAAAAAAGAATGAAATGGAAAGATATCTTGTATTCATTGTTTGGAAGAGTTAATGTTGTTAAGGTATCCATACTACCTCTGATGGTTAATATAAGGTGTCAACTTAACTGGATTGAGGGGGTGCCTAGATGACAGGAGAAGCATTGTTTCTAAGTATGTCTGTAAGAATTTTTCAGAACAGATTTACATGTGAGTCAGTGAACTAATAAAAGATGAAGACCTGCCCTCAGTATGGGTGAGTACCATCCAATCAGCTGCCAACTCAGCTAGAAAAATGCAAGTAGAAGGCAGACATTCGGCTTGCTGAGCTCCACCTCCCATCTTTCTCTCTCTCTCTCTCTCTCTCTCTCTCTCTCTCTCTCTCTGTGTGTGTGTGTGTGTGTGTGTATGTGTGTGTGTGTGTGTGTGTGTCTTTATCTCTCTCCTCTTTCCCTAGAAGGACACTTTTTCTCCTTCGCCCTTGGATATCAGACTCTAGTTTCTTCAGCCTTTGGACTCCAGGACTTGCACCAAAGGCCTGTCAGTGACAGCAAAAAAAAAAAAACAAAACATAAACTCATCCTTTGCTATGGCTATACAATATTCCATGGTGTATATGTGCCACATTTTTTTATTCAGTTTATCATTGATGAGCATTTGGTTTGGTTCCAAGTCTTTGCTATTGTGAACACTGCTGCCATAAACATATGTGTGCATGTGTCTTTAAAGTAAAATGATTTATAACTCTTCGAGTATATACTCAATAATGGGATTGCTGGGTCAAATGGTATTTCTCGATCTAGATCCTTGAGGAATCCCCCACATTGTTTTCCACAATGATTGAACTAATTTACCCTCCCACCAACAGTGTAAAAGCATTCCTATTTCCCCACATCTTCTTCAGGATCTGTTTGTTTCCTGACTTTTTAGCTGGCATGAGATAGTATCCTATTGTGGTTTTTATTTTATCTCTCTAATGACCAATGATGAGCTTTTTTCTCATGTGTTTGTTGGCCATATAAATGTCTTCTTTTGAGATGTGTCTGTTTATATCCTTTGCCTACTTTTCTTTTTTTTAATCTTTATTTATTTATTTATTTTTGGCTTTTTTAAATTGTATTTTAGGTTCTGGGGTACATGTACAGATCATGCAGGATTGTTGCATAGGTACATACATGGCAATGTGGTTTGCTGCCTTCATCCACCCCATCACCTATATCTGGTATTTCTTCCCTCGTTATCCCTCCCTACCCCTCACTGTCCCTCCCCCTAGCCCACCCCAACTGACCGCAGTATGTGATGCTTGCTCCCTGTGTCCATGTGCCCACTTTTGGATGGAGTTGTTTGCTTTTCTTGTAAATTTGTTTACATTCTTTGTAGATTCTGGATATTAGCCCTTTGTCAAATGAAGAGATTGCAATAATTTTCTTCCATTCTGTAGGTTGTCTGTTCACTCTGATGATAGTTTATTTTGCTGTGCAGAAACTCTTCAGTTTAATTAGATCCCATTTGTCAATTTTGGCTTTTGTAGCCATTGCTTTTGGTGTTTTAGTCATTAAGTCTTTGCCCATGCTTATGTCCTGAGTGGCATTGCTTAGGTTTTCTTCTAGGGTTTTTATGGTTTTAGGTCTTATGTTTAAGTCTTTAATCTATCTTGAGTTAATTTTTATATAAGGTGTAAGGAAGAGGTTCAGTTTTAGTTTTGCTGCATATGGCTAGCCAGTCTCCTGTATGAGGTACCTGTGGACCCCTACTGGGAGTTCTCTCCCAGGTAGGAGGCACAGGGGTCAGGGACCCATGTGAGGACGCAGTCTGTCCCCTAGCAGAGCTAGAGTGCTGTGCTGGGAGATCCGCTTCTCTCTTTAGAGCCAGCAGGCAGGAACATTTAAGACTGCTAAAAGCTGTGCCCAAAGTCACCTCTTCCCTGTGGTGCTCTGTCCCAGGGATATGGGGAATTTTATCTATAAGCCACTACCTGGGGCTGCTGCCTTTCTTTCCGAGATGCCCTGCCCAGAGAGGAGGAATCTAGAGAGGCTGTCTGGCTACAGTGGCTTTGCTGAGCTGCAGTGGGCTCTGCCTAGTTTATACTTCCTGGCATCTTTGTTTACACTGTGAGGGGAAAATCACCTACTCAAGCCTCAGTAATGGCAGACGCCCCTCCCTACACCAAGCTCAAGCCTCCCAGGTTGACTTCAGACTGCTGTATTGGCAGGGAGAATTTCAAGCCAGTGGATCTTAGCTTGCTGTGCTATGTGGGGGTGGGAGACACTGAGGTAGACCACTTGGCTCCCTGGTTCAGCCCCCTTTCCAGGCTAGTGAATAGTTCTGTCTTGCTGGCATTCCAGGCATCACTGGAGTATGAACAAAAAAAAAAAAAAACCTCCTGCAGCTACCTCGGTATCTGCCGAAATGGCTGCCCAGTTTTGTGGCTGAAACCCAGAGTCCTGGTGGTATAGGCACCCAAGGGAATCTTCTGGTCTGCTGCAGGTTGCAAAGACAGTGGGAAAATCATAGTATCTGGGCCAGAATGCACAGTTCTCCAAGGTACAGTCCCTCATGGATTCCTTTGGCTAGTGGAGGGAGTTCCCAACCCCTTGCACTTCCTGAGTGAGGCAACACCCCACCCTGCTTCGGTTTGCCCTCCATGGGCTACACTCGCTGTCTAACCAGTCCCAATGAGATGAGTCAGGTACCTCAGTTGGAAATGCAGAAATCACCTGCCGTCTGCATCAATCTCACTGGGAGATGCAGACTGGAGCTGTTTCTATTTGGCCATCTTGTCAATCACCAGCCAAAATGATCATTTTTAAAAAAGAACAAGGTTAGAGGACTCATTTTTTTTTATTTCCTGAAACATATTACAAAGTTTCATAAATCAAAATAGCATGGTATTGGCATAAAGACAAATCAATATGTTAACGGAGTAGAATAGAAAACCTAATATTGAACTTCATATATATGGTCAAATAATCTTTAACATGAGTGCTAAGACAATTCAATGGGGGAAAGGACAGAATCTTCAACAAATGATGCTGGGAAAACTAGATATCCACATTCAAAAGAATGAAGTCAGACTCTGATCTTATGTACAAAAATTAACTCAAAGTGGATTAAAGAATTAAATGTAAGACCTAAAACTCTAAAATTCTTAGACAGAAACTAGGGCACAGCTTCAACATTGGACTTGGCAATGATTTCTTGGACAAGACACTAAAAACACAGGCAGCAAATGCAAAAAAAAGAAAAAAATACAGACTACTTTAAACTTACAAACCTTAAGCCATCAAAGTTGCCTTATATTGAAACCAATACAGTGAAATGACAACATAAGAAATGGGAGAAAATAGTTTCAAATCATATATCTGATAAGGAGTTAATATTTATAATACATAATGAAGGCATATAATTCAACAACAAAAATCAAATAACTCAACTTTAAAAATAGACAAGAGATGTTAATAAATGATTCTGCAAGGATGATACATAAATCAGCAAGCATATGTAAAGATGCTTGAAATCACTAATCATCAGAGAAATATAAACCAAAACCACAATGAGATATGACCTCACATGCATTAGGATAGTTATTATTTTAAAAATACAGAAAATAGCAAGTGTTTGCAAAGATGTGAGGAAATAGAGAATGCTTGGGTAATGTTGGAAAGATTGTAAAATTGTGCAAATGTTACCAAAAACAGTAGAAAGGGCCCACAGAAAAAGTAAAAATTGAACTATTTTATAATCCTGCAATCCCTCTTCTGAATATGAACCCAAAATAATTGAAGGCAAGTCCTTAAAGAGATATTTACACACCTATGTTCATTGCAGCACTATTTATAATATCCAAGATTTGGAATCACTGAAAACGTCTATTGATGGATGGATATTCACACAATGAAATATTATTCAGTTAAAAAGGAAAAAAAGAAGTTCGCATGATATACCATGGATAAATCTTGAGCACATTATATTAAATGGTGTAAGACAGTCACAAAAAGACAAATACCGTATGATTCTACTTATATGAGGTATCTAGAGTAGTGAAATTTATAGACACAAAAAGTAGAATGATTACCATAGGCTGGAAGGAGATAGAAAATAGGAGTTGTTTAATGGGTACAGAGTTTCAGATTTGCAAGATGAGAAAGCTCAGAAAATCTGTTTCAAAACAATGCGAATATACTTAACAATACTGAACTGTAAACTTGAAAATAGATAAGATGGTAAATTTTTTATTATGTGTGATTCCTAGTCCCATTATCTCTAGGACTGTATCTGCTACTACTGTCCCTCTTGTTCAAATCTTCTTAGTTATATTGGTATCTCAGATGTCCCTCAGACATGCACTTGACCATTTCAACTAATTGTCTTTGCAGATTCTTTTTATATTTCTGAAATTCTGTTCCTGTAGATATTTGTTTGACTAACTTCTTGACCTCTTAAAAGTTTTTGTTCTAATGTTATCTTCTCAAATATGTTTACTGTCACCACTCAAGTTAATAATTAAAATATGTCTTCACCCTCACAACTTCTAATCTCCCTTACTTGGTTCTATTTATTTTTCCCATAATGTTTGTCTACTTCTAGGTGAAAACACAACTGTACCTTTCCTCACCATAAGCAATGTTGTAATGGCTTCTCATCTTGTGTGAATCATGTTCCTCACTTTAGCCCCTAAGGCTTTACATGTGCTCTCTGTTACCTCTCTAAGCTCATTTCTAGTAGTCCCATCCCTCCCCCTTCCTTACTAACCTCTATCTAGCCACTCAGGCTTCTTCTTACTGTTCTTGAAAACTGCTATGCATGTTTTAGCCTTGGGCTCTTAGTACATGTTGTTTTCTTCTCTGGAAGACAATTTCCTCAGATATAATTATGACTCTCCATTTCTTCAGGTCTTTACTCAAAAGCCTCCTTCTTACCCAAGCCCCACATCTATATTTTTAGGCATCCCAGCACTTAATATCAGGTTCTCCTGCCTTACATACATTTCCTTGTCACTTATTATTATTTAGCATAATATGTATTTTTTTTTGCCTCCTCCACTAAAATATAAGCTACATGATGGAAAAAAAACTTTTGTCTGGATTTTGCTATTATAATTCCAGTACTTAGACTAGTAGACACAAAGTAAATATTTGTTTATTAAAATTAGAAAGCATTACATCATAATTTTATTTGTGAGCACATAAAAGAAAGCATATTTTCACCAAAAAAACCTAGATATCTTAAAGTTATATACTTTTTCTGAGGCCTAATATGAGAATAGAAAATATTTTCTTTAAATAAAAGATGGGGACTCTCACTGTGTAATATATCTTCTATATGAGATATTTTCAGTTATATTATAATGTGACACAGTATTTGCATTAAAAGAAAAAAATCTTGTGAAATAAGTTCAATTTTGACCACTGCTGTATTTGCAAAGTAAATATATGTTAATTTCTTTTCTTCAAAATAGAGTGCAGATTAAGTGGCAATTACCATATGACATACCCTTTAAATCTAATGAGCAAAGAATATTAAGGAATGCATAATTACTATACACTGTTTGTGCTTTTCATTTGTGCCAGTGATAAAAAGAGGTGGAGGGAATATTTGACTAATATAAATCCTTCTTCATACTTTTATAAAACAATTTAAGCGTATGAGGCATGACTTTACAGTAATTCGACTTATTTTCTTTTGTGACTTCTAAGTTAAATCTGAAGACACTTCTAAAGTGTGTTCAAACTGTTTTTACATAAAATTCTAATAGATTTTTAAAGGCAAACACTCAACAAAGAAATGCTATTTGATGTAAGTACCTTGAACATAAAGTGAGAAAATTCAAATTTGAACACATTTCTTAATAACTGAATCTGTAGTATTTCATGCTACTTTATTTTTGTGGGTCACAGTTCCCTCATTATTGAGTTAAATAATCTTTAAAATCCCCTTCCTTTGTTAAAATCATAAAACTTTCTAAAATAATTATAGCTTCTATAATGGGAGGTGTTTAACTTTGGTACAGTTTTTTCAGTCTCCAGAAACATAGTCCATCCATTCCACAGTTATAACACCAAATGTTCTAAGTGATAACAATGATAAATCTAAGTGTCTGAATATCTTCAAACATGCAGTGTCTATTCACTGAAACAGAAAGACAACAAAACTGGACATTGTAGTTGCAACAGATTGACAAGTGACAAGGTCAAGTTTATCAGTACATTAACATAGTTCATCCCTATGTAACTAGTGACTGTGGAAGGAGAAAGTTTTTCAATTTAAAGACTGTGACTATCTTTAAGCATTTGTCCCAAGTTATGGCTTAACGACATAGAGCCATTGCTTTATATATTTTTACTCTGTAGATGAATATACTCACCAAAAACGTAATCTCAAATTTGTAAAATATGTACCTTTTTAGTAGATTTTTACCCAAAATGCAAACAAAATTTATGTAAGGTATTTCTAAATATTACATTTAAGCCTAGTCTATGAAGAACTTCTAAACAGGTTACTAGGTTAACACATAAACATGGGAAATTAGAAAATATTTAATCTGCATGATGCATATTAATATTTAAATACTAATTTTCCCCTGTATATATCAAATTTACCTGTCGGTAACAGATCATTGATTTATGTATTCATTTATTTAGGAAATATTTACTTCTGATTTATACTTGTTATATACAAGGCTGGAAAGCACATCACTGCTACCTTTCCAACAACAATAACAGAAACAAACCAGACATATACAAAATTTACAATTTTTTTGAACCTATCAGAAAGCTGAGGTCACAAGACAACCAAATAATTTTAAATCTAAGAAAAAAGAGGTAATGAGAGATGAGATGGATTTTTCTAATTTTCTGTAAATCCAAATGTATCTCAAAATTTTTAAAAAGCTATTAGAAATTGTTGACAAAATGGTAAAATTTGACCAACACTGGGGAGAAAATACAGAAGCCCTAGTGACATGGACATAAGGGGAATTCACATTTACTTATAGCATCTCCACTGTGGATATCACTGGATACTCAATACAGAAGTTGGTAAGGTCATGATAAAGCATTCCTCATAGTGCAAGTCTGGGTGAGATGAATAGCAGCAGCAACTTCTATTCTGATCTCTTTCTTCTATTTCACTTATGGAAACTGAAGCCTTACGCTGTCAGGGAAAAAAGGGCAACAAAATCTGTCACCCTTAGAGCACTCATGAGCAAACCACAGCTGGTGGAAGAGAACAGAAACAGCAACAACAACAACAACAACACTACCCACAGGAAGACAGGAGTACTTACTGGGCTAAGAACTACATATAGAGAAGAGCAAAGGAGAAGATGACACTTCCAAGGTACAGGGTCAGTGTTTGCCTAGGATGAAGGACTAGAGAAACACCAGAGAACTCCTTCTGCCATCAGCTAAGACTCACATGATAAGTAACAGGGAAATATTTCTGAGAGTGTTATAAGAGTCTGGAAGAAGACCCTCTCTGAGAAATAGTCTAAAGGGAATACCTACATTTGAGGGTAGAGCAGATATTAATAAAAACCTTTAGGCATACCAAAATTTACCCTAGACACAATGTATAACTTGAGGAATTTGAAGCTTGGCACACTCATATTAACAATTGCAGCAAGAAACTCCAAACCCTGTTCCACTTTTAACTATAATCGCACACACACACACACACACACACACACACACACACACACACACACGAAACACATCATACCTAAAGCTTAGTAAAAACAAAGACTTACCAAATTTTAACATAAAAACTATTCAGCTTCATACTTACTGTTTTACATGAGATGCTTGTTTTAACAAAAATATATATGAGTTTTATTTAAAAAGCAATTATAAAAATACTGCAAAAAGACAAAGCAATCAACAAAACCAGACTTGGATATGAGACAGATGTTGAAAGTCACACAAAAAAATTTAAATAACTATGATGAATATGTTGAAATTTCTCATGGACAAGATAGTATGCTATATTGGCATATTTTAGCAGAAAAAAATGGAAACCATAAGAAAAAGTCAAACTGCTAAAAATAAAAACACAGTAACTGATACAGAATGCCTTTGATGGGCTCACCAATAGACTGGAAACAACTTATTAATGAACCAAGGAACTTCAAGATATGCCCATAAAAATTATTCAAATAGAAACACAAAAGAAAAAAGGTAAAAATAAAAGTATAGAGAAACCAAGATTTGATAAATAATATCAAATAATCTATCATATGTATAATTGGAATCCCAAAAGGAGAAGAGGAAACAGAGAAAAAGAAATATTGGCCAAAAATTCTTCAAAATGAATACCACACAGCAAACTATGGAATACAGAATTTCAGAGAAAACCACATGAAACAATTACCAACATATCCCCTGCTACACACACACAAACAAAAACTTACATTCAAACAGATGAAAATTTAATTCAGTCCGAGAAAATGACACATTACATACAGAGGAATGATGATGAAAACCATAGGGGATTTTCTTTATGTGAGAAACCATGTAACACATAAAACCTTAAAATAACACCTATAAAGTCATGAAATTAAAAAAAAAAAATCAACCCACAGTTAAATACCTAGTGGAAATATCTTTCAAAATATGAAGAAGAAATAATTTCCCTGAAAACAAAACTGAAGGGATCCATTGCTGCATACCTACTGCATTAGTTAGGTTTCTCCAGAGAAATAAAACCAATAGGATAGATAGATGATAGTATATCAGTAGATAGATAGATAATAGATATTATAAGGTATTCATTCATCTGATGATTATTAATGCAAAGAAATTACACAATCTGCTTTTCATAAGGTGGAAACAAAAGAAAGCTGATGGCATAGTTCAAAGTCTTGAGAGCTAAAAATCTGATAGTGTAGATTATAGGCTGAGTCTGAAGGCCTGAGAACCATTTTAACAATCTTCAATTGTTAAAAATTGTGTTTGTCTTAATTCTAATTGTTCTAATTAGTTATTTGATTTGTTTTACTAGTCTAAAATAAAGATAGGAGAAAAGAATAAGGAATCAACATTTGTAAAAAAATTATACTACACATAATATGGCATATTATTTCAAGGTGGACTTGAATAATTAAATATGTGTATTTTAAACTCTAGGATAATTACTACATTTTAAATAGAATAATGCAGAATAAGTCAATAAGGGAGATAAAATGGAATCATGAAAATGCTCAATTCAAAAACAGGCAGAAAAAGATGGATAAAAGATCCTGTATAATTAATGAAAAACAGGTGGCTGGATGGACAATTTTAATCAACCCCCATCAATAAGCACATAAAGATGTATTGTATAAATGCTGTAATTTAAAAATATAGATTGCCATACTAGATTTAAAAAATCAAGACCAACCTCTATGTTCTCTAGAAGAAAATCACAGTATGTGAAAAAAAAAAAAAAAAAGAAATAGGTTCAAAGAAATAAATGAAAATATATGCACTAATCAAAACTAAAGCTGGAATATATTAATATCAAACAAAGTAGACATCAGAACAAATGATACCATGGAAAAGAGGGACATTATACAATAATAAAGGAATCCATTTTTCAAGAAGACATAACAATTCTGGGTGCATATGCACTTAACAACAGAGGTTCAAAACACATGAAGCAAAAATGATAAAACTGAAAGTAGAAATAGAAAAATTCACAATTGTATTTTAAGATACTAAAATTCTCTCTAGTAATTGATAGACCAAGTAGAAAATCACTGGGGAGAACGAAGACCACAAAAGTACTATCAGAGAATGGATCAAAATGGCAGAATAAGAAGGCTCTGATTGTCTTCCCAGCAGGAACACCACATTTTAACAACTATGTGCACACAATAAAGCATCTTCGTAAAAAACAAAACTCAAGTAAGCAATCACAGTACCTGTTTTTAACCTTATATTATTGAAAGAGGCACTGAAGAGGGTATAAAAGACAGTCTTGAATTGTTGACACCACCCTTCCCCACTCCTTCAGGCAGTAGCTGCATGGCACAGAGGGAGAATCTTTGTACTTGTGGGAGAGATAGCACAGAAATGAGAGGACTTTTGCATGGAACTCAATGCTGCCCTGTCACAGCGGAGAGCAAAACCATGCTGAGCTCAGCCAGCACCCATCCACAGAATAAGCATTTGGACTAGACCTAGCTAGAGGTGAACTGCCCATCTCAGCAGTCAGAACTCCAGCAACCATTGCTACTCCAGGCTAAAGTGTACTTGGGCCTTACAAAAGTTTGAAAGGCAGTCTAGGACACAAGGACTGCAATTCCTAGGCAAGTGCTGATGTTATGTTCGTTTCAGAGCCAATGAACTGGGGCAGTGTGTGACCTAGCAAGACATCAAACTGTGTGGCTGCAGGAGTGCTTGTGACAGCCATCCCACAACCACAAGCAGCAGCTTGCAAAAATGAAAGTGACTTCTTCATTTTAGTTGAAGAGAGGAGAGAGAAAAGTAAAGAGAATTTTGTCTTCCAACGTGGATACCAGCCCACCCAGAGTAGAATAGTGCATCAGAATTGTGAGGCCCCCATCTCAGGCCCTAGCTCCTGGATGACATTTCTAGAGGCTCTTTGAGAAAGAACAGATCCCACTGCCTTGAAAGGAATTACTCAGTTCTCAGAAAGAGTCATCATCTACTGATTAAAAAGCCCTTGGGCTCTGAAAACCAACAGTGATATCCAGGAAGTATGTAGTGGGGCATGGGTGAGACTCTGAGACATGCTGGCTTCAGGTACATGCTTGGTCACAGTGGGGTAGAACAACAAATGGGTTCTTGGGGTTCCTGAATCCAGGTCTAGGCTCTTAGACAGCATTTCTGGACCTATCCTGGACCACAGAAGAGCCCACTGCCATGAAGGATGAATCTCTGACATGGTAACACTCACCACAAGCTGATGGAAGAGCCCTCAGGCCTTAAAAGAACATCAGGGGTAGGCCTGGCAGAACTCTCTGTGGGCCAGTGATAGTGGTGGCCACAGGGGAGAGGCACATCTGCTTGTTGAAAAGAGAAAAACAAGTGAGAAGGACCTGGTATATTTTGGCTTTACTTCCAGCTTAGCTATAGCAGAGTAGAACACCAGTAGATTTATAAGGTTTTTGACTCCAAAGGCTGGTTTCCACACAGCATCAGCATCTTCTGGACTCACCAAGGGTCTGGGGGAACTTGTCACCATGAAGGAACAGACACAAACCTGGCTAGCTTTGACATTGCTAATTGTGGAGCTCTAGGGCTTTGAGTGTACAGAGGTGGTGGCCAGATAGTAGTTATAGCAGACTTTGGGCAGACCCAATGCTGGGCTGATTTCAGTTCTGATGAAAGGCAATTCTAGTGATGGTGAAAATAAAAGTGCTTGTGTTGCCCATCCTCAGAACCAGGCGGCTAGCACAGAGAGAGGGAATTCATTTGTTTGGGAGAAAGTAGATAAGACAACAAGAGTCTCTGCTGGCAATCCAGAGAGTCTCTTCAAAATCTTATCAAAGACCACCAATGCAGTACTTCTACAAGTCTGCAAGAACCACAGCACTATTGTGCTTGGGGCTTAAGCCCCTTCAAACACCTGGAAAATCTTCCCAAAAAGGCTGGGCACAAACAAGCCCAGATAGTAAAGATACAATGAATATTTGTATCTCTTACTCAGACACTGGCAAATATCTACAAGTACTGAGGCTAGCCAGAAAGACTTTGTAAGACAAACAAAATCAGAGATATTTTATTAACACCAAACCTGTCCTTTAAAAAATGCTAAAAGATCTTCAATCTGAAAAAAATATGGTAATGAGCAATAAGAAATTATTTGACCATTTATCTCCAACTTATAAGTGAGAGCATGCAATATTTGACAAATAGAGGGGAAACAGCACACACTGGAGTCTATTGGAGTGTGGAGGGTGGAAGAAGGAAGAGAAGTAGTGAAAATAACTAATGGCCACTAAACCTAATACCTGGTTGATGAAATAACCTGTACATCCAACCCTCATGACACACTTTTACCTATGTAACAAACCTTCACATCATGCACATGTACCCCTGAACTAAAAATAAAAGTTAAAAAAAAAGAAATCTTTGGAAGGTACAAAAGACATTGGTGATAATAAACACACGGAAAACACGGAAAATCATAAAACTGTAATTGTGATGAGTGAGCTACTCTTACTTTAAGTATCAAAATTAGATACTAACAAATCAGAAATAATAACTACAACTTTTCAACACATAGACAGTACACCAAAACATAAAGAAAACAACAAATATTAAAACATGGGAGGATCAAGTGTAGAGTTTTTATTATTACTGTTTTTGTTTGTTTGTTCATGCAAGATGTGTTAAGTTGTCATCAGTTTAAAATATTGGGTTGTAAGATAGCATTTTTATTCCTCATAGTAATTTCAAATAAAAAAAACCTTACAACAAATATACAAAAAATACAAAAGAATAAATTAAATTATACTAACATAAAAAAATCACCTTCACTGAAAGGAAGACAGAAAGGAAGAAAAGTAGGAAGAGAAGACCACAGAACAACCGGAAAACAAATAAAATGGCAGCAGTAAAGTCTTTACTTATCAAGAACGACATTAAAGGTAACTAGACTAAACTCTCAAATGAAAAGACATAGATTAGCTGAATGGATTAAAAACCAAGATCCAACAATATCTTGCCTACAATAAGCACACTGTACCTATAAAAACACACATAGACTAAAACTAAAAGAATGAATTAAGGTATTCTATACCAATGTAAACCAACAAAGAGCAGTAGGAACTATACTTATATGAAATAGATTTCAAGACAAAGAAGATACCAAGAGGTCATCATAGAATGATCAATGTATAAATTAGGAAAATAATATAACAAATGTAAATATTTATGCACCTAACACTGGAGCACCCATATATATAAGCAAATATTATTAAAGTTAAAGGCATAGATAAATCCTCAGAAGAATAATGGCTAGATATTTCAACACTCTACTTTCAGCATTGGAAAGATTTTTCAGGCAAAAAATCAACAAAGAAACATCAGACTTAATCTGCACTTCAGATGAAATGGACTTAATAGGTATTTACAGAACATCTTATCCAATGACTGTGGAATACACATTTGTCTCATCCATACAGTAATATAAAAAAATTCTCATAAATAGTCCATATGTGAGGTCATAAAACAAGTAAGAAAACATTCAAAACACTGAAATAGTACCAGGCATATTATTTGACTACAAATTAGAAATTAATAACAAGAATTTTGGAAACTCTACAAATACATGGAAATTTATAAATGTGTTCCTGAAATGCCAGTGGGTTAATTAATAAATTAAAGAGGGAAGTTGAAAATATTCTTGAAACAAATGATAATGGAAAAAAATATCAAAAATTTGGATAAGATAAAAGCACTAAGAGGGAAATTTATAGCTATAAGTGTCTACATCAAAAAATACCAAATAACCTAATGATGCATATTAAAGAATTACAAAAGCAAGAGCACATCAAACTCAATATTAGTAGAAGAAACAAAATAACAAATACTAGAGCACAAATAAATAAAGTTAACATGAAGAAGACAATATAAAAGATCAACTAAATGAAAAGCTGTTTTTTGGAAAAGATAAGTACAATTGACAAACTAAGCCTTTAGCCAGACTAATTAAGAAAAAAAAGAGAGAAGATCCAAATAAATAAAATCTGAGATGAAAAAGTAGACATAACAATGGATACTGTAGAAATTCAAAACATCATTTGTGGCTGCTATGGACAAATATATGCCAACTTGTTGGAATATCTAGAGAAAATGGATACATTCCTAGACACACATAGCCTACCAAGATTGAGTCATGAAGAAATCCAAAACGTGAACAGTACAATAACCAGAAATGAAATCAAAGCTGTAATAAAAATTCTCCCGGTAAAGTCTCCCAGTAAAAGCTCACGAACAAATTTTTTCACTGCTGAATTTTGTTAAACATTTAAAGAAGAAATAATACCAGTTCTACTCAAACTCTTACAAAAATAGAAAAAGAAGAACTACTTCCAAACAAATTCTACGAGACCAATAGTAGCCTGATACCAAAAGCAGAAAAAGACACATCAAAAAAAATAAATAAATAAATAAGGCCAATGCAATTGATAAATACTGAGGTAAGAATACTCAGCAAAATACTAGTAAATCAAATTCAACGACACATTACAAATATCAATCATCATAATAAAGTGGTATTCATTCCAGAAATATATGGATGGTTCAACATACGCACTTCAATCAATGTGACACATCATGTCAACAGAATGAAGTACAAAAACCATATGTTCATTTCAATTGATGCTGAAAAAACATTTGATAAAATTCAGAATCCTTTTATGAAAAACCCTAAAAAAACTGCATATAGAAGGAATGCATCTCAACATAATAAAAGCCATATATGACAGATACACAGCTAGCATCAGTGAATTGGGAAAAACTGAAAGCCTTTTCTTTATCATACAGAACAAGACAATAATTCCCACTTTCACCACTGTTATTTTACGTAGTACTAGAAGTCCTATCTAGAGCAATCAGACAAGAGAAATAAAGAACGTCAGAACTGGAAATGAAGAAATCCAGTTATCTTTGCTTGCAGATGATATGATCTTATATTTGAAAAAAATTAAAGATTCTTCAAGAAAGCTATAAGAGCTAATAAACAAATTCAGTAAAGTTGCAGTATACAATACCAACATAACAAAATCAATAGCATTTCTACATGCAACACTAAAAAAATCTGAAAGAGAAATTTAACAATTTCCATTTACAATAGCTTTGAATAAAATTACTTAGGAATGAATATAACCAAAACATTCAATGTTCTGTATATTAAAAACTACAAAACACTGATAAAAAATTGAAGGAGGTAAAATATGTAAAGATATTTCATGTATCCATACCACACAAAGCAATCTACAGATTCAATGCAATACTCACAAAAATACCAATGACATCCTTCTCAGAAACAGAAAAAAATAAAAACTATCCTAAAATTTATATGGAATCACAAAAAACCGTAATAGCCAAAGCTCTTCTGAGCAAAAAGGATAAAACTGGAGGAATCACATTACCTGTCTTCAAATTATACTACAGAGACATAGCAATCAAAACAGCAATTACCTATATAAAAACAGGTTATTTTACCTGTATAAACACACACACATAGACCAATGAAACAGAATACAAACCACAGGGGGAAAAAAAATCCATACGTCTACAGTTGACTCATTTTTGACAAAGCTTCCAAGAACATACTTTAGGGGAAGGAGGCAGTCTCTTAAATAAATGGTGCTGGGAAAACTAGATATCCACATGAAAAAGAATAAAAGTAGGCCCTATTCTCTCATCATATAAAAAAACAAATCAAAATGTATTAAAGGTTTAAATGTAAATACTCGAAACTATGAAAATACTATAAGAAAACACCTTAAAAATGCTCCAGGATATCAATCTGGAGAAAGATTTCTCTTTGAGTAATACCCCACAAGCACAGGCAACCAAAACAAAAATGAACAAATGAATTACATCAAGTTAGAAAGCCTCTGAACCAACAACGAACACAATCAAGAAAGCGAAGAGACAACCTACAGAATTGGAGAAAATCTTTGCAATTTACCCATCTAATACAGGATTAACAACCAAAAGACATAAGTAGCTCAAACCACTCTGTAAGAAAATATCTAATAATCAGATTTAAAAATTGGCAAAAGATCTGAATAGACATTTCTCAAAAGAAGACATGAAAATGGCAAACAGGTATACAAAAATGTTCCAACATTATTGATCATCAGAGAATGCAAATCAAAACTTGAATGAGATATCATCTCACCCCATGTAAAATGGCTTTTATCCAAAAGATAGACAATAACAGTGCTGGTGAAGATGTGAAGAAATGGGAACCCTGATATGCTATTGGTGGGAATGTAAATTAGTACAATCACTATGGAGAACAGCTCGTGAAAAAATTAAAAATAGAGATCCTATAAGATTTAGCAATCCCACTGCTAGGTATGTACCAAGAAGAAAGGAAATTAGTATATTGAAGAGATATCTGCACTCCCATATTTATTACAGCACTATCCACAATAGCCAAGATTTGGATGTAACCCAAGAGTTCATCAAGAGACGAATGAATAAAGAAAATGTAATTATATCTATATATGTTATTTATATATATATTATATATATTATACTCTATAATATATATTTATATTATGAAATATGTATTTATATTATAAATATATATTATATATATTTATATTATAAAATATATATTTATATTATAATATATAGTATATATATTACAATTATATATACTATATATTATAATATAAATATATATTGTAGATTATAATATATAATATATATGTAATATATATTTATAATATAAATATATTATATATATAATAATATATATATAATGGGAGTACCATTCAGCCATAAGAAATGAGATCCTATCATTTTCTTCTTTTTATTTCTTATTATTTATTCCTGTAAACTGATTTTGTTTTCTTAAAAATTGTGTATCTGGATCAGAAGTACATGTGCAGGATTGCTATAGGTAAACTCATGTCATGGGGGTATACAAATTATTCTGTCACGCAGATACTAAGCCTAGTACCCAATAGTTATTTTTTCTGCGCATATCCCCTCTTTCCATTCTCTACCCTCTACTACGTCACAGTGTCTGTTTTTTCTTTGTTTGTGTCCATGAGTTGTCATGATTTTGCTCTTACTTATAAGTAAGAATATGCAGTATTTGGTTTTCCGATGCTGCATTAGTTTGTTAAGGGTAGATGGCCCCCAGTTCCATCCATGTTCTCACAAAAGACATACTGTCATATTTTTTTTATAGCTTCACAGTATTCCATAGTGTATAAGTACCATTTTTTAAATGCAATCTGTTATTCATTGGCACTAATATTCATTTCATATCTTTGCCATTGTGAATAGTGTTAAAATAAAAATTCTTGTGCATGTATTTTTATAGTAGAATGATTTATATTTTCGAGGTGTATAATCAGTGATGGGACCGCTGGGCTGAATAGTAGTTCTGTTTTTAGCTCTTTGAGGAATTGCCAAACTGATTTCCACAATGGTTTAACTAATTTACACTCCCCCAACAATGCATAAGTGTTCTCTCTTCTCTGCAACATTGACAGCATCTGTTATTTTTAAAATTTTTAATAATAGCTATTCTCAGTGGTGTGGGATAGTAGCTCATTGATGATTAGTAATATTGAGCTTTTATTTCATATGATTGTTGGCCTCATGTATGTCTTCTTTTGAGAAGTGTCAGTTCATGTTCTTTTCCTCACATTTTAATGGGGTTGGGGTTTTTTTGGAAATTTGTTTAAATTACTTATAAATGCTGGGAATTAAACATTTAACAAGATGTACAGTTTGCCAATACTGTCTCCCATTGTGTAGGTTGTCTGTTTACTCTGTAGATGGTTTATTTTGCTGTGCCAAAACTCTTTAGTTTAATTAAATCTTATTTGTCAATGTTTTCTTTTGTTGCAATTGCTTTTGGCATCTGTCATGAAATCTTTGCTCATTCCTATGTCCAGAATAATATTGCCTAGATTGATTTCCAGGATTCTTACAGTTTTGGGCTTTACATATAAGTCTTTAATGTATCTTAAGTTGATTTTTGTATATAGTGTAAGGAAGGAGTCCAGGTTCAATCTTCTGCATATTGCTAGTCAGTTACCTCAGAACCATTTATTGAATAGGGAGTCCTTTCCCCATTGCTTTTTTATCCCCTTTGTTAAAAATCAGATGGTTGCAGGTGTATGGCCGCATTTCTGTGCTCGTTATTCTGTTCAGTTGGTCTCTGTGTCTGTTTTTAATAATAGTCCCATGCTGTTTTGGTTACCTGTAGCCCTGTAGTGTAGTTTGAAATAGGGTAGCATGATGCCTCCAGCCTGGTTCTTTTTGCATAGGGTTGCTTTGGCTATTCAGGCTCTTTTTGGTCCCATATAAATTTTAAAATAGTTTTTTCTAGTTCTGTGAAGAGTGTTATTGGTAGTTTGATAGGCATAGCATTGAATCTGTAAGTTGCTTTTGGCAGTATGGCCATTTTAATAATATTGACTCTTCCTATCTATAAGCATAAAATGGCTTTCCATTTGCTTTTGTCATCTCTGATTTCTTTGAGTAGTGTTTTGTAGTTCTCATTTGAGAGGTCTTTCACCTCTTCAGTTAGTTGAATTCCTAGGTATTTTTTCTTCTTGTGGCCATTCCGAATTGAATTATATTACTAACTATGTTCTCTGCTTCACTTTTGTTGATGTATAGGAATGCTAGTAATTATTGGACATTCGTTTTGTATCTGGAAACTTTGCTGAAGTTGTTTGTCAGCTTCAGTAGCTTTTGGGCTGAGACTATCCTGTTTTCTAGAGATAAATTTATATCATCTGCAAACAGGGGATATTTCAACTTCCTATCTTCCTATTTGGATCCCCTTTATTTCTTTCTCTTGCTTAATTGCTCTGGGCATGGCTTCCAATATTATGTTGAATAGTAGTGGTGAGAGATTGCATCCTTGTCTTGTGCCAGTTCTCAAAAGGAATGTTTTCCGCATTTGGCCATTCAGTATGATGTTACCTGCGCATTTGTTATATATTGCTCTTATTATCATGAGGTACATTCCTTCAATACCTAGTTTATTGAGAGTTTTTAACAAAAAGTGTTGAACTTTATCAAATACCTTTTCTGCATCTGTTGAGATAATCGATTAAATTTTTTTAGTTCTGTTTATGTGATGAGTCATATTTATTGATTTTTGTATGTTGAATGAACCTTACATTACATGGATAATGCATACTTGTTTGTAGTGGATTCACTTTTTGATGTGCTGCTGGATTCACTTTGCCACTATTTTGTTGAGGATTGTTGCACTGATATTCATCAAATATACTGGCCTGAAGTTTTCTATTTTTCATTGTATCTCTGCCAGGTCTTTGTATCAGGATGGTGCTGAACTTATAAAATGAGTTGGGGAGGAATTTCTTCTCAATTTTTTGAATACTTTCAGTAGAAATGGTAGTAGTTCTTCTTTTTACATATGGTAGGATAGGTCTGTGAATCTCTCTTGTCCTAGGCTGTTTTTTTCTTTCTTTGGTTGGTAGGCAATTTATTATGGATTCAATTTCAGAGGTCACTCCTGGTTTACACAGGGAATCAATTTCTTCCTGGTTCAGTCTTTGAAAAGTGTTTGTGTCCAGGAATTTAAACATCCTTTCCAGGTTTTCCAGTTTCTGTGCATAGTGATGCTCTTAGTAGTTTCTGATGGTTATTTGTATTTTTGTGGGGTTAGTGGTAACATCTTATTTCTCGTTTCTAATTATGTTTATTTGGATCTTCTATCTTTTCTTCTTTATTAATCTAGCTAGTGGTTTATCATATTAATCTTTTCAGAAAACAAACTCTTGGCTTCATTGATGTTTTGAATATATTTTTGTGTCTCAATCTCCTTCAGTTCAACTCTGATTTTTGTTGATTTTTGTCTTCTGATAGCTTTAGGGTTGGTTTGCTCTTGCTTCTCTAATTACTTCAATTGTGATGTTAGACTGCTAAGTTGAGATCTTTCTAACCTGTTTACGGGGGCATTTAGTGCTATGAATTTTCCTTTTATCACTGCTGTAGCTGTGTCCCAGAGATTCAGATATGTTGTATTTGTGTTCTCATTAGTTTCAAAAGACTTTTTGCTTTCTGCCTCAATTTAATTATTTACTTGAAAGTAATTCAGGAGCAAGTTGTTTAATTTCTATGTAATTGCATGGTTTTCAGTGAGACTTTTAGTCTTGACTTCTATTTTTATTGCATTGTTGTCTAAGAGTGTTTAGTATGCTTTTAGTTCTTTTGTATTTGTTGAGAATAGTTTTATTCCAATTATGTGGTCAAATTTAAAGTTTGTCACATGTGGTTATGAGAGGAATGTTTATTCTGTTGTTTTCCTGGTGAAGAGTTATGTAGAAGTCTATCAGATCCATTTGGTCCAATATTGTATTCAAGTCCTAAATATCCTTGTAAATTTTCTCTTAGTAATCTGTTTAACACTGTCAGTGGAGTGTCAAAATGTCTTGCTATTATTTTGTGGGAGTCTAAATCTTTTTGAAGGTCTCTAAGAACTTGCTTTGTGAATCTGTGTCCTCCTGCATTGAATGCATATATATGTAGGATAGTTAAGTCTTCTCTTTGGATTGAAACCTTTACCATTATGTAATGTCCTTATTTGTCTATTTTGAACTTTGTTAGTTTAAAGACTGTTTTGTCTGAAATTAGGATCAAAACCCCTGATTTTCTCTGCTGTCCTCTTGCTTGGTAAATTTTCCTCCATATACTTATTTTGAACCTATAGGTGTCATTACATGGGAGATGGGTTTCTGGAAGACAACATACCAATGGGTTTTGGTTCTTCATGCAGCTTGCCACTCTGTGCATTTTAAGCAGGACATTTAGTTCATTTACATTCAAGATAGTATTGACATTTGTGGATTGATCCTGTCATTCTGTTGTTAGCTGATAATTTTGTCAGTTTGTGTTGTTACTTTATGGGTGTCACTGGTCTGTGTATTTAAGTGTGTATTTGGGTTGGCTGATCATGGTCTTTCATTTCTATGTATATTGCTACTTTCGAGATCTCTTGTAAGGCAGGTGTGGTGGTAATAAATTCCAACATTTGCTTAACTGAAAAGAATCTTATTTCTCTTTCACTTTGGAAGCTTAGTTTAGCTGCATTTGAAATTATGAGTTAAAGATTTTATTTATATAAGAATGTTGAGTATAAACTTCCAAGCTTTTCTGGCTTGGAGAGTTTCTGCTGAGAGTCCTACTGTTAATCTGATGACATTCTCTTTGTAGGTGACCTGTCTTTTTATTTTCTAGCTGTCTTTAACATTTTTTCTTTCATGTCTACCTCTGAAAAATCTGATGATTATGTGTCTTGAAGATGATATTCTTATGTAGAATCTTGAGGATTTTTCTGTATTTTCTGAGTTTGACTGATGGCCTTTCTAGCAAGGTTGCAGAAATTTTTATGGACAATATCCTGAAATATGTTTTCCAAGTTGTTTGCTTTCTCTCCATTCTTTCAGTGATGCCAATGATTCATAGATTTGGCCTCTTCATAATCCCATATTTCTTGAAGGTTTTGTTCATTCTTTTTCATTCTTTTTTTTCTTGATTGTCTTATTTCAGGGAGCCAGTTGTCAATTTCTGAGATTCTTTCCTCAGCTTAATCTATTCTGCTGTTAACACTTGTGATTGCATTGTGTGTTTTTCCCCCTCTATCAGATTTGTTCATTATTTTTTTCTGGCTATTTTGTCTTTGAGCTCCTGTTTCATTTTATCATGAGGTTGTGATTCTTAATTTCCCTGAATTGGGTTATGCCATTCTTCTGAATCTTAATAATCTTAATTCCTATCTATATTCTGAATTATATTTCTATCATTCAGCCAACTCAGCCTAATTAAGAACCTTTGTTGGAGAACTAGTGAGATTGTTTGGAGGACATAAGGCACTTTGGCCATTTGAGTTATTGGAGTTCGTGTGTTGGTTCTTTCTCACCTCTCTTTGTGGGTTTTCCTTTAATTGCAGTATGCATTCAATACAGTCAATAGACTTCTTTTTTTGGGTGTTTTCACAGAGCCAAGGCTTTGGGCAGACTTTCTTTTATTTTTTTTTTTTTGTGGCTGAGTTATTGTATTTTGTTTCACAAGGGAATATGTTTGTAAAGTACTTTTGGTTTTGAAGCATTGGGATGGCATCCAGTAGATGATGCTTACTGTAGTGGTCAGTTGGTGTACTCTTGCTCAGTCTGGTGGCTCCCCCTGTATTCCTCACAGTTGCAGCCATGTTCCCTCTTGATGCTATGAAAGTCTGCACTCCTTTCCCACTTAAATACTGGCTGTAGCTCATAGCTTTGAACTTCCAGTCTACCCACAACAGCTCTGGGGAAATCCCAGGGAAGTTTGGTACTACTGCTGGCCAGAAAACACTGATGAGGTGACTGGAGACCCTGGTCAGGAGATTCTGCCCAGTGAAGGAAAACAAGGTTATGGATCTGCAGAAATAAACAGTCTGACCGCTTCTCTGTAGAACTGTTGAGCTGTGTTTGGGTTGCCTTCAGCTTCAGACCCTGGTTGCTTCCAACTCCATAGAGCTCTAAGGCAACAACGACTAAGGCTGTGAAACAGCAAAGATGGTGGCCTACCCCCTTCCCTTGGGAGCTTTTTTTAACACTGCTACCACTGGCTTTCTGGTATTCTAAGCCAGTGGATTTCTGGTATTCTAAGCCAGTGGATTTATCCTGCAAGGTGCCATGGAAGTGGAGTTTGCAGATCACCACTGTTCAGCTCCCTGGGTTTATCTTATTTGTTAGGGTTATGTACAGGACTTTAACTTCCCATTTTGCTGGAGTTGCAGCTGCTTTTGCCAGAAAGCCTGGGTATTGAGCCCCACCCAGCTCTGACTGTGCCTAAATGGCTGCTCGGCCATGGCTCCATGTAGCTCTCCATAAAAGACTGAAGGCCTTGGTAAAGTGGGTGTATGAGAAGATATCCTGACCTGAGGGTTGCAAAGATCTGTGAGAGAAATGTGGGTCCCCAGCGTTGCTCACTCACTCACTGCTTCCCTGAACAGGGGAGGTTCCCCTAGCTCTGTGTTACTCCCAAGTGGGCAGCATCCTTCCTGTCTTGCTTTTCTCCATTTTCAGTGGGCTGAATTATTTCCTTGATTAGTCCCAATGTGTGCACCTGGATGTTTTATTTGAAGTTGCTGTATTTACTTGCCCCTTCATTTCCTCTCCATGAGAGAGGCACACCCTACCTGCTGCCAGTTTAGGCAATCTTCAGCAAACAAACCCACTTCCAAAACTAAATCATTTTCAACAACATGGATGGAATTGGAGGTCATTACATTAAGTGAAGTAAATCAGACACAGAAAGACAAACATCACATGTACTCACTTATCTGTGGGAGCTAAAAATCAAAACAGTTGAACACATGGAGATGGGGAGTTGAAGGATGGTTATCAGAGGCTGGGAAGGAGAATTGGGGTTGGCAGTAAAATGAAAATGCTTAATGGGTACAAAATAATAGTTAGAAAGAATGAATTAGACCTTGTATTTGATAGCACAACAGGGTGACTATAGTCAAAATGAACTGTATATTTTAAAATAACTAAAACATTGTAATTGGATTGTTTGTAATACAAATGATAAAAGCTTGAGGATATGGACACCCCATTTTATATAATATGATAATGCATTGCATGCCTGTATTAAAACATCTCATGTACACCATAAGTATATAAACCTACTATGTACCCACGAAAATTAAAATTATACTTAAAAAAGAAAGAAAACAACAGGTCTAGTTGAATTCTACCAAATAATTAAGAAAAAAAAATCAACTCTACATGATAGCCAAGACAATCCTAAGCAAAAAAAAAGCGAAGCTGGAGACACCATGCTCCCTGACTTCAAACTATATTACAAGGCTACTGTAATCAAAACAGCATGGTACTGGTACCAAAACAGAGATATAGACCAATGGAACAGAATAGAAGCCTCAGAAAGAGATGCCACCCAACTACAACCATCTGATCATTGACAAACCAGACAAAAACAAGCAATGGGGAAAGGATTCCCTGTTTAATAAATGGTGTTGGGAAAACTGGCTAGCCATATGCCGAAAGCTGAAACTTGATCCCTACCTTACACCTTATACAAAAATTAACTCTAGATGGATTAAAGATTCAAATGTGAGACCTAACACCATAAAAACTCTAGAAGAAAACCTAGGCAATACCATTCAGGACATAGGCACGGGCAAGGACTTCATGACCGAAACACCAAAAACAATGGCAACAAAAGCCAAAATAGACAAATGGGATCTAATTAAACTTAAGAGCTTCTGCACAGCAAAAGAAACTATCAATAGAGTGAACCAGCAACCAACAGAATGGCAAAAAATTATTGAAATCTACCCATCTTACAAAGGGCTAATATCCAGAATCTATAGGTAACTTAAACAAATATACAAGAAAAAAACAAACAACCTCATCAAAAAGTGGGCAAATGATATGAACAGACACTTTTCAAAAGAAGACATTTATGCAGCCAACAAACATACGAAAAAAGCTAATCATCACTGGTTATTAGAGAAATGCAACTCAAAACCACATTGAGATACCATCTCATGCCAGTTAGAATGGCAATCAATAAAAAATCAGGAGACAACAGATGCTGAAGAGGATGTAGAAAAAATAGGAACGCTTTTACACTGCTGGAGAGAGTGTACATTAATTCGACCACTGTGGAAGACAGTGTGGCGATGCCTCAAGGATCTAGATCCAGAAATACCATTTGACCCAACAATCCCATTACTGGGTATATACCCAAAGGATTATAAATTATTCCATTATAAAGACACATGCACATGTATGTTTATTGAGGCACTGTTCACAATAGCAAAGACTTGGAACCAACCCAAATGTCCATCAATGATAGACTGGATAAAGAAAATGTGGCACATATACACCATGCAATACTATGCAGCCATAAAAAAGGATGAGTTCATGTCCTTTGCAGGGACATGGATGAAACTGGAAACCATCATTCTCAGTAAACTGACACAAGAACAGAAAACCAAACACTGCATGTTCTCACTCATTAGTGGATGTTGAACAATGAGAACACATGGACACAGGGAAAGGAACATGACACACTGGGGCATTAGGAGAAATTCCTAATGTGAGGATGGGGCAAGGGATGCAGCAAACCACCACCACGGCACATGTATACCTATGTAACAAACCTTCACAATCTGCACATGTACCCCAGAACTTAAATTATAATAAATAATTTTTTAAAAAACATTGTAAATCACATGATTTTATTTGTTCAACATTTTCAAAAAGGTAAAACTGTACATATGAAGCACAGTTCACTGGTAACCATTGTTTGGGGTTGGAGGAACAGCTAATTAGGAAGAATTGCAGAAAGAAATGTGGAGAGAATAAAAGGACTCTTCTATTTTGAGTGAATACTATAAAGGCTAAATAAAGACAGAAGGACCTATAAAATAATGTACTTCAATTGTCTTTTTCTTTTCCCAAAGATACCATTGACAGATTTTGGAACTTTTGACATCATTACTAGTGATAAGCAAATTGAACATATATTATAGTTCATGGGAGCCAGAGAAAAAAGTTACATTAAGCAAAATGAATCTAAAATAAATATTATACTGATGAAATAGAGTCAAAGATATTAAGAGAACAGAGAGAAAGATTAGAAGATTATAGATAGTTATATAGACAGCTAGATAAATAGAGCCTGAAATATAGATAGAATATACATTGGTTATTATGCATACAAATATTTTCTTCTTATCTTAGAGCTTACATTCTTGTTGGGTTGGGTCAAACAAGAAACACCAAACCTTTATTTTGTTGGATAGTAATAAATACAATGGAGAAATGCAAAACAGGTGGATATTTATATATAAAGAATAGAGGAGTGTAGGTGCATTGCTATTATATATGTGTGTATGAATATCTATCTATGCATATATATAGTGTATATCAATATCTATCTATCTATCTATAACCATCTGTAACAAATGATGCTTGAAAAACTGGATATCCACATCAAAAGAATGAAGCTGAACACTTGTCTTACACTATATACAAAAATTAACTCAAAATTGATTAAAGAACTAAATATATGAACTAACACTACACAACTCCAACAATAAACTAGACAACTGAGAAGTTTTCTTAGATAATGGGAAATTGAGCAGAGACATGAATAAAATGAGATAATTCATCATATTAATATCAGAGAAGATATATTTTAGCAGTGCAATGAGTGAGTGTAAAGATTGTAAGGCAAAAGTATGATTGGTGTGTTTTTGATTATAATATAATCTAATTAGAGAACTATGAACCTTTGACTACTCAGCCTTGTTATTATTTTTCCCTTTTGAATAAAGCCCTTTTCCTAAATGTTAACATCATGACAGACCCATACATTAATAGAAATTGGAGAAAAAATTTTTAAAGCTTTATGTAAAAGGGTAAGATTTCCCATTCCAAAGTGTTCTACTTTCAAAATATTTTCACCTCTCCAATCCCCTTTTACTCCTTTATTTCCAATAGTACCCTAAAGAATATTTTAAAAACTTTTAAAGCACTTTTCAAGAGTACATTTCCACTTAAAGGTTGCCAACCTATAAAATTATTATTCTTATAATTTACCAAAGTCTTTCTCTGCTCAATATATTCCTCTCTGTCTCTCTCTGTCTCTCTCTCTCTGTCTGTGTGTGTGTGTGTGTGTTTGTGTGTGTGTGTGTGAGAGAGAGAGACAGAGTTTTGCTCTGTTGCCCACACTGGAGTGCAGTGGTACAATCTCAGCTCACTGCAGCCTCCACCTTCCGGGTTCAAGCAATTCTCATGCCTCAGGCTCCCAGGCAGATAGGACTACACACCCAGCTAATTTTTGTAATTTTTTTAGTAGAGACAGGGTTTCACCATGTTGGCTAGGTTGGTCTCAAACATCTGTCCTCAGGTGATCTGCCCGCCTCGGCCTCCCAAACTACTGGTATTACAGGCATAAGCCGCCATGCACAGCCAATATATTTCATATATGTGTTATCATCTGTCTTTTTCTTGTGATTTTTACAGGCAATCGGTAATTTTTTTCTATTTTATAAATATATAAACAAAATATTTATATTATTCTCCTTGACTCACAAAGTGCTAATATCATTAATCTTGTAGTTGTGACCTAGTGCTTTGTAATTACCTTATTTTCTACAGTTGATCTTAGCCAAAAAGTCAAGAAGCAATATATAAGTACCTTATTTACTGAGCAAAGTCAAAGACTAATCAATTCGTACTCAAGATTTTAGTTGAATGTGTGAGTGCACATGTTTTTAAATAGGATGAAAGTTCAGGGTCATCAATCAAAGCCAAGTATGTAAAAGTAAAATTTGCAGTGCAGATCTAGTCCCTTGACCATACATGTTTACAAACATATTACTATTTTTTTCTCTCAACATAAAGGATAGGCTTTTAAATATAGAACTTTTTTAAAACTGCATTTATGCATATGGCCAAGGTAGTTTAAAACAGCACTGTATTTTCTGTTTTTATGTTGCTGATAAAGACATACTCAAGTCAGGGAAGAAAAAGAGATTTAATTAGACTTACAGTTCCACATGACTTGGGAGGCCTCAGAATCATAGCGGGAAGTGAAAGGTACTTCTTACGTAGGCGGCAGCAAGAGAAAGAGAGGAAGAATCAAATGAGGAAACCGCTGTTAAACCCATCTGGTTTTGTGAGACTTATTCATTATCATGAGAATAGCATGGGAAAGACCTGCCCACATGATTCAATCACCTCCCCCTGGGTCCCTCCCACAACATGTGGGAATTCTGGGAGATACAAGGTTAATATTTGGATGGGGACACAGCCAAACCGTATCAAGCACTAATTAAATAAAAATTGTATCAGTTTCAGCAAAAACCTATAGGTTCTAATTTCTTCCAGGGCATTTGCTTGCTTTTAGAATTTTATGTTCTGTCCATCTTTTGGATTATGAGTTGTCCTTGACTTTGAAAAGAAAGCATATATAGTGCTGAATTTATTATACAACTGGTCATCTCCTTCTGTTTTTTTATTTGATGTCATATAATCTTGATGCACACAAGTCGTTGAATCACACAGTGCATCTGACAAGATGTGAATAACCATGATACAGTGTATAACAATCAGATATTATGCTGACATTAATACTTTAACAGTGCTTATTCCCTCACCACTCTCTCCAATCAATTATCTGAATTAGCGCATCTTTATATTTTTATATTCCCAGTTTTTAGACCCATTATCTTATTATATTTTTACTTTGATTTCAAGCACCTTTTCGAAAATAATATTGCAATAAATTCTAAGAGGATAATAGATATTTGAAAATAAAACAAAACTGAATTTCAAACAAAAGATTCTGTTAACATCATAGATCCGGGAAGACCAGACAAAGTTTATTACAAAATTTGTCATCACAGTGAATGAAGTACCTTACTTATGAATGTAATATATCAAACAATTTTCCATATTCCCCTACATTTTCATATTTCATATAAAACTGCACTGGATATGGATTTAATTACTAGGATTATAAATCATTGTCTAACTGTCTCATTGTTGACATGAATTTTAAATATTCAACTTGTTAAAAACTAACAGAAACCTCAGCTAGTAACTTCACCTGCATGAACTAAGTGTTTTCTGGGATAAAAGACATTCTTTTTGTTGGTAATACTTCTGTTCACATTATCAGAAAAGCTATGTAAAAACACATTTGAGATAAAAAGAAACAGCATATCTTGGCACTGTAGCTTAAGTAGATTTTCTATTCATTACACAGATAAATAAAGCCAGTACAGTGTGTTACAAAATGTGTTGTTTAGACCACTACAGTATTACTTGGAAATATCCTCCACAGGAAATAGTGTATCACTGGCACTCACTGTCAAATCCAGTTTCTAGTGGTGAAGCTGCACCCTTTCCACTCGTTTAAATGTGGATTATATTGATACTCTTTTGATTTGGGATGTAAAAATACTAGAGAAATAGTTCTTAAATTTCTATTTCCTTGCACTACCAGTGTTTAAAAATGAATAGGTAAACCAAGAAACATTATATTAACAACATTAGGTAAATTTAAAGTACCCAAAATAAACCCATAGCTACATTTTAGGTTTCATTCTACAAAACAAAAGAGGTATGCATTGATGATGTATTCTTTCTGTTTTCTGTGATTTATTTCTTGATCTTGAAATATCAATTAATCCCTGGTTAATGCTCTATATTCTATATATGTATAGATCTTATTTATACAACTTCTTAAGCAAGTCCTGAAATGGATATTCCAAGTAGTGTTCATTAGCTAATTTTTTTGTCCTCCACCAACCTATCACTCTCAGCCTCATTCACAGATAAAAGTGAGGCCATTGTGAAAGAACTCCTTCAACTATTATACTACCCCTGATACATTTGCATCAAGAGCGTCCATTCCTTTCTAATTTCTTCCTCTTTCACAGTTTTCATTTATTCTTTCCAAAAATGACACTTCAACTTTTAAAGCAAATTCCCTCAACCATAGCCAATCCCAGGGCCTTGTTGTACCAATAATACCATTATTTTCTATATCTTCAAATTATTCCCAATTAATCCCTGGTTTCCAAGCCTTCCTCCTTCTGGTAGACTGTATTTTCCAGAATCATCCAATTTGGCAGATTCAGTGACATGATTCCAAAGAATTAAACCTAGGCCAGCAATAAAGGCATAGCACCACCTAGTGACTAAACCAGTAGCTTAGAAATTAAGGGGTTTCTTTGATGGGTAATGAGGTGAGTAGATTATTCAATCAGAATGAAGTAGGAGTTGGGAAACTTAAGGTGAAAGCATGTGTTGATACTAGGCACTGTTGACTATAAAGCTATACTAGGAATATGTTTGAGTAAAGCGTATTAGTGACAAAACAGAAAGAAAATCAAGTGCTAAACAGGCAGAACTGTATAAAGAGCCAGCCCGCCATAGGACAAAGACCAAGAGTGAATAAAACAAAAATTGTGGTATGAAACTCATTTTAAACCAGAAAAAAAAGGCTTGAAGTTGTTAATCAATAACAAAGCTGTTTGGAAAATTAAAAATCTAATTATCTAAGACTTGTGATAGCTCAGGACAAAAAATTTGCTTCACAGTGTTTTTAAAACATTCTTATTCTGGTAAATCTGGGGTTGAAACTGGAAGCTGACAGCTTTCTCTGACCTTTTGCCTCCGTTAAAATTGTAATTTCTTCTGTGTCATTGATGTTCCAGAGGAACTCAAATTAATTCACTTGAAGGTAGAATCACTGATACTCTAAAGAGAGATATTTAGAAAGGCTTAACTACAAAAGCATACCACGTAGGCCCATGCCACATATAACAAAATCAGTCTTTGGAGAAATTATTATATGTCAGTGTGGCAGTTTGTATTATTTGTTCTAAATACTCTCTGCCCACTCTACCAAGTCCGTGTTTATTTCCCTGGGGCCTATCCTGGTGGAAAGAGTATCATCCCTACCATATTGCTGTCAGACTAATTCATGTGACTTTAGGGTAATGGAATGTGAGTGGAAGACATATATGTGGCATCCACGTGAGAACTGTTAAGAGGTGTGGTGTAGTTGTATCATTACTCTTTTTGTTGTGAAACAAGCTGTTCATGCCTCAGATACAGGTTGCTCCTTCAATGTGAGAACTGGATACAATAAGCTATAGAGTACAGCCAAAATTGCCAACAAAGAGTTTGTAAAGTGGGTGAGATATGAATCTTTGCTATTGTAAGACACTAAAATTTTGAGTGTGTTTCTCATTGCATTATAATATAGCTTAAGGTGACTAATATAGTCAGTTCTTTTACTCAACTACTCACCTCCTCCATACTGCTAGTTACGTTATCTAAAAGTCATAGACTATCAATTACCAGAATGTCTGTCACAGATCATTTCATCCTACCCCAGTCTGAGGCGTGAATCCCCAACTACTTTCTTCTCAGAAAGTGACAGTACGTTTAGCCTTTATCTGGATACCTTTGATAACAATGATCCCAGCAACTCTTGAAGGTTTACATAGCTCTGATTATTCATACATTTTCATTTTCTATATTGAATAATAATCTAATTCCTCCTTAATCTATAATTGTGTAGATTTTTAATGTAATGTGGACTCATGTGAAAGACTTGGAATTGTACCTATTATATTATTTTTGTTACATTTGATCCACAGCAAAGAAAATAAGCAAGAAAGAAGCAACTCATCAAGTACAAGGGATCTTCAGTAAGATTAACAACCATCTCATCAGCAACTTTTGAAATCAGAAGACAGTGAGATGACATACTCAATGTTATGAAAGGAAAAACAAAATGCTGTTACTTCAGAATGCTATATGCTGCAAAAATATTCTTCAAAAATAGAAGAAATAAGACATTCCTAGATAAAAAATAACTAGGATAGTTTATTACTAGTAGACCAGCACTACAAAGAAATGCTAAAAAAAAAAAAAAAAAAGACCTTCAGGCCAGGCACAGTGGCTCATGTCTGTAATCCCAACAACATCAGCTCAAAAATATGAAGAAAAAAAATGACAAAGTTGAAGAGACAAATATTTCCACAACAATAGTTGTACTAGCCCACCTTTAATTTTCTGTATATGTAACACAGTCCCCAAAATAGACGATAGTGGTACAAAGCAACCATTAGACAATATGTAAATGGGCATGACTCTTTCCCAATAAAACTTTGTTTACCAAACAGATGGCAAGGTTGAAGGTCAAAGTTTCTTTATTCATGACATAGAAGACTAGCTATCTGATAACAAGAGAAAGAATGCTTGGTATATCTGTTAGAACTCAAATGACCATGCAGAATGATTTATAATCACATTTCTGTTGTGATACCCAGAAATGCTTGATAAAAAGTGACAGAACTCTACAGTTTATTTTTTCCTTTTAGTATTATTCTGTTTTGTTTTTCTATAGTATTTGTAGTAGGTGGCCTCTGTGATTGATCCCAAAGCTACCTGCATCCTGGAACTCACATGCTTGTATGATTCCCTTCCCCCACAATGTTAGCTAGACTTATTGAATAGCTTCTGATGAATAAAATATGGCAGAAAGCAGAAGTGATAGAATACGACTTCTTAGATTGGTGTATTAGTCAATTCACACATTGTTATAAAGAACTAACTGAGACTGGGTAATTTATAAAGAAAAGAGGTTTAATCACAGTTCTACAGGCTGTACAGCAAGCATGGCTGGGGATGCTTCACTAAACTTATTATCATGGCAGAAGGTAAAGGAGAAGCAGGCATGTCTTACATGGAGGGAGAAGGAGAATGAGAACAAATGGGGAGGTGCCACACACTTTTAAACAACCAGATCTTGTGAGAATTCACTATCCAAAGAATAGCAAGGGGTAAGTCCATCCCCGTTATCCAATTACCTCCACCAGGTCTCACCTCCAACACTGGGGATTACAATTTAACATGAGATTTGGGTACGGACACAAATCCAAATTATATCAATTGGGTTATAAAAACTCTTCAGATTTAGTATCTCATCCCCACCTGTTGAAAGACACACATGCCCACATGGCCAGGAGCTAAGATTTCTGGTCAACAGATTGGATCTGAGACCTGCCAACAGCCATATGAGTAAGAGTGAGCCCGGAAGTGAATCCTGACCCTCTGAGAGCCTTGAGACGACTGCAGCCCCAGCAGATACCTTGATTACAGCTTTATGAAGTGTCCTAAGCTGAACAAACCAGCTAAACTGTACTTGACCCACAGAAACTGAGAAATATAAATGCTGTTTTAAACCACTAATTTTGGGGGTATTTTGTTATATAGCAATAGGTAACTAATACAGTTATTTATTTCCTCCTCCCCTTTCCCAATGTTGAATCTCTTCTAGTTAAACCAAATTCATCTTATACTATTGCCTAGAACTCCACATTTCTTTTTTTCTTTTTTTTTTTTTTAAGACGGGGTTTCACCATGTTGGTCAGGCTGGTCTTGAACTCCCAACCTCAGGTGATCTGCCCTCCTTGGCCTCCAAAGTGCTTGGATTACAGGTGTGAGCCACCACACCTGGCAGAACTCCACATTTCTACATCATAAATATGTGGGCTAGTATTTGACCCAGCACCATTAGGATCTTAATATGAGAGTAATAGTCTATGTCTTAAAAAGTATACTTTTTTCATTTTGAGGATACTTGTATTTTATAACAAATCAGAAAGAAACATAATTGAAAGCTATGACCATATGCCAGAAAATAACACAGAAATCTGCATTAAGCACCCATTCAGACTTGTAAAGAAAGCAATGTTTTCTTCCTTTGTATATATTATAACATTCATTTTAAATGTTTCTTAATAAGATTTAAACTTATGTCTGAATAATATTGATATAATTTCAGGTTGTGCTGTGGTTTGAATGTGTTGCCCACAGCTTGTGTTGGAAACTTAATCCCAAATGCAACAGGGTTGAAAGGTGGACATTTAAGAGGTAACTAGATCATGAGGGCTCTTCACTCATGAATGGATGATTAAGGCTATTATCAAGAGAGTGGGTTAGTTAATTGGGCTCATGTTGAAAGCATGAGTTCAGCTCCCTTCCCTCACTCTCGCTTGCATACTCTCTTGACCTTCCGCCTTTCACCACAGGATGGTGCAGCAAGAAAGGCCTCACAAGGTGCTAGCCCATAAGATCTTTGACTTCCCAGCCACCAGAACTGTGAGTCAATTGAATTTCTATTCATTATATGTTACCTAATCTCAGGTATTCTGCCATAGCAGCATGAAACAGACTAAGATTGACTTGGTGAATTAAAAGTGCCCATCATTTGTCTTTATTGTATATATGTATGATATAATGCATATGTATATATCTGTGTGTATAACAAGATACTTAAAATATTTTCAGGAATTTCTGTTATTATTAATTTGTAGAGTTGTATTTTCATTATTTCCTCACATGTACTTATAAGAGGATGTTAAAACATTTGTGTTAATTTGGTGTAGTATGTGAATTACAGGTTATTTTTATATTTCAAGCAAATCAGAATTGTCATTAGTAAATATATTTGCCAGAGACCCTCTCTGTCCTGTTTACACACACACACATCAATTAATTTTTTGAAAATCTAAAACATGTGCATTCATGTACATAAATTCTTGATTTTTATATGTTTTAGGTAATAAAGTATCTTCATTTTGTTCAATACTTCTCCTAGGTCAGAAATGGCTGAGTTTGAGGAATAATGTGGCTATAGAAGTTACAGATGATGGGTGTGAAGCCCACCCCCATCCTTAATTGTTCAATAAATTAGAAATAGAAAAATAAGTGTGTATTTTAAAACTACTAAACATTGATATGTAGTCAGTACCAAATAGAAGTATCAATTTCAGAGTCAAGGTAGGGAATGAGTCATAATATGGAGATGAAATGCTATGAAGATAAAAAAGGAGCATCCTGTTCTGGGTGGAAAAAGCAATAAATACTATAGAAAACAAGGGAGAAGAAGACCCAAATAAATCTAGAGATTTAATTTGGGTGCCAAACGTTTGTATACTTTCAGTCAACCAACCATGCTGTATTATATTTACCCAAAGAGCAAGAAAGACATTTGTTTACTCATTCCTTCATTTATTTACAGAAAATGTAAATTGAGAATCTATTATAATCACTGTTCTAGATAATGGGATAAAAATATAAATAAACAACTGTCACTGGAAAGTAATACATTTGCCAATTATGTGATATAGTGTTTATCCAGGCATATATTCATTAAAAATGACATATTGAGCATGTATTATATTCTAGGTATTATGATAAAAAGGTACTTTGTTTTCTTTGTCCTTTTTATTTGTTTTTTATGTGTATAAATATAAGGGGTACAAGTGCAGTTTTGTTACATGGATATATTGAGTAGTTGTGAAGTCTGGGCTTCTCATGTAACTATAATTTAAATAATATACATTGTACTCATTAAATAATTTCTCATCTCTCATCTCTCTTCCACCATTCTTGGTATCCAATGTCTATTATTTAACACTCTACGTCCATTTGTACTCATCATTTATTCTCCACTTATAAATGAGAACATGAGGTATTTGACTGTTTCTGAGGTATTTCACTAGAGATAATGGCCTCCAGTTCCACCCATGTTGCTGCAAAAGACATAATATCATTTTCTATGACTGATAGTATTCCGTCATGCATAAATGCCACATTTTCTATATCTTTACATCCATTAATGAACACCTGGGTTGATTCCATATCTTTGTTACGGTGAATCGTGCTGTGATTAACATAGGAGTACAGGTATCTTTTTGATAAAATTTCCTCATTTTTGTGAGGGTAGCACACCCAGTAGTGGGATTACTGGATCAAATATAAGTTCTGTTTTTTTATTTCTTTGAGAAACCTCCATACAGTATTTTTCAAGAGGTTGTACTAATTTACATTCTCACCAATAGTGTGTAAATATTCCCTTGAGAAACACAAGTACTTTGATGAGCCAAAATGAACATGACTGTTGTTTTCATCTTACTGATCATTGAGTAGCATACACATATAATGAAAATAATTACAGTAATGAATATAGAATGCAAAATGTACTGGGAATTTGAATATTAGGGAAAGAGCCTCATGGAAAATTATTTAATTTAGGATATAAAGCATGAGTGCTAGAAACAGAAAATTGGGTGTGTGTGAGTGCAAGGAGGTGGTGTATGTGGAGGTGGAAATAATGTTCCAGAGGAATTACCGTTTGGAATGGCTATGTTGTACGCTAAATTGTGTGTACTTCAAAATTCATATGCTGACACTCTAAACTCTAGTACTTCAGAATATGAATGCATTTGGAGGTAGTGACTTTAAAAGGTAATCAAATTAAAAGTAGGATGTGCTCTGGTTCAATATGACTGGTGTTCTTATAAAGAGCAGATTAGGACACAGGAGAGACATGAGGCATATGTATACATAAAGAAAATATCATCTTGACGGCACAGCAAGAAGCCAGGTATCTGGAATCCAGTGAGAGGTATATCAGGGAAAACCAAACATACTTATAACTTGACCTTGGACATACAGCCTTCAGAACTGTGAGAATACAGTTCTGTTGTTTAAGCCAGGGATCCCCAAGCCCTGGTCTGCAACAGGTACTGGTCTTTGGTCTGTTAGGAACTGGGCCACAAAGCAAGAGTTGAGCAGTGGGTGGGTGAGCATCACTTCCCAACTCTGCCTCCTGCAAGATCAGCAGCAGCATTAGTTTCTCATGAGAGTGTGAACCCTATTGAGAACTGTGCATGCGAGACATCTGGGTTGTGCACTCCTTATGAGAATCTAATAATCTAATGCCTCCCTCCCAGCCTCCAGGTCTGTGGAAAAATTGTCTTCCACAAAACTTGTCCCTGGTGTCAAAAGGTTGGGGACCACTTGTTTAAGTGACGCAGTTTGCAATATTTTGCTATAGCAAATCTAGCAGCTTAATATAGGCACTATGGCAGGAGAACACAGAATTTGACAAATTGCCAAAGAATTGTATTAGATTAATCTTTGGAATAAGGTGGAACCCAGACTGTGCAGGACTATATGGGCCACATTAATAATCTTTATTTTGTCTTCAGAGTAATTCAGAAGCCATTGATAGTTTTTAAGCAAGTGTGTGTGTGTGTATATATATATATACACACACACACATATATATACAACTCATTATGATTAGTCCTTAAGCAAGTTGATGTTGCATAACTGTAATTAATTTTTAGCTAAATGTAGAGGAAAATCAAGAAAAAATTGTAAAGATATTGATTTTCACATAAAAATTCCAGAAATAGGGGGATTCCATGGTTAGTTCATTCATTGACTTAACAAAGTCATTAAGAACAAACATCCCTTCTGTTTTTCAGTTTACCCCTTCTATATTGGCTTGCCCTTCTAGAATGAATCCTTCTATGGTCCTAAAGTACTGGCATGGTTCTAGGCATCATTTGCCAATGTCAATATTCAGGGAAATGCAATGGATATCCCTGTCTCAGGATCCTTTTTAAGACTGAGTGAAACCTTTCCAGAGGATTCTCAGTTTGCTGTCTCTCATATCTTATTGCACAGAATTATATCACATGACTATTCTAAACAGTTCTTTTGGAAAGAAAATAAATCAGAAAAATTGAGTTAGACCAATGAAGAATAACCAGCTCTATCAGTAAAGGAGCCAAGCTTTTTCAGAAGGACATCATCTTTTTGTTTGTTTGGTTTGGTTTGGTTTGGTTTTGGACGGAGTCCTGCTCTGTCGTCCAGGGTGGAGTGCAGGGGCGTGATCTCAGCTCACTGTAACCTTCACCTCCCTGGTTCTCCTGCCTCAGCCTCCCAAGAAGCTGGGATTACAGGCACCCCACTACCATGCCCGGCTAATTTTTGTATTTTTAGTAGAGACAGGGTTTCACCATGTTGGCCAGGCTGGTCTCGAACTCCTAACTTCAAGTGATCCACCTTCCTCAGTTTCCCAAAGTGCTGGGATTACAGGCATGAGCCACCACACCTGGACAGAAGGATGTCATCTTTTAAAAGAGTTTGAACAATAATCAAATCTATGTAGAAAAAAGGAAAAAAATGACTTTTGTTTATACAACTAATAGTCTGTCACATGATTATATGATTAGATTTGTGATCTGAAATGGCATTTGTTTCATTTGTGTTTCGAAATGTCATTCTGTGTACTTGAATGGAGTGGTGCAGAATAGAAATGAAAGACTATTTAATAAACTATTACAGTATGACAGGTATCTTGAACCAGAATGGTATCTTGGACCACAGTGGAGGAAACAGAAAAAAGTGGATGGTATCAGGAAAGTCTTAGGGAATAAACTCAGCTGAATTTGATGATGGATTAAGTATGGAAAGTAAGGCAACAGGAGGTATCAAATTCTAGCTTTCTGGTCTGTGCAACTGGTTGGAGGGAATACTGAAGAAAATAACAGATTTGGGGAAATAAATTGTGACTTTTGCCTTGGGCACGATGAGTTTGAGCTTCATCGAGCAATCCAATTTGATATATCAGTAGTACGAATATTGAGCTTATATCAGAATCTGGAAAAATATATACAATTATATCTATAATTTAAAATGAACCTGTCAATTTTTGCTAAACATCTCCCATTAAGCCCCACTTCCCAACACTGTTGCACTGAGGATGAAGTTTATGACACATTAATTTGGGGGAACATATTTAAACCATAGCACTCCTTTTAGCTATGAACAACAATGCTACTATGAATATGCATGGAAAACAAAATTTTTACATCTGTTTATACTTCTTTGGATATATATTATACTTAGGAGTATAATTACTTGATCAAGTGGAAACTATCTGTTTAAAAATTTCAGAAATTTTCAAACTACTTCCCAAAGTTGTACTAATATACAAACCCACCAGAAGTGATTGAGGTTCCAGTATCTCTACATCATCAGCAACACTTATTATTATCTGACATTTTTGTTGTAGTCATCCTAGTGGAGTACAGCGTAATTGATTTACATTCCCTTGATGGCTTCTTTCATAGAGCATATTTTCACATGCTTACTGTCTAATTGTATATTTTCTTCACAGAAATATCTATTCAGATCTTTTACTAAGTCTTAATTGTATTATTTAACTTTTATTGAGTTGTAAGACATTTTATATATTCTAGATACAAGTCTATTATAAGATATATTTTGTAAACATTTTATCATATTCTGAGTTGCCTTTTCACATTTTTTACACTATCTTTGAAATACAAAATGTTTTAATTTTGATGAAGTTCAATTTATCTATTTTTTTTTGTTACGTATGCATTGGTGTTATGTCTAAAAATCTATTGCCTAATGCCAGGTGATGAATGAATATGTTAATTGTGGTTTATTAATACAAAAGAATTCATAAAAATGGAATAAGGCACGAAATAAAGAAAAGAACAAAGTATGGATATGTACATCAGTCTGAGTGAATTTTTCAGACATATTGATAAGCTAAAGGAGCCTATACTGAAAGAACACATTCCATGTGATATTATTCATATAAATATTAAGAATAAGCAAAACAATTTGATATGATAAAATTCAAAGTAGTGTTTATTTCTAGTAGGACATTGACTCCGAAGGGCATGAGAAAAGTTCTTAGGGTTTGAGGTCTTGGGTTCTTGGAATATTCTATAATTTGATCAAGGTGGTGGTTTCATGGGTATATGTGTATGTATATGTCTGTGTGTACATATACATATATATACACACACGTATATATATATATGTATATATACATATATGTACATGTAATACAGCTTAACTGTTAAAATTAATACACTTTACATAATAAATTTATGCCATGAATAAAGTGTATAAAAATGTATGCTGTGAATAAAAAAGTATTTTAAAAACTTGATGTCAGTTAATGCATACTTATTGGAATTTGACAATATGTTAAGAATAAGCTACAGGTGTTATGTAGAAGAATTTACATTCTAGCCAAATTTTTTTATATAATAATAAGATTTAAAAATTTTTAAATCACTATAATTGTCTCAAAATTATCAAAATTAATTCAATTTATTTGTCTGTAGGATTAAATTTACTATAAAAAGCCAGTTTGAGTGATAGTATTTTTATGTAAAATTTCTGTCATGAGTTATAGGAGTTTTTAATTCTGACTAAAGAATTGAATTTCTTCTTAGAGAAATCCCTAGGTTACAATGTTGTTTATAATTATCAATGGAGCAAGAAGATATTTCTCGAGAAAGTTCACCAATCATTAACCTCTTCCTGCTAAAATAGCTAATAGAGTACATTACCATATTAAGCAATCTTTAGCTGTTTCCCAAAAAAAAAAAAAAAAAAAAAAATTCACTTTTCAGCTTCTCCTTCTGATAGCTCCAAGGAATGGGAATCCTTTAGATTGGGTATATTTGTAACATTACTAAAATAAATTGTGTGCCTTGCTCTAACAATTTCTAAACAGTAGAGATTCAAAATGCTATAACAATGTCCCTATTTCAATTTCATCCTCCACCTTACTTCCATTTGTTGAATCCTAGAGGGACCTGAAAAACTCTGAATCTATTGAATCCATTCATCTATTTAGCCATTGGTTATATACTTATTGAGATTCTACTATGTGCCAGGTACTTTTATAGACACAAGTTACAAATGTTCATTTGTTTACTGTTTTATTCATTCATTCAGCAAATATTTATTGAATGTGAATTATATGCCAAGCATTATCTTGGGCATTCAGTACAGAATAGTAAATAAGGGAGATTTGGTTTCTGCCTTCATAAAATGTTTATACTCTAAGTAAGGGGGGCAATTAATAAGGTAAATAAGTCACTAATATTCTGGAAGAGAACACAATCCAGTGAAAGAAACAAATGAACATTAAATAATTTTCCATTCAGTTTAGAAATTGTTAAAATTAAGAAATAACTATAGTTCTGTAAGAATAGGGCAGCAACTAATTCTGTTGAGGGAGAAGTAGAAGAACGGGATAAATGTTTCATTCTTTTGGAAACTTTGCAACTATCTACACCTATCAGGCTTCATTTCTCTGTTGTTCCTGATCACGATGCAAGAATTCAAAAGCTTTTGTCATCTATTTTCTTTGGCATTCTCATTTCTATGTCAATATTTTCTTTCTCTATCCCCAACTTTCTAGTGCTTCCTGTCTCCACCTAAAATTTTCAGTTTCAAGACTTAAAGATGCCTCTAATTTTACAGTCCCTATCACTTTTTCCTGTAAATGTAATTTAGTTCTCCTTTGAGATCTTCATTTTTCCTGAGTCTCTGTTAGGTCAAAGCTACTCATACTCCCACACTTCATGGTGATGCTGAGGTGGGTGGCAGACTCATCATTGACTTTTCTTTCCAGTGATGTTTAGAGAGCATTATTTTTCTACCTCATTGTAAAAACTCTGCTTTTCTGAGCCTCAAACAGTTACAGCAATTTGTTCCCCCTTTATGGTATAACATTATCTTGGCACATTGCCAATTCTGAATTAGTGCATTTGTAACCCTCAAACCCTAATTCTACTATTTCAACCTAGATATAGATGTCAATACCTCTGTGAGTGTTCCCTAAGCATTGACACCAAAGCCTTTTGATCAGTGTAGATTTTACTGATTATTTCATTTGAAAGACAGGAGTGGGTTTCCATCTCGCATGTTTAATAGGCCCTGAAGATTTACCATAAAATATTTATTTTCTTCAAAGTCCCTTCTGTCTGAAGAAATCAATGGACAGTCTTCCTTCTTTTTGTAAAAATCACTAAAGAGTCTAAGAATGCACCTTGTGGCTCCATTTGTTAGGAGTTTAGTGAAACAGTTCTTTTAGAGTTTTCATACAGGTTAAACTGTATCTCATAGAACTTAGATATAAATACAAACTAAGAACTCCAGCCAAAATGAATCCAAGTGAAAATGAATCATAAGTGAAAATGAATGATACCCCACACAGCATAACCCCTCCATTCAAAAAGCAGCTTTGACTATAGATATTTACTAGTTCAAATTCACTGTGAGAGTGGTGATCATTAAAGACAACAGATGCTGGAGAGGATGTGGAGAAATAGGAACACTCTTACACTGTTGGTGGGGAGTGTAAATTAGTTCAACCATTGCGGAAGACAGTGTGGCGGTTCTCAAGGACCTAGAAATAGAAATTCCCATTTGACCCAGCAATCCCATTACTGGGTATATATGCAAAGGATTATGAATCATTCTATTATAAAGACACATGCACACATATGTTCATTGTGGCACTGTTTACAATAGCAAAGACCTTGAACTCACCCAAATGCCCATCAATGATAGACTGGACAAGGAAAATGTGGCACATATACAACATGGAATACTATGCAGACATAAAAACGATGAGTTCATGGTCTTTGTGGGGGACATGGATGAATCTGGAAACCATCATTCTCAGTAAACTGACACAAGACAGAAAATCAAACACCACATGTTCACACTCATAGGCGGGTGTTGAACAATGAGAACACATGGAGGGGGAGCATCACATACTGAGGTCTGTTGGGGGGGGGACTAGGGGAGGGACAGTGGGGGGGTAGGGAGTTGGGAGGGGATAACATGGGGAGAGATGCCAGATGCAAGTGACAGGGATGGAGGCAGGAAACTACATTGCCATGTATGTACCTATGAACAATCCTGCATGATCTGCACATGTACCCCAGAACCTAAAGTGCAATAAAATATATTTTTTAAAAATTCACTGTGCTTAAAAACCATGTGTGTTTGCAGGAGTGTATGTGTGAGAAGAGAGATTTCCACATATTAATATGTCCATATATCTAAAACAATCATTAACTAAACTATGTATGTTTGATATCAGTTAATTTCTACTCTATTATAATTTATTATCTTGATAATGTTTGGAGCTAACAGAATCCCTAAGAGATTCCTATGAAGAGATACCTAATCTAAAGAGAAAAGCTAATTTTTTGGGTAATGGTCTTGTCCCATACAGTAGACAGAACAGAGAGAAACAGACCACTTTACAGAATGGAACTTGAAAAAGCTCATTCCCTATCTAGTGTGGTTCCCATCACACAATACTCGAGATATTTAAATTTTATCTTACGTAAGTATTGCCTATGAAAAGTTTTAAGAAGTTAAACCATCTTATCAAAATTGGTTTTTAGATCTATCATTCCAGAAGGAATGGGCTGGAGGAGTATAAGACTGGAAGGCAGAGAGATGAGTTAAGAGATGTGATGAGAATCTGAGGTATGGCAATGAGGTCAGAGAGAGTTAGTTCTAAATGATATGTTGATGGATAAACTGGTAAGACTAGATGAATAGAAATTCAAGAAGTAAAGATGAGGACAAGGTCAAGATTGACTATCATATTTCTAACTTTACAACTAGAGTCTTTGAGACTCACAGATCCTTTGAGAATTTTAGGGACTTGTAAACCCTTTCTCCAAAGAAAGAAACACGGGTATGCACAGAAAGAATTTTAAAAACAATATAAAGACGTTCAAATTCTTTCTTCTAGTGGACATAGTGGGATAATTGGTTTAGAGTGTGTGTGGACCAGACTGATGTCCTGATAAACTCTGACGTATTGAATTTACAAACTGTCATTTAATTATGAATTATAAAACTTTATCTCATAAATTATTTAGGTTTTGTGCTTTTTCACATAGTTTAAGAAAAATGTACATATATAGTTACACTTTCTTCTTTAAAATGGTTACTTTCCTATCATACACACCCAGGGCCAATAATTACAACTATGTGAAATTAGGAATAATAAAAAGCTCTAGCCATTCTAATGTCTTGGTTTATATTTTACACAAAGGTAAAATAGTGTACTTTTACCTAATATTTGCTATTTATTGAATTCTTATTATCTTAGGTAAATTGAAATATAACTTCTTAGAGATCAAAGATTAGTAGAGGATACGAGAAAAAGCACACAAACAACTATAAAACAAAGGCCAATAAGGTAAATATCCTAAGAGTGTGGCAAACAAAGTTCCTTGACATAAAGAAGAGACAGTATCACATATCTGTTTAGTGTCTTAGGTACTTGAATGCGAGGTCTCAAAGAAATACATGTGTTCATTTTGCATATTTAAAATTACCAAGTATCTAGAGGCCACAGACAATCTTGAATAACTTTGTGAAAGTGTCTAATAAATGTTTTTGGAAATGACAATAAGGCTGATTTTTAAATATCAAGTGAGAGATTATTAATGTAGATGTATAAAAGCCAAGGCTAACATTTATTTTCTATATTCCTTGCTTGAAGTGCTTACTTATAAAGCAAGATAGTATGATAGTTTTTAATAAAAATACATATAAAATCATAATGATAATTAAAAGAAGAAGTAAAAGGGATTTGTGTAAATAAAATAAAAATGTTTGTGCAAACATATACTTGAGAGAGTATATATTTGCATGTATTTAGAGACATTAAGAAATATATAAGATGTTGAGAAACTATATCTTCTCCATTTAATTTATTACATGGCAAGGCTCTTGCTTAAGCTTTCTGGTTCAATCTTTCTCTCTTCTTTTTGGATTTTCCTGGTGTATATGTTGGTTCACATGATGAATTCCCATAAGTCCCATAAGCTTTCTTTATTCTCTGTTTCTTTTTTTATTTGCTCCTGTGACTGGATAATTTTAAATGGCAAAGTCTTTGATTTGCTACATTCATTCTTTACTTGATTAAGTTGTCTGTTGAAGCACTGTGTTAAATTTTGAAAATTCAGTTATAATTTTCAGCCCTGAGACTTTTGTTTGATCTTTTGTAAAGATTTCTGTATTTTTAGTGATATTCTAATTTTGTTCATATATATTGTTTTCTTGATTTTGTCTGTTTTCCCTTGTAGTTCACTAAGCTTCTTAAGATGACTATTTTGAATTATTTGTCAATTGATTCATAGATCATTATTTCTCTAAGATTCGTTACTAGATTTGCTCTTGGCTACTTTGAGTTCTGTTATATTTTCCTGATTCTGCATGTTTCTTATAGCTTTGCATTAGTGTTTGTATATTTAAAGAACTGGCCTCCTCTTTCAGTCTTTTCAGGCTGGCTTTTGCTTGAAAAGATCTCCCTAATCAAACCAGCTAGAGATTCTATGAGCCCCTCAAACATTTTCTGTGGATGTGTACATTCCACTCCTCTCCATCCCTCCTGGTAGAAAATAAAATTTCAAGTTTGTGTGCCTTCTCCCAATCTCACAGAGCCAGTGCAGGCCACTATAAACCTCTCACCATTTTTGTCTAGGACAATGTACTGACATGCCAGTATGTTGGGGTCAACCTCGATTTCTCTCCCTTATTTGTAAAGAACTCTCAAGATTATGTGTTTCTTATCAACCCTGCAGAGTTGTGACAGCTGCAGGAGTTATCAACTCCTTTACCTTGAAGAGTGCACTGGAATGTCTGAGGCTAGGTGCAATTTCCACTTCTCTCCCTTTTTCTTGAAGGATAAGTCTCAGAGTTATGCACTTCCTCTGAATTCTGTAATGTCCTGCAAGCTTCTGAGAGCCCCACTCCTTTCTTTTGTTTGGCTACCCCTGAAGGTATTCTAACTATGTTAGTTACCTCAGTGCTCTGAGTGACGTGAGACAGAAGTAGGCAGCACCCCAAAAGGCTGTGAATGTCTGATGCATGCTACACTCACTCCCCTAAGGAGAGAAATCACAGGATGAGTAGATTTCTTTAGGTGTTGATCTGTGCCAGGTTGGGAGATGGTTGACATGGTTCAAAGGAAACTGATTCTCCTGCCCATATTAAAGCCTGATTTCTCAGTTTTGTGCTCTATCTGAGGTGTTGCAATTGGACTGAATTTTGGGAGATCTCCTAAAGGTATTTTGGCACGACTCTGTGTTTTTCTTGGGTGTGGGATACAAGAGCCAAGGATTTCCTATTCAGTTTTTCTTGCTGACATTATCCGTCTTTCTTCTTTTTCTTATATTAAAATGTGGATAGTTACAATATTTCTCAGATGACCCTGTCAATGAGTTAAAATGAACAATCAAATTGTTAATTTTTTTTAAATTTTCTACAGCACAAGTGAATTTCACCAATTTGTAATGGCTAGAGTGAAGGTTTTGTAGCATGCATAATTACATATAATGTATAGTATAATCATTTTTATATTATGGTTCCATAGGAGAGATAAAGCATAAACTTTGAGCTTCTGAGGTGACAGCAGAATCTGCATTTAAAGCAGAAAACACTCTTGGTTTGAGAGCTTTGTTCATTTCCATCTCTACAACAATATGTGCCACCCTGGTCTCCTCCATAATGCATCGACCTCTGCATATAATTTGAGACAAAATTTAGAGGGCTTGGAAGTGGAAATAAAGATGGAAAAGGAAAGTCACATTATGAAAAAACATTGACAGGATTCAACAAAATATTAGTTATAAAGAGTGAAGCACATTGACATGTCAAAAAGCTCTCCCCACTTCCATTCCGCGTCTTACCTATGCCTTAGTTACTTAAGTTGTAGAGCAGTAAGGATGTCTAGGTTCTGCGGTAGTCAAATGCCACAATTTTTAGTTTGTTAACAATAAACGAGCTTTTTTTTGCTCGTAAAAAGTTTGCTGTAGCTCCAGGTGACTCTTCAAGGGTATGGGGTGGCACATATTTCAAAATACTTCTATTCATGACAAGTCACTTCAACATGATGGGGGTGGGGTCCATTTTTGCAGGTCAAAGAGCACTGACACACTGACTCATAAGTGTGTCGACCCCAAAGTGGTATTTATCACCATCAATTACAATCAATTTACTAGAATTAGTCGACATGGCCCATTCACTTTGCAAGGGTGGGATATATAGTCTTCTATATGTCTAGATAAGCAAAGAGAACTGAAGATAATCGTGAGTAATAATAATCATTATCTAGAAGACAAGGAAAAGGTGGCCGTACACAGAACTTGAGTGATAGAATTCTTCAAAGAGGAAAAAAAATTCCAAACAATAAATGAAAATACAAGAATGTATAAGGGGATCAAGATATGAGATGATATATTTTAATAATTTAAAATATTTCAACAATATTATCATGTACAATTTTCTAAAAAGAGAAATTAATAGTGATGATAATTTTTAGTTTAGTCCCTGAAAATACGACATCAGACTTAAGATAAGCTTTTAAGCACAATAATTCTTTAAGATTTCTTGGAAAATATCACTCTGCCTGGTAAATGATCTTTTCCACATAAAATACCAGTATGATCATTTTGATTGTGGCATTCTGTACTACCTCTATTAGGAAAGGAAAAGCACATCTTTTGGATAAACTCTATCATCAGCTATTAGGAAAGTGAAACTAAACTTTTTGCTTTTGGATGTCTTCTTCTTAGTATTTGTCTTAACATTCACACCAAAGAATGTTGTAAATATCCTCAAATAAACTTTCAAGTGTAAAATTAACTTTCATGAAAGGGGACATTTTCAGTGTATTTTGAGTTAGTCGTGCTAAATAACTGTTAATTTAACAGCATTTAAAATTTTAAAATTAATGAATGGCAGCCAGATAACACAGGTGAGGGTGGTTGGAGGCCCCAGTTGAGAGGTCATGTCCAGTGAGAAGAAATGGGATCGACGACTCACTTTAAAAGGGAGGGGAGCATCACACACTGGGGTCTGTGGCGGGGGGGAAATAGGAGAGGGACAGTGGGGGGTGGGGAGTTGGGGAGAGATAGCATGGGGAGAAATGCCAGATATAGGGTGATGGGGGAGGAAGGCAGCAAATCACACTGTCATGTGTGTACCTATGCAACAATCTTGCATGTTCTTCACTTGTACCCCCAAACCTAAAATGCAATTAATAAAAATCAGTTAGCTGGGTGCAGTGGCTCACGCCTGTAATCTCAACACTTTGGGAGGCCGAGGCGGGTGAATTCACGAGGTCAGGAGTTCAAGACTAGCCTGGCTAACATCGTGAAACCCCATAGCTTCTAAAAATACAAAAAAACAGCAGGGTATGGTGGCACATGCCTATAATCCCAGCTATTCGGGAAGCTGAGGCAGGAGAATCACTTGAACCCGGAAGGCAAAGGTTGGTAGTGAGCCGAGTTTGTGCCATTGTACTTCAGCTTGGGTGACAGAGAGACTCTGTCTCAAAAAAACAAAACAAAACAAAATCAGTCTGGTCACATTTTCATAGAGCAGTTGTGCACTTCTGGGGGATCCCTCCACCCCTGGTCAGCTTGGACCCTTCAAAGTTCAAATGCTGGAATGGCTAATTTGCTGAAACAGCAAAAACGATAGTCCGCCCCTCCTGGTAGGAGCTCCATCTCAGGGAGGTGTAATGCTGGTACCAGTGGCTCCTGAAATTCCAAGCCAGTGAGTTTTAAGTGTAAGGTGCTGTGGAAAAGTTGCCTGGAGACTGTTGCTGTTTGGTCCTTGGATTCACCCTTTTTCCTAGGGATGTGTACAGTGGTTTAACTTCCTACTTTGCTGGAGTTGCAGCTGCTTTCACTGGGAAGCCCAGAAACCCTGAGTGTCTAAGGCTCCCAGGTCTCCATGCATGCCTGAGCAGCTGCTGTGCCAAGACTCCATGTAGCTCTGTATATCACACTGAAGGCCCTGGTGGAATTGATTCACAAGGGGATCTCCTGACCTGAAGGTTGCAAAGATCCATAAAAGAAATGTGGGTTCCCGAGGTAGCAAATTCACTGACCACTTCCCTGGGCAGGGAAGAATCGCTTGCCTCTTTGTTACTCCTGGATGGTCCATCTTCTTGCCTTGCTTTTCTCCAACAACTATGGGTTAAATTGCTTCCTTGATTATTCCCAATGTGAGTACCTGGCTGTTTAAGTAAAGTGCTGTATTTACTCACCTCTTCTGTTCCTCTCTGTGAGAGACACACACACACTAGTCAGCCATTCTTCAATCCTCTCTCTTTTTATCTCTGATTTTATTTATTTGGGTCTTCTTTTTTATTTCCTTAGTTAGCCTAGCTAAAGAACTGTAATTTTCTTTATCTTTTCAATCCCAAATTTATGTTTGGTTCATCGTTTGTATTATGTTTAATTTTGCGTCCAATTTCATTTACTTATGCTCTGATCTTTATTATTTTGATTCTTCTATGAATTTGGGGTTTGGTTTGCTCTTACTTTCTAGTTCTTTAAAATACATCATTAGGTAATTTATTTGAAGTTTTTTTACTTTATATGTAGGTGCTTATAGCTATAAACTTTCCTCTTAGTACCTGATATGGCTTGGTTGTGTCTCCATCCAAATATCAACTTGAATTGTATCTCCCAGAATTCTCATGTGTTGTGGGACCCAGGCAGAGATAACTGAATCATGGGAGCTGGTCTCTTCCATGCTATTCTGATGATAGTGATTAAGTCTCACAAGATCTGATGGGCTTATCAGAGGTTTCCACTTTTGCTTCCTCCTCATTCATTCTTGCTGCTAATGTAAGAAATGCCTTTCACCTCTCGTCATGATTCTAAGGTCTCCCCAGCCATGTGGAACTGTAAGTTCAATTAAACATCTTTTTGTTACCAGTTTTGGGTATGTCTTTATAAGCAGTGTGAAAACAGACCAATACAGTAAATTGGTACCAGAGAGTGGGGTACAGCTGAAATGATACCCCAAAATGTGAAAGCAACTTTGAAACTGGGTAACGGGCAGCGGTTGGAACAGTTTGGAGGGCTTGGAGAAACTAGGAAAATGTGGGAAAGTTTGGAACTTCCTAGAGACTTGTTGAATAGCTTTGCCCAAAATGCTGATAGCGATATGGGCAATAAAGTCCAGGCCGATGTGGCCTCAGATGGAGATGAGGAACTTGTTGGGAACTGGAGTAAAGGTGACTTTTGTCATGTTTTAGCAAAGAGACTGGTTGCATTTTGCCCTTGCTCTAGAGATTTGTGCAACTTTGAACTTGAGAAAGATGATTTAGGGTATCTGGTGGAAGAAAGCATTCGAGATGTGACTTGGGTACTGTTAAAGGCATTCAGTTTTATAAGGGAAGCAGAGCATACAAGTTTGGAAAATGTGCAGCCTGACTATGCAATAGAAAAGAAAAAAAAACATTTTCTGGGGAGAAATTCAAGCCAAAGACGCAGAAATTTGCAAAAGTAGAAGGGAGCTTAATGCTAATCCCCAAGACCATGGGGAAAATGTCTCTAGGCCATGTCAGAGACCTTCACATCAGCCCCTACCATCATAAGCCCAGAGGCCCAGGAGCAATAAAGTGGTTTCATGGGCTCAGTGCACGGTCCCCCATTCTGTGTGCAGCCTAGCGACTTGGTGTCCTGTGTCCCAGCCACTCCAGCCATGACTGAAAGGGGCCAACATAGAGCTCGGGCTGTGACTTCAGAGGCTGAAAGCCCCTAGCCTTGGAAGCTTCCACATGGTATTGAGCCTGTGGGTGCACAGAAGTCAAGAATTGAGATTTTGGAACCTCCACTTAGATTTCAAAATATGTAGGGAAATGCCTGGATGCTCAGGCAAAAGTTTGCTGCAGGGACACAGCCCTCACGGAGAACCTCTGCTAGGGCAGTGCAGAAGGGAAATGTGGGGTCAGAGCCCCTGCACAGAGTCCCTAATGGGGCACCACCTAGTGGAGTTGTGGAGAAGAAGGCCAGACCCCAGAATGGTAATCCAACAGCTTGCATGTTGAGCCTGGAAAAGCAAAAGACACTCAATACTAGCCCATAAAAGCAGCTAGCAGAGGAGCTATACCCTGCAAAGCCACAGGAGTACAGCTGCCCAAGACAATGGGAACCTACCTCTTGCACCAGTGTGACCTGGTTGTGGGACATGGAGTCAAAGGATATCATTTTGGAGCTCTAGAATTTGACTGCCCCACTGGATTTCAAACTTGCATGCAACCTGTAACCCTGACCTCTTTGTTTTGGCCAATTTCTTCCATTTGGAATAGCTGCTTTTACCCATTACCTGTACCCCCATTGTATCTAGGAAGTAACTCGTTTGCTTTTGAATTTACAGACTCATAGGTGGAAGAGACTTGCCTTGTCTCATATGAGACTTTGGACTGTGGACTTTTGGGTTAGTGCGGGAAATGAGTTAAGACTTTGGGAGACTGTTGGAAAGGCATGATTGGTTTTGAAATGTGAGTACACGAGATTTGGAGAGGCCAGGGATGGAATGATATGGCTTGGCTATGTCCCCATCCAAACCTCAACTTGAATTGTATCTTTCAGAATTACCACATGTTGTGGGAGGGACCCAGGGGGAGGTCATTATATCATAGGGCCAGTCTTTCCCATGCTATTCTCATGATAGTGATTAAGTCTCACAAGATCTGATGGGCTTATCAGAGGTTTCCACTTTTGCTTCCTCCTCAGTTTTCTCTTGCTGCCAATGTACAAAGTGCCTTTTGCCTCCTGCCATGATTCTGAGGCCTCCCCAGCAATGAGAAACTGTAAGTCCAGTTAAACCTCTTTTTGCTACCAGTTTCCGGTATGTCTTTTTCAGCAGTGTAAAAACAGACTAATACAGTACCACTTTTGCTGTATCCCACAGGCTTTGGTGTGTTATTTTTCTTATCATTTGTTCCAAAAAATGTTTTTAATTCCTTTTTAATTTCTGCATTGACCTACTGGTAATCTGGTGGTGTATTGTTTAATTTTCATGTGTTTCTCTAGTTTTCAGTATTTTCCTTGTTTTGATTTTTAGTTTTATTTATTGTGGTCACTAAAGATACTTGATATTATTTTATGTTCTTGAATTTTTAAAGTCTCGTTTTGTGGTCTAATATGTAATCTATCCTTGAGACTGATCCCTGTGCTGAGGAGCACAATGTGTATTCTGTAGATATTGAAATAAATGTTCTGTAAATATCTATTGGATGTATCTGATCTACAGCACAGATTAAGTCTGATGTTTCTTTGTTAATTTTCTGTCTGGATGATCTGTTCAATGCTGAAAGTGGGGTATTGAAGTCTCTACCTATTAATGTATTGAGGTCTATATCTCTCTTCAGCTCTAATATTTGTTATATATATTTGGGTGCTCCGGTGTGGGTGTACATATATTTAAAATTGTTATATTATCTTGCTGCATTAACCCCTTTGTCATTCTAAAATGATCTCCTTTGTCTTTTTTTATAGTTTTTCTCTTAAAAATCTATGTTATTGTTGTAAGTATAGGTACTCCTTTTCTTTTGCTTTCCATTTGTATAGATATCATTTTCCATCCCTTTATTTTTAGTGATTTTATATGTGAAGTGTCTTTCTTGTAGGCAACAGATAATTGGGTTATTATTATTCATTCAGCCACTCTATGTCTTTAGATTAGAGAGTTTAGTCAATTTATATTCAATGTTATTATGAATAAATAAGGACTTACTTTTGGCACTTTACGATTTAGTTTCTGGGGTCTTCTCTACTTTCTTGCTGTATTCCTTTGATTAATAGTGATTTTCTCAGGTTGTATTTTAATTTCTTGCTTTATTGTGTGTCTCTTATAGGTTTTTAGATTTTAGGTTACCATGAGGCTTGCAAATAACATCTTGTATCTCATATTTTAAACTGATCAGAACTTAACTCTGATTACAAAAACAGTCACATTTTTTTAAAGAGAATACTAATAAAAACTCTATATTGTAATAGCCTCTCCCCACTTTCTAACCTTTTGTTGTTTTTATCAATTATACTGTCTATGTCTTTCAATGCTGTTGTAGTTATTTTTGATATGTTCATCTTATATTTTTCCCACTCAAAGTATGTGTAGTTTACAAACAAATATATATTCATCTGTGTTCTTACTATTACCAGTGAGATTTATATCTTCAAATGAGTTCTTATTTCTTGTTAACCCCCTTTTCTTTCAGGGGTGTGCTTGGGGGAGGATGATAAACTCCTTTTATCACTTCTCATAGGATAGATCTAATTTTGATGAAATTTCTCTGCTTTTGTTTGTCTGAGAAAGTCTTTATTTCTCCTTCCTGTTTGCGGATATTTTGGCTGAATATAATACTGTATGATAAAACATTTTTTGTATAGCATTTTAAATGTGTTATGTCACCCTCTCCTTGCCTGTAAGGTTTCTACTGATAAATCTTCTGCCAGACATATCAGAGACACTTACACGTTATTTGTTTCATTTATCTTGCTGCATTTAGAATTCTTTCTTTATATTTGATCTTTGAGAGTTTGATAATTAATGTCTTGAAGTAGTCTTTTGCAGGTAAAATCTATTTGGTGTTCAATAACTTTTTAATACTTGAATATTGGTGTCTTTCTCTAGGTTTCGAAACGTTCTCTGCTATTACTTCTTCGAATAAATTTTCACTCCATTCTATGTCTTTACCTCCTCGTCTCCTTTTTAAGGCCAATAACCTTTAGATTTGACCCTTTGAGGCTATTTTCTAGAACTTGCAGGTGTGCTTCATTCTTTTGTATTCTTTTCCTTTTGTCTCCTCTGACCGTATCTTCAAATAGCCTGTCTTCAAGCTCAATAATTATTTCTTATGTTTGATTGGTTCTACTAATCAAACAAATCAGCTGAGAGACTCTGATGCATTCTTCAGTTTGTCAATTTCATGTTTTAGCTCCAGAATTTCTGCTTAATTTTTAGAAATTATTTCAATTCTTTTATTAAATTTGATATGATTTTGTATTTCTTCTCTGTGTTATCTTGAATTTCATTAGTATTCCTCAAAATAACTATTTTGAATTATCTATCTGAAATGCCACATTTGTCTGTCAATTTCATATTAGTCACTGGTGCCTTTTTTCATTTCACTTGTTGAGGTCCTGGTTTCCTGGATAGTCTTGATGTTTGTCAATGTTTTTTGATGTCTGAGCATTGAAGCATTAGATATTTATTCTCATTTTTGCAGTATGCTTTTGTTTGTACTTATGATTATTGAGAAAGGTTTACAGATATTCTGTGGGAACTGAGTGCTATGATCTTTGGTCACTTCAGCCTTATCTGCATCATGGAGTACCCCAAGCCCGGTACCACAGTGACTCCTGGAGACTCATAGAGATATTGTTTTGATTATCTTGGGTAAGATCTCAGAGAAATCTTCTGATTACCAGGCAGAGATTCCTGTTGTCTTTTCTTACTGTTCCGCAAACATGGATCATCCCTCTCCCATGCTGAGCTGCCTGGAGGAGTTGGGCGTGAGGGTGATGTAAATACTCCTATCAACACTACCAGTGGGTAGGTGCTTGGTCACTCCTTAACCCAGCACAACTGGTCCCTGTTCACAACCTGTGTTGTCTACCGCTGATGTTTATTTGAGGCTCAATGGCTCTTTAGTCAACAGATTGTGGATCTTGTCAGAACAATGTCTTTTCCTTTAAAACAGTAGGTTCTCTTCAGGCCCAGGGTGGGTCCTATAATGCTGCATAGGTGATAGGGTCTGAAAGTAAGGGCTTTAGAAATCAGCTTCATGCTGTATTTTATTGTGCCTGTTGCAAGTAAAGTTGCAACAGTTGCAAGAGTTGCCAAATTGCAACACAAGGTCTTTTTTAGCTCTTTGCTCCTTTTTCTCAACCAAAACAAGTATCGCCTCATGATCACAGCTGAAAATGCACTGGGGTCACACCTGAAACCTGCACAGTACTAGGTCTTGTCCAAGGCTTGTGGCAACTACTAAAACTGGCTACCATTGATGTTTATTTGAGGCCCAAGGGCTCCTTAATCAGGAGCAGATGAATCCTATTAGGAATATGTCTTTCCTTTAAGGGCAGCAAGTTTCTTTCAGGCCTAGGGGTACGTGTAGAAATTCTGTCTAAGATCTAGGGCCTGCATTCATAAACCTTGAGAAATTAGCTTTATTTTACTGTGACTGAACTGGTTTCCAATTTCAAAACAACGTCCTTTTCTAGTTTCCCCCTCCCTTCTCAAGCAGGTGTCTCTCCTGGAGTTTCAAGCTGACCTGCCCTGATGTTAGGGCTTGGGTAATGCAAGCACACCCTTGGCTGTCCTAGCTAGTGTCTTACTGGGTTCCATGCCCTCCAATTACCCTGGCTCTGAGCCCAATACCACAACAGAACTTGCACAGGAATTCCAGACCTTGTGTTTATGACCTCCTTTCATGTTTATTTAAAGCCGCACAGCTCTTTAGCCCTTGGTGGTGGGGACTAGCCAGAACTCAGGTTTCAACTATTGGGATAGATAATTCCCATCTGGTTAGGGAATCTTTGCAAATGCTCCATCAATGAGTGATGGCTGAATCTGCTCTGTGTTGCTTTCTGGTCTGACAGGGCAGCACTGAGTTCCAATGCAAAAGTCCCACAGTCACTTTGCCTTTCCTCCCCCTAGGCACACAGATTCTCTCTACCACACCACATGGCACTATAGAAAAATGGAGAAAGTGTGGTATATGCAATTCAAGATTGTCTTTTTATCCTCGTCTATGTTTCTTACCTTGATATGATGTTTAAACCAGGTACTGTGATCACTCACCTGATTTTTGTCCTTATAAAGGTGCTTTCTTGTGTAGAATATTTGTTCAATTTGTTGTCTTTTGTAGGGTGAGGACAATTACTGGAGCATTCTATTTGGCCATATTGTGCCACCTTCTAAAAGAAAATTAAATGGAATATCTTGTGACTTTGGGTTAGGCAAATATTTAGTAGACAAGATACTAAAACATAAACAATAAAAAAAAAAGACACAAACATAGTAAACTGATTTTCATTAAAAAATGTAACTTTTGTTCTACACTGTTAAAACTGAAAAGATAAGACACAGACTGGGAGAAATTATACGTAAAACGTATCTGATAAAGGACATGTATCCATGCAAAGTCAGTTACATAATTGTTGGTTCAAGACAAAAATAGAAGTGTGAGATGTTTTATCAAAAAGCAAATGAAATATGACATTAAAGATATAAATATATAAAGTTCCTTTAAAAACATTTTATTACTTGTGAAATATAATAGGGGTAATTGTGCTTCTAACTATAAAATTTAGAATTTAAATTATAATAATGATTTTTAGTATTAATATGTATATTTTCCAATGTCAGTTTTAAGTGCAAACATACAAATGTGTATACTACATGTGGAATCACTGATATTTTGTAGCTTGTGTATTTATATATACACACACACATATATTGTTCTCTCCACAACAGTAGAAATACTGCATAAGAGAGCTTTTACACTGATTGATATGTCCCTGTTATTCCAACACTCTTTACTTTCAACTTACTGATGAGTAAGAAAAGGCTAACAGAAAAAGGACCTATACTTTGAGGAATCCTTATTTATTTTCCTTTGTTATCTTTTTCTGTGTAAGCAGTTAGGTAATGAACTTATAATATATGATAAATACCATTAGTCACTACATAAATTAAAATTAAAATTCACTTTCAGCAATCATACTCTAGAATAACTAAAATTTAAAAGACTGATAATAATAAATGTTGACAAGTGTGCTCAGTGAATAGAACTTTCATACAGTGTGATGGGAATGCAAACTGGTGGAGCCACTTTGCAAAGAAGATCACTCATCAAAAAGGTATAACAATTCTAAATTTGTATGCAACACATGACCCTATTAAAAAGTGTTCACAGCACCTAACTCAGAAATAGAAAAATCTACAATTTGAGTAGAAGAGCATAACCTAATTATATTTTAAAGTCAAATTATTTTAAAAATTAGATTGGATATGGAAGTTTTGAGACATTATTAAGAAACTACATTAATGTCACATGTAGGACACTCTACTCAACTATGGAATACATTTTCTTTTCAAAAATTCTTGAAATATTTTTTAAAATTTAACATTCATTGGGGCATCAACAAATTATAAATTTCAACAGAACATATTATCTGACTATTGTGAAATTAAGCTGGAAATCAAATAGCAAGATGTAGAAATTCTTATAGGTGTAAATATTATGAAATTCATTTCAAAATAACCCCTGTGTTGAAAAGGAAATCACATTTCAAAATAACCCGTAGTCAAGAAGAAATCACAGTAGGTATTATAAAAATATTTTAGACTAAATAAAAATAAACATATTACAGAATAAGACATGAAGAAACTTCTAAATCTATGCTTAAAGTGAATTATATAGTTTTAAATTATATTTTAGAGATTTGAAAGGCTGACAACTCAGATATTATCACAAAAAATTAAAAATAGCAACAAATTAAACCAAAGGCAATCCTAACGAAATAATAAAAATTACAATAAAAATAGAAATAGGAAACAAATATAAAATAGAGATCATCAACTAAAAATTGAAATAGTGATAGCCAAGGTTGTCTCTTTGAAAAAAATTCAAAAGCGTGCTGGGTCAGACCTGAATATAGCATATCACTGGGTCTCATCCAGGGCCTACTATAGCCACTTCCAAGCTACAGACGATGTTCACTCAAACTCTGGGGCTCTATAATCAGCAAGTGTCAAAGGCAACTAAGCCTGTGTCCTTCATTTTAGGATGGCAGGGTGCCCCAGGATGGCAGTTGCCAACTGAGAGACAGTGCCCGGAGTCAAAAAGCATAGAAGTCTACCTAGATGTTCTATTGTACTGCAGCTGAGCTGGCATTCAAACCACAGGATACAGTTTTGCCCACTCTCCCCTCCCCTTTGCAATGGCAGAGGAACCTCACCCTGTGACCAATACCACAATGGGCTCACAGTCAATACATCCAGACTATTACTCATGTTCCCTTAAGGCCTAAGGCATTTTCAGTCAACTTGTGGTGAAGACTGCCTGGCTGGGGACTCATCCTTCAGTGCAGTGCACTCCCCGCTGGCCCAGGAGAGGACCAGAAATGCCATCTAAAAGCCAAATTATAGAATTTGGGACCCCAAGGGTCTACTTGGTGCTGCACCCACCTGGGACTGAGCTGTTACCTGAAGCTATCAGAGTATCAGAGTATCTCCCAAGGCCCTCAACTTTGTACCTGGGTATTGTTGCTAGTTCTTCAAATCCCAAGGGCTCTTCAGTTACCAAGTAATTAATCCTGCCAGGACTTTATTTTTTCCTTCAAGGCAGTGGGTTTCCTTCTGGTCCAGGGAATGACTAGAAAGATACTCAGGGATTCTGGATATGGGGCCCTCACCACTCTTATTGGTGCCCTATCCTGTTGTGGCTGAGCTGGTATCTAAAATACTAGACAAAATCCTTTCCACTCCTCCCTCCCCACTCATCAGGCAAAAAGAAGGGGTCTCTTTTGGAGCTATGAGCTCCGTAGCCTGGGTTCAGGGGAGGGATCCAGTCTGGTTGCAGTTCAGCCCCAGAATCCATCTAAGAGTTGAAGTTACTGTGGCCAAGACTACCTTTCACATTTATCTAGAGCCCCTGAGAACTGGAGCTTGCATTTGCAATGTTTCCGGGAGCGTGACTTGTGACCACTGCAGTGATTCATCTCAGGCTAGTGCTGGTTTAAATGGTCCCTGCGTGTGGTGGGCAGATGTCAGCTGAGTTTGGTCTGTTTTTTTTTTTCCTGCTGTAACAGAACATCCCTGAGTTTAATACCTCACAGTTTCTATCTTTCCCTCTTCCAAGTACATGGAAGGCTCTCTACATTATGCTGCAGCTGCAGGGAGATTGGGAGGGCTGGTGTCTTAGATTCAAGACTGTTTTTCTACCTCTTTCGTGCCCCATTCAGTGATACAAATTTAAAACCATGTACTATGAGTACTTACCTGATTTTTGGTTCTTGTGAAAGTTTCCTTTTTTTGTGTAAATAGTTGTTAAATTGGTGTCCTTTGTGAAGTTATTTATCAGCTTAAGAAGCTTTTGTGCTGAGAGACTATGGGCTTTTCTAGATATAGGATCATGTCACCTACAAGCAGAAATAGTTTAATTTTCTCTCTTCCCATTTAAATTACCTTTATGTCTTTCTCTTGCTTACTTGCCCTGGCCAGAACTTTCAATACTATTGTTAAATAGGAATGGTAGAGAAGGCATTCTTGTCTTGTGTCAGTTTTCAAGGGAACTGCTTCTAGCTTTTGTCCCTTCAGTATAATGTTAGCTGTGGTTTTGTCATATGTGACTCATTATTTTGAGGTATCTTCCTTTAATACCTAGTTTATTGAGAGTTTGCAACCTGAATGAATGTTGAATTTTAACAGAAGACTTTTCTGCATTTATTGAGATAAATATGTGTTTTTTGTCTTTAGTTCTGGTTTTGTAATGAATCACACATATTGATTTGCATATGTTGAACCAAGCTTACATCCCAGGGATAAAGCCTACTTGATGTAGTAGATTGTCTTTTTGATGTGCTACTGAATTTGGTTTGCCAGTATTTTGTTGAGGATTTTTGCAGTGATGTTCATCAGCGATATTGGCCTGAAGTTTTTTTGTTGTTGCTGTATCCATGCCAGGTTTTGGTATCAGAATGATGCTGGCCTCATAGAATGAGTTAGGGAGGAGTTATTTGGAATACTTTTAGTAGGAATGGTGCCAGCTCTTCTCTGCACTTCTGGTAGAATTAAGCTGTGAATTTATCTGGTCCTGGGCTCTTTTTGGTTACTAGGCTCTTTATCACTGCCTCAATTTTGAGAACTCATTATCGGTTTGTTCAGGGAATCAATTTCTTTTTGGTTTAGTCTTGGGAGGGTGTATGAGTCAAGGAACTTATTCATTTCTTCTAGATTATCTAGTTTATGTGCATAGAGGTGTTTATAATATTCTCTGATGGTTGTTTGTATTTCTGTTTTGCCAGTGGCAATATCCCCTTGTTGTTTCTGATTTTGTGTGTTTGAATCTTCTCTTTATTCTTTATTAGTCTAGCTAGTGATCTATTTTATTAATTTTTTTTCAAAAAAGCAGCTCTTAGATTCATTGACACATATAAAAACTAACCTTAAATATAAATGGGCTAAATATACCAATTGAAAGACTCAGAGTAGAAGCTAAATAAAGAACTGAGCCCCATTGGTGTGCTGTCTTCAACAGACCCATTTCACATGCAGTGACACATATAGGCTCAAAATAAAAGGATAGAGGAAAATCTGGCAAGCAAATAGAAAACAGAAAAAGGCAGGAGATGCACTTCTCATTTCTGACAAAACAGAATGTAAAATAACAAGGATCAAAACAAGACAAAGAAGAGCATTATGTAATCGTAAAGGAATCAATTCAACAAGATCTAGCTACCCTAAATATATATGCATCTAAAACAGGAGTGCCCAGATTCATAAAGCAAATTCTTAAATACTCTTAAAGAGATTTAGACTCCCACATGATACTGGGAGACTTCAACTCTGCACTGACAATATTAGAGAGATCATTGAAACAGAAAATGACCAAAGATATTCAGGACCTGAACTAAGCCCTGGATCTAGTGGAATTGATAGATATATACAGAACTTTCCACTCAAACACAGAATATTCATTATTCTAATTGTCACTTGGTACTTACCCTAACATTAATCACAAAATATAAAATAAAGCACTCCTCAGCAAATGCAAAAGAACCATAACATAAAAAACAGTGTCTCAGACCATAGCACAATCAAATTAGAAATCAGGAGTAAAAAATTCACTCAAAACTATATAATTACATGAAAATAGAATAAGCTGCTCCTATGACTCTCAGGTAAATAATGAAATTAAAGCAGAAATGAAGAAGTTGTTCAAAAGTAATAAGAAGAAAAATAAGTTTTGAAATTGTTTTTGTCCATATCTGTGAAAAGCAACATTGCAATTTTTACAGGAATTGCATTGAACATGTAGATTGCTTTGGGTAGTATGGACATTTTAGCAATATTAACTCTTCCAAACAATGAACCCATAATATCTTTCCAATTGTAAATTTTTAAATTTCTTTTATTTTCTTATAGTTTCTACTGTACAGAACTTTTAGCTTCTTTGTTATGTTTGTTCCTAAGTATTTTATTCTTTTTGATGCCACTTTAAATGTAATCACTTTCCTAATTTTTATCAGTTTGATATTAGTGTATTAAAATGCAACTGATTTTTGTTAGTTGATATTTTATCTTGCAAATTTACTGAATTTGTTTTTTCATTTTAACAGTTTCTTGATGAAGCCCTTAGGGTTTTCTTCACATAAGAAAATGACATCTGCAAACAATTTCACAGGAATAGAAAAAAACTCCTAAAATTAATATGGAACCACAAAAGACACTGAATAGCCAAACCAATTTTGAGAAAAAAAAGAACAAAGCTGAGAGCCTCACAATACCTGATTTCAAGCTATATTACAAAGCCACAGTAATCAAAACAATATGGTACTTATATAAAGAGAGATGCATAGACCAATGAAACAGAAGAGAGAGCCCAGAAATAAACACATGCATAAATAGTCAGCTAATCTTTGAAAAGAGTGTCAAGTATACACAATGGAGAAAGGACAGTATCTTCAATGAATGATGTTGGGAAAACTGGATATTCACATATAAAATAATAAAATTAGATGATTGTTTTATACCATATACAAAAATTAACTAGAAATGAACTAAAGATACTAACATAAGGTCAGAAGCTATAAAAATCCTAGAAGAAAATGCAGAAAAAAAAGCTCTTTGGCATTGGTATTGATGACAGTCTTTTAGATATAACACCAACAGCACAGGCAACAAAAGCAAAAATAGATGGCAGGACTCTATCAAACTAGGAAGTTTCTACACAGCAAAGGAAACAATCAACAAAGTGAAAAGCAATCTAAAATGGAAAGAAAATATTTGCAGACCATATATCTTATAAGGCGTTAAAAGTATGTAAAAGAGTACACAACTCAATAGCACAAAAGCACCTAATAATCTCATTAAAATCAACAAAGAACCTGAATAGATATTTCTACATACAGAAGACATACAAATGGCCAACAAATATATGAAAAAGTGCTCAATATCACTGATCTTCAGAGAAGTGAAAATGAAAACCATGATGAGATATCAATTTACATCTGTTAGGACAGCTATTATAAAAAGGACAGGCTATAACAAATGTTGGCAAAAATGTGAAGAAAAGGGAACCATTTTACACTGTTGCTAGGGATGTAATTTGGTATAGTCATTATGAAAACAGTATGGCATTGCCTCAAAAAACTAAAAATAGAACTACCATATGATGCAGCAAATCCCACTTTATTGTACCTATCCAAAGCAAAATAGAACAGTATTTCTAAGAGATGTCTACACCCATTTGTTCATTGCAGCATTATACACAATAGCCAAGATATGGGAATAGCCTTAGTGTTTATCAATGGATGAATGGATAAATAAATCAGGGGACATATATAAAATGGAATATTATTCTACCACAAAAGAAAGGAAATTCTGCCATTTGTGACAACATAGATGAGCCTAGAGGACATTAGACTAAGTAAAATAAGAAATATACAGAAATAAAAATACCACATGATCCAACTTATATGTGGGTGTTAAAAAGTTGAACTCATAAAATCAGAGCGTATAATGGAGGTTGCCAGGGCCTGAGGGGTGGTTAAAATAGGGAGATGTTGATTAACAGGTATACATTTCAGTTATAAAATAAGTTGTAAAATTCTAATATACAGCATGGGTGTTGATGGACGTGTTAATGAATTTAATTGTGGTAATTATTACACAAGGTATACATGTAACAAATCATCACGTTTTACATCTTGGATATATTCCATCTTTGTCAATTAATGTATTTTAAAGCAATAGCAATCATGACAGTGTAATATTTTTTAAGGACCACACAAGTAGATAAATGGAACACAGCAGGAAATCTAGAAATAGACCCACACAAACATGGGCAATTGGTCTTTGATAAAGAGTCAAAGGCCATTTGGTGAAGAAAGGGTGGTCTTTCAGCAAATAGTGCTGGATTATCCCATTTAATATAATAAATCTATACACAGACTTTACATCTTTCACAAAAAAACTCAAATGAAAGAAGAGATAAATCTTTCTTACAGAATAATTTTACTTAACAAATGTAGAAAGAGTTAGAGGAATAGAAATAACACCATTGAACCATCATAGTAATAATTTTGTAGACAATATCCACTCATGAATGCTATATTTAGTGGGTAAAAGTTTAAACAGAAAAAAGGTATTTGCATAATTTCAAAGTATGTCTCCTAAGACATTTAGTAATTATAAAAAAGATAAATCACGACTTATAGTGGAGAATCCTGACAGATGCCACACATATATGAAAATCAGGACATCTATAAAGAACAATTATTTTAGTTGTTTCTTTCCAATTTGAATGCTATTGATTTATTTATTTTTTTTTTTTTTTGTCTAGATTCTCTAAATAAAGCCTCCAATCCTGTGTTCAAGAGATGTGATAAAAGTAGGCATCTATCCCATTCCTTATCTTAGGAGAAAAACTTTTATTATTTGACATTGTGTATGACGTTGGCCTTGAGCTTTAAAATACAAAGCTGCTTTCATCATCCTCAGCAAAGTAACACAGGAACAGAAAACCAAACACTGCATGTTCTCACTCATAAGTGGAAGTTGAACAATAAGAACACATGGACACAAGGAGGGAAACAATACACACCGGGGCCAGTCAGGGGATGAGGGGTGAGGGGAAGGAAAGCATTAGGACAAATAGCTAATGCATGTGGAACTTAAAACCTAGATGACGGGTAGATAGGTGCAACAAACCATCATGGCAGATGCATACCTATATAACAAACCTACATATTCTGCACTTCTGTCCCAGAACTTAGAGTAAAATAAAAAAAGAAAAGAAAAAGAAAATATATGGCTGTTTTAATACATTCCTGCTACTATAACAAAATGCCATGAACTAGGTAGATTATAAAGAAAAAAAAACAGAAATTTATTTCTTACAATTCTGGAGACTGAGAAGTCTATGATCACAGTACTGGGATATATTCAGTCAGTCTCCCATGAGGGCTTGCTTTCTTTTTCATAGTTGATGCCTTTTCACTGTGGCCTCACTCATTATTGAATGCTTTTTCTGCATTTATTGAGATGACCATACATTTTTCTTTTATTCTGCCTATGTGATATATCACAGTTATTGACTTGCATACGTTGTAAAATTCCTACATCCCTGGAATGAAATGTACCTGTCCATGGTGTATTATTTCCTTGATGTGGTGTTGGATTGCATTCAGTTAGCTGGTATTTTGTTGAGAATTTTTGCATCTATTGTCATCAGAGATATTGGCCTGTAGTTTTCTTGCTTTTCCTCCCTCCCTTCCTTCCTTCCCTCCCTCCCTCCTTTCCTTTCTTCCTTCTTTCTCTCTCTTTTCTTTCTTTCCCTTTCTTTCTTTCTTTCTCTCTCTCTCTCTTTTCTTTCTTTCTTTCTTTCTTTCTTATGTTATAACCCTTCCTGGCTTTGGTATCACGGTTATTCTGGCTTCATATAATGAGTTAAGAGGATTCCTTCTTTCTTAATCATTTTGGAATAGTTTCAGTAGAATTGGTACCAATTCTTCTTTGAATACCTGGTAGACTTCAGCTATGAATCCATCTGGCCCTGGGTTTTCTTTTATTTTGGCAACTTTTTTTATTACTGATTCAACCTCACTGCTTACTATTGGTCTGTTTAGTGTTTCTATTTCCTTCTGATTTAATATAGAACTGTTGTATATTTTCAGGAATTCATCCAATTCCTTATTTTCGAGTTCATATGCATAGAGGTGTCCACAGTAGTCCTGAATAAATTGTATTTCTGTGGTATCAGTTGTAATGTATCAATTTTCATTTCTAATTGAGCTTATTTAAATATTCTCTTTTGTTTTCTTGCTTAATATAGCTCATAATCTATCAATTTTATCTTTTCAAAGACCAACTTTTTGTTTCATTGATCTTTTGTATTGTGTTTTCATTTCACTTTTATTTAGCTCTGCTCTGATCTTATTTATTTTCTTCTCCTCCCTTTGCATTTGGTTTGTTCTTCTTTCTCCAGTTTATTGAAATGTGACATTAGGTTGTCAATTTTTTATCTTTCAGACTTTTCAATGGATGAATTTAGCACTCCAAACTTTATTCTTAGCACTGTTTTTGCTTTATCCCTGAGGTTGTTATAACTTGTGTCACTGTTATAATTTTTTCAAATGATTATTTAATTTCCATCTTGATATAATTTTAACCCAAAAATCATTCAGGAGTAGATTTTTACATTTCCATGTGTAGTTTTGGAGGTTCATTTTGGAGTTGGTTTCTAGTTTTATTCCACTGTGGCCTGAGAAGATACTTAGTATGATTTCAATTTTTAAAATATATCAAGTCCTGTTTTATGGCCCTTTCATATGGTGTATCTAGGAGAATGTTCCTTGTGCTGATGAGAAGAATACATATTCTGCAGTTCTTGTGTGGAATATTCTGTAAATATCTGTTAGGTCCATTTGTTTTAGAGTCTAGTTTAAGTCAACTGTTTCCTTGTTGATTTTTTATCTTGATGATCTGTCTAGTGCTGTCAGTGGAGTGATGAAATCTTCCACTATTATTGTATTGCTGCCTATCTCATTTTTAGGTCTAGTAGTAATTGTTTTATGAATCTGGAATCTCCGGAGTTAACTGCATTTTAAGATTATAACATCTTATTGGAGTGATTCTTTTATTACTACATAATGACTTTCTTTGTCTTTTTTTACTCTTGCTTTAACATCTGTTATACCTGCTACTCTTGCTCACTTTTGGTTTCCATTTCTATGGATTATCTTCTTCCATTTCATTACCTTGAGTTTATATGAATCCTTACATGTTTGGCAAGTCTCTAGTAGACAGCAGATGTTTGGCTTGTGATTTTTTAAATTCATTCAGCTAACCTGTATTTTTTAAATGGAGCATTTAGGCCATTTAAATTCAACATGAGGTGTGAAATATAATGCTATTTCAGTTATCATGTTAATTGTTCCTAGATTCTTTGTTTTCTTCACTGTGTTATTGTTTTATATGCTCTGTGTGTTTTTATGCTTTCAAAAGGTTCAATTGTGGTGCGTATTTCCCTTTTGTTTCAAGATTTATAACTCATTTTAGCATTTCTTTAAGGGTTGGTTTAATAGTGACAAATTTCCTCAGCATTTGTTTGCAAGAAAAATAATTTTATTTCTCCTTCATTCATAAACCTTAGTTTTGCTAAATACAAAATTCTTGGCTAACATTCATTCTGTTTAAGCAAGCTAAAGGTAGGACCCCAGTCCCTCCTGGATTCTAAGTTTTCTGCTAAGAATTCTGCTGTTAATCTGATAGGTTTTTCTTTATAGGTTACCAGATGCTTTTGTCTCATTGCTCTTAGAATTATTTCCTTCAAGTTGACTTTAGATAGCCTGATGACTACATGCCTTAATGATGTCCTTTGGGCAATGAATCTCCCAGGAGTTCTTTGAACTCCTTATATTTGGACATATTAATCTCTATGAATTCTAGGGAAGTTTTCCTAAATTATTTCCTTGAGTAAGTTTTCAGAACACTTTGCTTTCTTTTATCCCTCAGGAACACCAATGAATCTTAAGTCTGGCTGTTTTACATAATCTCATATTTCTTGGAGACTTTGTTCATTTATTTTTATTCTTTTTTCTTTACTTTTGTCTCATTGGTTTAATTTAAAAGCCTTTTATTTGAGCTCTGAATTTCTTTCTTCCAGGTGGTCTTCTCTATTGTTAAAATTTTCAACTGCAGTGCATTTAATTACTGATAAAAAATAATTTTCCAATTTTGTTATGTGTTCTCTTAGATCTTGCAACTTTCTTTTCCCCCTCATTTCCTCCATTACTGCTTTCTTTTGTGATAATATTTTTTTAGGGTTATCTTGTTATTTCCTTTTGTGTATATTTGAAATATACTTTCTTCATAGTTATTGTGAACACAAAATTTTCCTTTCATGTTATCATGAGAATTACATATGACATCTTAAAGTTATGACAATCTACTTTGAATTCACACCAACTTAACTTTAATAACACATGAGTGTCCTCTTACATATCTCTGCTCCTCCCACTTTATATTATTGATGTCACAAAAAACATCCTTAAATACAGTGTGCTCAGTAACAGATGTAATAATTAGTTTCATGCATTTATCTTTTATGACCTGTGAAAGATAAAATGTAGTTCTATAAACCAAATGACAAGAATATTGGTGTTTACACTTTTCTTTGTGTTTATTTTAATGGAGATCTCTGTATATTCATATGGTTTGCAGTTAATGCCCAGCTTCCTTTTATTTCCATCTGAATAACTTGCTTTCATGGTTTTTGTACAGCAGATTTTACAATAATTAGCTCTCCCAGTTTTAAAATTGAGAAATGTCTTAAATTTCTTCCTATTTTCTAAAGACAGTTTTGCTGGTTACAGAGTTCTTAGTTGAAAGTTTTTTGTCTTTTCAGCACTTCAAATATATCATCCCACTGCCTTATGGCCTCCAAGGATTTTGCTGGAAAACCTGTTGACAATCTTATTGAGGATCCCTTGTACATGAGGTGTTGCTGTTTTTGCGCTGCTTTTAAGGATCTATCTTTGTCTTTATCTTTTAATTGCTTGTTTTTTCTAACAGATTATCATATTTGTATGTGTGAATCTCATTGATTTTTTTTCTACTTCAATGTAATATAGCTTTTTCAATATGAAGGTTAATAGTTTTACACAAATCTGGGAATTTTTCTACAATTATTTCTTTAAATATTTATTCTGACACTTTTATTCTCCTCTCTGTGACCCTCGTTATACATTCACTTGTCTCCTTGATACAAATGTTTGATTATCTATTCATTTTTCTTCATTCTACTTGTTTTATTTTTCTTAGATTAAGAAATACAATTGTCTTATCTTTAAGTTCACTGATTCCATCTTTTACCTTTTCAAGTCTCCTCTGTACTCCTCTAATAAACTTTTCACTTCAGTTATTTTATTTTACAACTTTGAAATTTAAAAAATTCTGACCCTTTATTAATATTCTCTATTTGGTGAGCTTTTGTTTTTTTATTTCTTAACTTCTTTATACACGAATATGTGTAATATTTTGACATATTTAAAATAGCTGTCTTAAACTGTTTATTAAATCCAATATATGGTCTTTTTCAGGAAAATTTATCACTAATTGTTTGCTTTTTCTTCCTATGTATTGGCCATACTTTCTTGTTTCTTTTTTATATATCATACATTTTTGGGTAAAAAACAAAATAATATAATTTGAAAATCTGAAAATTGGGGTTTCCTCTCTTCTAGATTTTGTTGTTTTTGCTTTTTGTTGTTGTTTGTTTAGTTGCTCTTCTAAATAATTTTTCTAGGTCTGTTACCTTTGTAATGTGTGTCCACAGAAGTCTCTTCTCCGTATTCTGAGTGGTTGGATGATAATTTGACAGGGATTTTCTTAAATGCCTTGAATCAGTAAGTTACCCAGTCTTTGCTAAGGAGACTTCTGTGTGTGTTGGATCATGCCTTTGATACTTATCCAGACAATGACAACTCTTAACATTTTCTTCTGCCTCATGCAGTGCCTAAAGTTAAACCAAACATAACAAATAAAGGCCTTCTAAAGCTTTTCCTGAAATTGAGTATAGCCCTGAGATTTCTCACAACCCTACACTTGTACATTACCTGATAGTCTCCTGGGAATATGTTGGAGCTTTTTAAAGCTCCTTAAAATACTTTTTTCTAGTTTCTCTTTAAAACTATTTGGTTACTCTATTGATTTCTTTCCAACTGTTATCCACTGCCTCAGGCTACTGTGAATTCAAACAATCGCCTCTATATTTTACACAAATGCCCCCAAATATAAGGCTTTCCCTACAGGGTGATCTCCAAGAAAAGTAGAATAAAGATAGCTTTGCTGGTGAGTCCTCCAGGGACCTCTACCTGCCACACAAGTCAATAATGCCAATTCTCCTGGGATGAAGATATGAAGAGATCCAAATGCCTTCTGCCTACTTTGGTGGCTGCCACTCTGCTGGTTCTGTTTACTGTGGTGGCTGCAAGTCTGCTGGGTCTCACTATAATATCAAGCTGTTGGTTTTTAAGTCTACCACTGAGTTGGATAGAGGAGTATGTAAATAGAGTAAGCTAAAATACCACAAAGCTTACTGTTTCTACTGAGATTTTACTGTTTTATTGTTTTTTAATAAATGCTCCCTAGATTGCTGTAAACCTTTGGTCGAATTACAGAGTTCTCAAATGTGAATTCTGACAATTTATGCCAGTTTTATTTCATTGTTTTTATGGAGGAATTTTTGGAGATCCCTACTCTGTCATTTTATTTGACATCATCAGATTTTTGTTATATGCCTATGGAGTAGAACAGGAGCATAGAAAATGGGGGAAACTTATTCAAAAATTTGAAATCCACATTTTTCTATGAGAATAAAAAATTTTATTGCACGATGGCCCTGTCCCACTAAATAATATATTTCTTTCTAGTAATTTAATATTTTTCTTCTCTCTTTCAGATGTATCTTGACTGCTTGTATTTAAAAACTGTCTTTACTAATTAATAACTATGTCACTTTTGACAAGTTAATAAACCTCATTGTGTCTCTTTTAATATATCTGGAATAATGTGATAATAATAGTACTTACTCTGTAGAATTGTTTAAGAAATATATGATTAAGTTACATAATCTGCATTAAATCAGTACGTAATACCTATTAAGTGTCATGCAAATGATGTTGCTAAATCCTGGATGCCATATAGATGATAATTCTCATTCATTTTGATATCACAAGCAATAGCTAGAACGTGGAAGAACTCACTATTTGTTCAGTTGAGAATCACTTTTCAGTAAACATGTATGCTTTTTATTTCTATTTATTTTTATGATAACTGAAGAACTAAGATTTTTATATTTTTAAACCAACTATAGAGATTAAAATGCTGATAGATATCTATCCTGAAAGAATCAAGCAGCCCAATATTCTCATTATTTTTACCTTTTCAGGTTAAAGGGAATATTTCACATAGAAAGTTTTTATTGTCACAAATGAAGAGGTACAAAGATATAATTAAAAGTTGCACAATTACTGTTTATTACAGCTGACAGTTGTATCCATTTCTATGTAGCTTGTCCAGAGTTATGGAATATCTAAAACACACACAAACAATTTTATGCCTGCTGTGGAAGCTAATGTGATTTAATTCTGGAAGCTAATTTGCTATGTTAGTTTCTGATTGATCCCAGTTCTAGGAAGGCTTCTAAAATTTCCAGTTTATTTATTTATTATAACTTGCATAACAGCAGATACTTACCATAAATCCTGACCTTAGGTCAAACAACTTCAAAGTTAAAATAATTCAATTATTCTACACATCCCTTCTGAACCACCCCCTCCCCAATGGTATTTAAGGTCTGGATCTGAGGGCTAATTGTGTGGGAACCCACCATCTTGTTTTGTTGTTGCCCAAGACATAGACATGGCTTCTGTTCATAAGTCCCTGTTATGTGTTTCTTTCTATGAAACTATATCTGTCAGACTCCTTCTTCAGTCTCTCAACTTCCTCAGCCTTTGAGGTAGGTTTGCATAGGCCTGCCATGGTGAAACACCAGAGCATGCACACATGCACAAACACACACACACACACACACACACGCATACCACTTTTTTAAATTGGTTTATTGAAAAGTGAAATATCTTTGGCATTAGAGGGAGATGAGAAAGCAAAAGAGGGGAAACACTATGACTTCTCAGGGAAATCGTTCATCAATTTGATATTACTAATGTCTTGAAGGAAATGAGAATAGTACTACTGTACAACTCAATTAGTCAAACTGATTCATGGATTAAGCAATGTTGCCAAGGCACATACTTTTCTGTATAATCTTTACCAGATATTTCAAAAGTAACTCTACCTGTAAAGCAGATGCCACACTTTACTGTGCTTTTCTGAATAAATAAAATTACTAGTATCAGTGGCTGAGTTAGTATGTTTGAATAATGATTATACCAACAGGTTTGAGGTGGATCAGTCCACTATGATAGTACCATCTTATGACAGTACCATCTTCATGTCCATGCTATAAAAATAAACTATGCATGTAGGGATTTAAAGCAACTGATAATACAGTTTCATGTATCCAGAAGCCATGGACAGAGAGAACATGGCATGGTCACCCAAATCTCAGAGCATGCAAGTCAGCCCTCTTCTATTTCCCCAAACCCTTGATGCTTGAAGAAGTTAATTTAATTTCCAATAAAATAAAATTTCACCCTACCCAATTGGCAGTAAACATAAAAATTGTTACCTGTTAAGCAGTGAAAAATAGAAATTTAGATAGGTTTTTAGTAAGTTGATGCCACTTTCAAATTATATCCATAATTTCATTTTGTGTTTATGCCTTAATAACCCAAGAATAATGTGTTTGCTATCAATAGCAAATACTTTAGTTGGGATATATATATAAATGCATTGTGCAGTTTTGCCAATAGAATTTCATTGATAGTTTGTATGATATAATGATGGCTAACATTTATTGAATACCTTTGAAATGTCAGGCATTTTACAGATATTTATGAATATTTAAAATGCCTATTATGAACTAGACACTATTCAAACAACTAAGGGCAGAGTGATGAAAGAAGCAGATGCAATTTCCTATTCTTCTGAAGCTTTAATCCACGTTATTTTATGAAATTATCTCAACAAACTTATAAGTATGAGAAAACTGAGGCTTAGTGAGTTTAATTAACTGGCATAACTTTTCTCATCCAGCTAGTAGAAAAGCCAAATTTCCAACCATGCTCCAAAAAAGACGGTCTGATTCCTGAGTCTATGCTCTTGATTCTCTGGACTTGGGCATTAAAAAAAAAATTACTGTTCATTTTCTTTAGCCATATATTGTGTATGAGTACCAGTAATATTATAGGTACTTATGAAAAATATACTCATAGTAGAAATTTAAGAGCTATTCCTTCAGATTAATACATTAAAAATAAATCTACAACTTCTAGTTTTGAACTAGATAGAATAAACCTACTACAGTCTTTCTTTTTTCTCACTGATTACTAGTAAAAACACTGGGAAAAAAAATACAGAAAAAACTACCCAAGCACTGTGAAGAGTAAAAGCAAAACAAAACAAAAGAAAACAAAACAAAAATAAGCAAGCAGATTGAAGATCAAAGTCCAAAGAAGTATTTGAACTTTCGGCCTCTGTGTGTTTTCTAAGTTTCTTTTCCTTATTTATCTTCCAGCTGTGGAATAAGGGCAGGCCTTATTGGAAAGTATGCAGCAGTCATAGACAGTAAAAACTAGAAGAGAAAATTTATCCTTCATAAGAGGACTACGGAAAGGGCTCCCTGTAATCTAGAGAGTATGTGAGGATTTCTCATTTTATTTTATTTCTCCTATCCTTTGCCCTGAGACAGCTGCCCTGGTGGCATATGACACCTCGGACTTAGAGAAAACTCATTTCTCTGGATAGAGAAACTTAGAAAGGGGCCCCTATATGGTGAATGTTAAAGAAAACAATAATTTGGTAGCTTTGTTTTTCTCACTGCTTCACTCCCAAAACAGGGTTAGTCTTTCAGAAATGCATCGCAAGACCGGGAACTAAACTTCTGGAAAAAGTCCCAGATTTCTAACCAGAAAGCAAAGAGAAGGATTCCCTGGAGACTAGAGAATATAAGGAAATTCCTGGGAAGGAGACAGATGGATAAATGTTTCCCTAATTTTATATACAAACCAACACATGTCCCAGGCTGATTCACAAGCTGTGCATGTGTGAAAGGAGCCCAAAGAAGTAAAGAATGTCTCTGATGATTAAAATACAATATACACTACCACTCAAATCTCAGATGAACCTCTGAGTGACTCTTGCTAAAGACTGGCCCAAAGAGTATGGAAAAGCTTTTACATTAAAATGATAATAAAGCTACTACCCACTGAGGTCAAGACACACAAAACATTGATCTCAAATTAAATGGATTGGCTCTCTGCTGAAACAAAACGTCAACATTGTCCAAAGGATTTTAACATAGCAGTATCTCACAACATAATTTTCAAAAATGTTCAAGATATAATCCAAAATTGCTCAAGATACAAAGAACCAAGAAAATGTAACCATTTCTCATGGAAAAAGACAGATGCCAACCTGTCCAATATCACGATGACTAAGATATTGGAATTATCAAAGACATTAAAGCAACTATTATAGATATCTTTCATAAGATAAATATAACACTCTTGAAATAATTGGAGAGTGACATTTTCTTCAGAGATACAGAAATTATTTAAAAGATAGAATTAAATATAATTTATATTTTATTTCTTATTTTATTAATTGACAAATAATAATTGTATATATTACATATTTATGGGGTTTAATGTGATGTTTTGATTTACGTTAACATTGTGGAATGATTTAATCAAGCTAATTAACAAATCCCTTATCTCATATACTTATCATTTACTCTCAATAATTTTGAAATATGCAATGCATTATTATTTATCATAGTCAGCATCTGTGCAAGTGATCAGAAAAGCTTACTCATCCCATTTAACTGAAATTCTGTACCCTTTGATCAACACCTCTACTTTTACAATTCAACCCTATCCTCCAGTCTTTAGTAACCACTCTTGTATTCTTTTATTCTACGATTTCAACGTTTCTACATTCCACATATAAGTGAGTGCAACATTTGTCTTTCTGTGCCTGGCTTATTTCAATTAGAGTAATGTCTTACAGGGCCATCCATGTTGTTTTGAATGACAAGATTTGTTTCTTTCTAAGGCTGAAGGTATTCTATTGTTGATATGGTCAGTTAGCTTACTTTCATATCTTTGCTATTGTGAATAATGCTGAAATAAACATGGTAGTTAAAATATCTTTTTCATTTTATTTGGATATATACCCAGAAGTAGGATTGCTGTATTATATGGGAAATGTATTTTTAGTTTTCTGAGGAACCACCATCCCGTTTTCCATAATGGCTGCATTAACTTACATTCCCACCAACAATGCACAAGAGTTCCCTTTTCTCTATACTCTTGCCAAATACAAATTTTAGAACTGAAAAAAGTAATATCTTTCATAAATATTTTACAGAATAGGTTCAATACCACCAGGATGGACATGAAAGAGCATAGTCAGTAAACTTTGAAATAGACCACCAGAAATCTGGAAAAACAAGGAAAAAGAGATTTAAAAAGTAAACAAAAACTCAGAGACCTGTGGCATAATAACAAAATGCATAGCATTCATGTCTTTGAAGTTTCTGAAGGAAGCTGGGAAAGAAGTTAATCCCAAGAAAACATTTTGAGTGGTTGACATTTTCCAAATCTGGGAGTTTCCTGTTGTCTACATTCTTTTTCCCTTCAGATTTATGTACAGTGACTTTATATTTTTAATAAAACAAATTCTTGTTAGATATGGAATGAGCTATGGAGAGTCAGGTAATAGAATTGGGTTTTAGAAGGCATGAGGCTAAATTATGTTTTCAAGGTTAAGTTTTGTACTAAGATTTTTATCTTAGATTTGTATATATTTATGTAGCAACATGTATAAATTAATGAAAATCAATCAATTCCCAGCTCTCAATTTGCCTAGAGCAGTGAATACCAACCATAAATTAGCTGGCTGTATTTGGGAAGGATGATTGATCATCAAGGTCAGATAAGGGAACTGACATAAATAAGACAAGATGATCATTCAAGTGAGTGATAGCACATGTATAGTGAGGGTCAAGACAGTAACTCTCAGGGAGTTTTATCTTTCAAGTGAGACAATAACATGCAAACAGTTAACAAACCTGCGTAGCTCATAAATCATAGGTTGGGTTGATAATGGGTAAACATCTTCCCCAAAGATGAACAAAAGCTTTTTAGAGGTGTGAAGACCTCTGTCTCTAATATTTTGTGTTGCCCCTAGACTGATCATGGAAGCTTACAAGAAGAGAGGAAAAGGTTTGAGTTGTCAGAGCATTCAGTATAAAAATGCTTTATTGAGTGCCTAATTACATTTTAGGCAGCATATATGTTATCTCAATAACTCCAGCAAAGTAGAATTGATTAATTCTTATTTGGCAAATCTGGAAGAGCTTTATAAAGAGGTGACTTTTGTGCTGGCCTGGAAATACAGGTCGAGAATTTAGGAAGTGGTGTCCCAGGTAAACACAGTATCTTTAGAAGAAACATGGAGTCACGAAAAAATAAGATACATATAGGAGAGGGGTGCGAACATAACTGTATTTTCAGGAGTTCATTCTGAAGGGAATATGAAAAATGGAGAAAGAAATTAAAGACATTAAAACTCCTTTTTAGGTTTTAAATATTTAAAATACTCTATGACGATTTTCTTGGGCTTTTAATATACCTACAGATAATAAATTTGTATTATGTCAATAAGGGAGGATTCTGACATTCCTGTAATCTTGAGATTGATCTATTAATGGTCATATAGAATTAGTATCATCATTTTCTGAAAAATTTTCCCTGGTGTCATGTCACAGGTATGACACAAAACTAAATGAATTGTACCTGACCTTTTATTTTTATTCAATTCATCAAACACTTACCTAATATCTACTATGTTTCAGGAGAGTTAAATAAAGTAGATTTTCCACATTGTCAAGGTTTAGAATAAAGTTGAAATGCTGACACATTGGCAGGTGACTACAAAAGTGGTGTTTAAATGCTGTGACAGAACAGATTGTCATAGAAGCACATTAGAAGAATTGGCTGATGCTGCCTTTGGGGAATAAGAAATCTTCACAAATTAGGTAACATTTTACATAGATTAGGGAGCTCTTGGTTCATATTTTTTCTTTCATAGCAAAGATAAAACCTTTGTTGGTTTACAGGCTGACAGAAAGTAAAGATGAATGAAAGGTACTTTGTTATGCAGAGTGACAAGCCTTTGAAAGAGAGAGTGCACCACATACCCAGCCAAGAGTTGTGAAGGACCAAGAATAACAGAAAAATAGTGAGATATTTAGTATGTCTTGCCTGTTGCATACACAGAAAAAGTGGACCCAGATGAATTGTGCAAGGTGAATTGGGATCAAGTAATGACAGTCCTTGACTGTCCAGGAGATTGAATTCATTTTGCAGGCTTATAGACCAATCAGGTGTTTTTCAGAAAAGAAAATGATATGATTAGTGTATTAGTCTGTTTTGTATTGCTATAAAGGAATATCTGAGTCTGGGTAATTTATAAAGAAAAGAGATTTATTTGGTGTATGGTTCTACAGGCTGTATAAGACATGTAGTGCTGGAATCTGCTTCTGGTGAAGGTGTCAGGAAACTTCCACTTATGGAAGAAAGTGAAGAGGCAGCAGGCACATAATATGGCAAGGGAGGTAGCAAGAGAGAGGAGAGGTCCCAGATTTTTTAAACAACCAGCTCTTGCATAAGCTTTTTACCTCTGGGAGAGCACAAAACCATACATGGTAAATCTGCCCCTATGACCCGAACACCCTCCACCAGGCCTCACCTCCAACAGTGGGAATCAGATTTCAACATAAGATTTGAACTGGACAAATATCCAAACTATATCAATTACTCTTCCAATTCCTAATAAAAATTAATAAAATGAATGCATTCACGCTATTGGAACAATGAATTGAATAATAATGGTGTCAAGTTTGTTCCTAACTGGATGGTTAGTTTATAGCTGTGGTTTCCCAACTATCCACAGATATACTATATGCGCCAGTTATTGGAAAGCTGTGCCTCAAGATTTCCAGCTTTTGAACCAGCACCTTCAACCCTTCTTCTATCATTACCCTCTGTAGATTACATTAAGTGCCAGAATTCATGTAAATCAGAAACCCACAAAAGTCACAAATGAAATTGAGTTAACTAGTAAATTTGCTAGGTCTCCTCTAATATTTGTGAGCCCAAAAGCAAATGTAAGAATGAAAACCCACATAACCTATGTATAAATATTTAAAATGCATAAAAATACCAAAATATTTATTATTAAATCAAATGTGTTATATCCTCCTATGTTGACAGATACACCCACATAAATACTCGGAAGCCCAGGTTCAAATTGAGGAATTTTTTACCTCTCCGAGTTTTATACACTAATGTGACAGTGTCAGAAAATTTTAAGTTCATATTCCCATCACCAGCTACATTCAGCGCTTGAAGGAACTGATATATGAGAAACTGAATATACAGATAATCAATGATCAGACCATATATGACAATAGAACACTAATCCTCAATTTCTGCCGCAACCAGAAGCCTGGAAAACCAAACCACAACCTCTACAACAATCATCCCAGAATTCTGAATACTTGATTAGTGACTGCCAGTTTTCCTAAGTTTTGCCCCTGCTTCCCATTCAGGACCACCAGAAAAAGGTAAATGTGTTCCCCAAACGAAACACATAGGATATTCTGATTCTAGTTAACACATCTAACAGCTTTCCCGTACCAACAGCCTCCCATCTGAGCACATCTAAAATCTTCCCCCACCTTTTTTTTTGCTATAATGATTTCCCGCATTTTTGCTTGCCTTTTAGTTCCTGTTAAACCTAAGGGTTGGTGGCTCACTTCCTTTCTGTAGCAAGTAATAAATGAGTACATTATTTGGATTATAATGATTTTTGTGTGTATAAATGTGTATAAAAGTGTGGACAATCCAGTCTGGAAAACAATGCTGTATCCATACTTCCCACAGTGACCCAGTGACCATCTTTTGGGCCTTAGGAAGACACAATAAAGGTGGCCTGATTAGATTGCAGAAGCAGGTTGAGTGTCATTTGACCAAGTAATTCCAGAGTCCTGAGTAATTGGAACATCATCTGCAAGGAGAGAGCACGTATTCCAGGTAGGAACAAAACTGCTGGTCTTGCAGACGTCTCATTCCATGGGGAGAGGTATAGCTAGAGTAGGGCCAGGGAAGGGCTCTGATGCCTGGGCAAGGCTCTTTTTACCCACTCTCAGCAAAGGCTTCAACTTGAAATCTACAGAAATTTTAAAAATCATTACCTCATCCAAATATGGGTTAGAAAATCTCAGTGCTTTCTGTTTCCTGACACCCCCGTAATTCTATAAGTATTTACATTCTTCTGTAATTTCTGTTTGTTTGCCTTATGTACTATTAAGGCAGACAATTTTTTTGTGTCCTGGGGGCTAATATATAGAGTCAGACTTCAATATATTATTATTTGTTGATGAAAAGGTATCAACTATAGTTTGGAAAACAATAGTTTCCTCTTGTAATTCAGAGAATGAAGAAACTAAATATAAACTTGGCTTTACCTACTAATTTCAAAGATCTTATTGCCTATGTAGGAGAGAAACTGGCAATTTAAAATTTCTTTACCACCATCAATTCCAATATTCAAGGCTTTCAGGAAAATATGTGTTTTGAGGAGGAAAATATTCTCCATTGTTTTCATATCGTTGGAAAATTATGAGGAAGTCTGAGAATTCTGCAAGAAGTAATATAGTCATAGTTCTGAAGACGTTTTACTTTGATTATTGATTTTAAATTGTGCTTTTATGTGTAAGGCACCTAGGGAGGTATTAGTCTTACAGGCGTAATATAAATGAGAAGTATTTTAAAAAGTTAGTCCTGAAGCTTGATAACAGTATTTCTACTGTTTTGGTTTTGTTGGTGGTGATGTTTTATTTGTTGTTGTTTGCATTTATTGTTGTTGTTAGTAGGGATTATCTTCAGGACAATTTAAATCTCTTTTTTTAGCGGGGCATTAGGTACACCAAAATCTCTTCTGTAGCCACATTTATTAGAAATTAATTTTACATTTTCTTAACAGGCAGGTGTCTCCTATGGAATAGCAGCAGGCTTACACTGTTACCTGTGAGCATTTCCCCCAGGCTCCAGTCGGAACGTTATGAATTATAAGAGTCTTGACGATAATATTCCCATGGGAAGAGAGAAACATGATACCATCCTTGCCAATTTTGGTCCTGGTTAGAGCTAAGACATTAGCATTTAGAATCTATGATATATCATGGAAAAAGAATGTCTGATAGCTGCCCATTATTCCAGAATCATAGTGAGTAGAAAGTACAGGAAGTTGCAGCTGAATAAATTGAAATCTTGTAAAAAAAGTTTTTGTGTTATTTCCTTAAACAAAAAAATGTCAAAAATGTACGTGGCTTTTGCTTATTAAAAAATAACCCGTAGAGAAACAAAAAGCACTTCCATTACACTCCATAACATATATATGCTAAGCCTTAATTTATTTTGTAAAATAATTTTTTTCCTTTTAACTGTTAAAAAAAAAAGCATGGTTTTTCTCCTTTACTAAACTTTACGCATTGAGAGGAAACCCAACTATTTACAAATTCAATATAACCTCAAATGGTTATTAAGAGTAAAAGATTATTATAAGTTAATAGAAATAGTTATTTACTAAGTTGTATATGCTAAGAGATTACATAAATTCCTACTGAAAGGAAAAACAATTCCTTCAATTGTCTTTTCAGTAATAGCTGAAACATTTCCTTTGCATTGAATTTCCAGATTTTGACGTTTGAGGTCGTTTGTGGACTCATCTTAAAGTCAGGTTAAAACATCCATTGAATTAGAAAAACTATTACAGGAACTGAAAAAAAAAGATGTTTAAAATAACTGACCATTTTGTCACATAGATTTGGTGAGAAAAAAAAATGTGGTGCTTCAATACAAGAATCTGGTGTTTTGTCCTACCTTCAATGCCACATAGCTATGTGACTTTGGAAAAACTAACTTGCCCACTGTTTCTCAGATTATTTGTCTTTGAAATATAGACAATACACAACCACCCTTTCAAATTTACCATGCAGTTATAAGAAGATATAAACTAAAATTATTATTTTTTTTCACAAATACACTATGCAAATCCAAATAATTGGTAAAATATAAAGAATGATACACCGAATTACAACAAAATATTCTGTATTAATTCTCTGACATTGCCAAAAGACATATTCCTTTCCTATACTATGTAATAAGAACTTCAATACATTATATATTAACTACTAGTTTTATCTATTAACAACCTATTAAGAACCTCTCATTCAACATTCATTTTAAACCATTCTGCATTTATTTCCTTTTTATTGTGTCTTTTCTTCTTTCCTTTTCTTTCTTCATTTTCTTTCTCCCTTCCTTCTTTCCTTCTCCTTCCTTTTCTTCTTCATTACATCATTCCTTCCTTCTTTCCATTTTTTATTCCCATATCCCTGTCTTCCAACATTTACTGAAGATTTGCTACTATCCTAAGCAATAGAAAAATGCAAAATGAAAAGGAAGAAATAAAATACTAGAAGGCATTTAAAAATAAAACATGTTGTAATAGGAAGTTCCAAGTATTTCCTTGGACTGTGACTGTATCTAGGGGGCATAAAGGAAGGAGTAATGAGAGATGAAGCTAGGGATGTAGACATAGACGATCATGGAGGGCTTTAGGTACTGTATTTAGGGTGTTCTATTTTATTCTATGGGTGATATAGAGCTAGTGAAAAACTTTAGGTTGCAGAAAAAGATAGTACTTTTTGAACATTTAATTCTTTCTATGGTAAGGAGGGAAGGTAAGACATATTAAATTGTTCAGTAAGAAAACCATGAGTGTTTATAAATGTAGCTGACAAGTAATAACCATGTGCACTGAGATTGGTGCAATGGAGATTGCAAAGAAGGAGAGAACAGATAATGTACAAGCAAGAACAGAAGGGACAGATGAGACTGGATGCAAGATACGAGAAAGAGGAAGGATTTGAGGATGACTACAAGAGAAGGTACTGTGTGGGAGAAAAAAAATAGTTCAGTTTTCAGCATGTTCAATTTGACCTGCCAATGAGCCATCAGTAAGGAGACCAGTAGAAGATGGCATCTGATATGGTTTGGATCTGTGTCTTCACCAAATCTCATGTTGAATTGTAATCCCCAATGTTGGAGGTGGGGCCTGGTAGGAGGTAAATGGATAAGAACGTATCTCTTATGAATGGTTTAGTACCATCCCTTTGGTATTGTCCTCATGACAGTGAGTGGGTTATCATAAGATCTGCTTGTTCGAAAGTATGTACCACCTCCCCACTCTCTCTATGCTCCTGCTTCTGACATATAAGACCCTTGCTCCCTCTTTGCATTGTGCCATGATTGGAAGCTTCCTGAGGCTTTCTCAAAAGCAGACACCACTAATGCTTCCTGTATAGCCTGTAGAACTATGAGCCAATTAAACCTCTGTTCTTTATAAATTACTCAGTCTCAGGTATTTCTTTTGAGCAATGCAAGAAAGGACTAATAACAGCATCTCCATATCTTCACAAACACTGTTTCCTTACCCTGAGTATTCATTCCTTAATCTGTTTGTCTGGTTGTTAATTATCTCTTTAGGTCTTACCTTAAAGATTTTTGCTAGGAGAGGTTAACTACCCTTTCCCAGTTATATACTCTCATAACATTTTCTAGTTTTTCATTCCTAAAACTCATAAATTTTAATGTGTAGTTGTTTGTGCAAATATTTAACATGTCTGTCCTGCTACACTGTAGAATCCACGAGAATACAAGTAATTTGTCTGTCTTATTCTTCATTGTCTCCAGTACACAAAACAGTGCCTGAGCAGATAAGTTATTATTTTATTATTATTACTATGTTTTTGAGATGGAGTCTCGCTCTCTTGCCAGGCTGGAGTGCAGTGGCATGATCCCAGATCACTGCAAACTCTGCCTCCCAATTCAAGTGATTCTCCTGCCTCAGCCTCCCAAGTAGCTGGGACTATAGGTATGCACCACCATGCCCAGCTAATTTTTGTATTTTTAGTAGAGACAGAGTTTCATCATGTTGGCCAGGATGGTCTTGATCTCTTGACCTCGTGATTTGCCCATCTCAACCTCCCAAAGTGCTGGAATTACAAGCATGAGCCACTGTGCCCAGCCAGATAATTTATTCTTAAATGAGTAAGTCTAAGTCAAGTTTCAGTGGAGATGTGTGCCTAAAGATAGAGCTATAGTGGGTATCAACATAGGGAGTAGATAGAACAAAGCCACAAGAGTAGATAGAATTAACTAAATCTAATGCACAGAATTGGACAAGTGCAAAGGATGAAATAAATTAGAATGTAAATTCCATGCATCAGGAACACTGACTTCTTCAATTCTGTATCTACAGAGCTTAGAACAGAGTCTGGGATATAAAGAGCATTCACATATGTATTGAATGAACAAATGAAAAAAAAAATGAATTGACAGCATGTTTATTTAAGAGCCTGAGAGTCTTCATATTTGTGGACATAATAATAAATCTCCTGTCTCTGTGCAAAAATTCCCAGTTCTCTCTGTCATCCTTTCTATATCCTTTCCAGACCGTTTGTTTTCTATGTGCCTGTCCTCTCAAAAGACTGTTTTACCCATGTTACTCTAAAACGGCATTCCCTCCAACTAAAAATAACTTTCACAGTATAGCCTGGACAATGGAAAAAGATAAAATTTTTTATTGTGAACCTTACACTTATGTGAATGCAGACTAGATTTCGCTCACTGTTTTTGTAGCAATAATACCACATTTCCTACACTGATCCTGAGTCAATAAAAATATCTGTTTTACAGGAGCCGATCTTAGGAAGTTTTACCCTTCTCTTATACTTTTGCAGTTAATTTTTTGTGACTTAGTAGAGCCCTTCACTATAGTTCTGACTGATCTTTACAGCCTCTCAGATTGTTCTCATTAAATCCTGGTTCTATATTAAGTATTTCGCCAATCTACGTCTTCCGCAAATCTGATAAACGTATTTATGTTCTTTGTCTTAATAAAATTTGTTGATAAAAATGGAAATCATTAAGCCCAATAAATGAACTCTATAGCTCCCCAATAAAGACTTCTTCACATATAAATACTCTTTAAGTATATTTTTGAAGATTTATAACTCACATCTCTCTAACTTCATGTTTCTCCACATTGTAATTTCATCCAATTTCTATGCAATAAAACATTATTGAACAACTATTATTTATAAAACACTATGAAAGCTAGAATCTTATGCCAGGATATCATGTGAGGTTTCTTTCAAAATGTGGTTGAAACCCTAATTCACTATGTCTATGGCATCTTCTTAATCTACTAGTCTATTAACACTAGCATATTAAATTGCATTTTTATTATAAGACCCAAAACAATATCACTTGAAAGTGTTAGATATTCATTTAAGCATTGCCGTCAATATATGACATATTTCCATATACCACATACACTGAGGAGAGATGATGCATAATATAATAAGGCTTAATTGATTTAGACATATTTGGTGCTTTTTTTACATATCAGGACCACGACACTCTAGTGAAGGAGTTCATTAAAAAGTTAATAGTGCTCTGAAAGTAGAGTAGAAAAACAAAGATGAACAATCACTTACTCTGTTGTGCTGCCTAGGATATTCTCTGAGTAGCACAGAGTTGAACTAAAAGAAAGAATCTAAACAATAGATGTCTATCAAGGACAGGTCCTTCGCTTGATCACAGACTTCTTAATGTAATAGGATCTATTAGAGTTTCTGGTTAGGCTCTATCCACAAATGGTACTATGGTTTAAATACGTTCGCCCTATCAAAACTCATGTTGAAATCTGAACTCCTTTTGGTGGTGTTTGAAGGTAGGGACTAGTGAAAGGTGTTTAGGTCATGGGAACACACCCATCATAAAGAGATTAATGCCCTCTCTTGAGGATGTGTAGTTTCTGTCTCTTGCTAAGTAAAATAGTTCCCACGAAAGCCAGTAATTAAGAGGAGTCTGGCTTCCTGAGTTTTTCTCTCTTCTTCCTCCTTTGCCATGTGAGCTCTTTGCACAGTCTACTTCTCTTCTCCTTTTCTTCATAAGTTGAAGTAGCATGAGGCCCTAAAGAAGCCAGGAAGATGCTGGAGCCATGCTTCTTGGACTGCCTATCCTACCGAACAGTGAGCAAAATAAATCTCTTTTTTAAATAAATTGCCCAGGTGCAAGTATTCTGTTACGGCAACATAATTTTGTTACAGTCACCTAGAGCAGGTGGATATTTAGAAAGCTTCCTTGAGGTACCATTTCTAAAGAGTAAGGGCCATGTGTAGTGTTGGTCCTTTGTATCTAAGAGAGGCATTATGGCATAGTCTATATTATATTTTCTTTATTTAAAACAATGTTAGTCAAGCACTATGCAGGTATGATAATAAAAGAATAAAAACAAATGGATTTAGAAAGTGTCATGGAATTAGAAAGAAACTATTAATAAGGAAGTGAAGTCTACCATTTTGGTTTAGACAATATAAAAAATACTTATCCATCAGTTGACAATAAAATAGAATGAAGCATATTTCAGGAAGTCATAGGGTACTCAAAGTAACCAAATTGTATTTATCTTCCTCATCCTCCCTCTAAAATCATGGTTAAGATCTTTGTGATTTTTAATTAGTTTTATAATGAGAAACAGGGCCCAAAGCTGTTGTAGTAGCAAGTATGTACTTTTATGCTTGGTCACCTCTAATAATTATTAAAAAAAAAAAAAAAAACTGACCATTTTTATTGCTCTGGTTTTGCTTAAAATCTGAAGAATTGTTGCCCAAGTGGGCATTTAGTGCAAACCAGATTAACTGTCTATTCCTGCAGCGTGTAAGTAATCGTGGCAGGAGCAGACGAAATGCCTAGGCAGATAGGGTTGTGTCCCTGGTGAAACCCCACCTCCAAGCTGAAGACAGTTTAAAGCCTGAAGGCCAAGCTACAGATCCAATCCATGGGCTGGATTGAGAACCTGTCTTCCTGTTTGGTGTGTTTTCTTCTGATTGAACCCCACCCTTCACCTGTTTTAGAGTATACCTTACACTTTCCTAATTGGTTTTCTACATTGCCATTCCCACCGTTAAGTGGTGCCTTTGCTTTAGTCTTCTTTGCATACTCGCAAACCAATCAGCACACACTCCCCTACTCTGAGCTGATAAAAGACTTGGACTCAGTCACACTTGGAGAGAAATGACCTGTACAGCCTCTCTCTGCTGAAAGCTGTTTTGCCATTCATTACAATTCTTCTCCACCCTTCTTACTCTTTAAATTGTAGCGTATCTCATTCTTCTTGGATGCAGGACAAGAGCTGGGGAACCACCAAACATGGGTGAAGCTATAACAAGGGCAGGTCGAGTGGGCAGGTTGCCTCCAGCAGCAGGCCTGGGGGAAGAGTAATGCCTGGGTCAGGGGGTGGGGTGTCCCTGGTTGTGGAGGTCCCCAGTTGCAAAGTTTCTGGGAAATATCTGGGGGCTTGTGCAGTAGTTCATCAGAAGGGTGAGTAAATGCAAATCTATAGACTCTTAACTTTTGTTCAAGGCTTCTTGTCCTAGACTATTTTTCTGAAGGCAGATGAAGCAACAAACCTCTGATTAGCTAATTAAGAGTGAATTGCACAACTACCAGAGAACAGGATGCTGGAAAGGACTCTCCTCATCACTCTAGGGATTGGGAATGCCATTCCTATCCAGTCTCTTGTATGGAATTTTCCTTCTCTGTTTTGGAGCTGTAATGAACCTATCTCTTCTTTTATAATGTTGAGCATGTTGTTCCAAACTACAGGAGGTGTTAGTGGGAAGAATGGGCACTTGACTCAGTCATCTAAAAATACAATTAAGAACTACCTGGTTTCTGCCTATTCTTAAAAGCAGGGAAGAGACAGCGATTAAGAGTTTCTCTCCTCAGTGAAGGAATGCATTTGCATAAGAGCACCTTACCCTCCCTGCACTTGAGTCATTTTTTCTCTTTGTCCATCATGTTAGGAGTTTGTACAGCTCTAAAAATACAGGAGAGCTTTTCTATGTAAGAGGGTTTTTTTTTTTTTCTTTGGGAGGCATCTTACTTAGCCAGGGCTCCGATTCATGGGACTCCCTTTTCTCTCCCTTGTTGAGGAGGACCCAGTTCCACAGCTTCGCTTTAGCATTAGGCTTCTAAGGAACACCACCTAGATTGACTTAATGAGTCCATGCACCCTCCAGAGGCATCTTTTTGTCCCAAACTCAATTTAAAGCTTTCGGTTGAAACCCTAGAAGAGAAAAGCTAGATATGAGGGATACAGAGGCAAGCAACAGAAGCCAAGGGGCACAGTTTAGGTGAGCATAATTAATACCTGTTAATTACCCCCACCCCATTTAATGGATGAAGGTCATGCCTGTATCCATAAAATGGATGAGGTTATAGATGGCAGAGAGGGTAGGCTAGCACGTAGGTGAGTGTGGATAATTCCTACCCTCTAGGCTTTCCTGTTTCATAAGTTAAATCTGTGTTGACACCTATGGGCAGCACTGGCCTAGATCACTGGGATTCAGGAATACAAGGACAGAAAGAAAATAGAAGACAGTGCTCTGGCTATTGGCTAGGAAGAGAAAGGGATTAAAGGGACTCAATGTTTTTCCTCTTTCTAGATGGGTAACCAATCATCTTGAGTCCGTGAATGCATCCTGAATGATAGGGATGCTTTGGGGGAGAAGAGGCCTTCTTTTATTTCCTCCTCTGTCATCTTTTTGCAGATGGTTAATCACATCTCTGTACCACAGGACACTAACCTCTGAGAAAAGTTTAATTTCCCAAACCTTAAACTGCTTGGCATAAACCTAAAATGAACTAGGAAGAAGTTATAATTCTGAGTAATCTCTTTTTTTTTTTGAGCTGGATTCTTGCTCTGTAGCTAGGCTGGAGTGCAATGGTGTAATCTTGGTGCTCACAGCAACCTCCGCCTCCTGGGTTCAAGCAATTCCACTGCCTCGGCCTCTCAGGTAGCTGGGACTATAGGCACACACCACCACGCCTGGCAATTTTTTGTATTGTAGTAGAGGACGGGGTTTCACCATGTCAGCCAGGATGGTCTCAATCTCCTGACCTTGTGATCTGCTCACCTCTGCCTCCCAAAATTCTGGGATTACAGTTATAAGCCACCATGCCCAGCTGAGTAATTTCTTGAAGAAGGACAAGTTTTTACAGTATGCAAATAACCTCTTTGTCTGCTACCCCTTTACAGGACTCCAGAGTAAAAAGACCTCTATATCTCAAGGATAAGGGACCCAGAAAACTGAACTGTTGGCAAAAGGGTAAAAGGTTTGGTTTATTTGCTCTTTACCAATCAGACTTCAGCTTCTCTCTCTATGTGCAAACCAGTGGAATAAATGGTAAAAATCACTGTTTATATCCTCTATAAAGTTTTGATTAATGGAAAAGAATTTGTGAGGCTAGTCTTAAGCTGCCGTAATTCTGTTGTGCTTTGGCCTAAGAATTTGTCATTCTGTATTTTCTATAGGCAAGAGCGGTACCTTTGGATATAATGTGGGTCTAGAACCTCCGAAGCCCACTGTTCAAACCAGCTTGGCAAACTAGTCAGTAACTAAATTTTCTACAGGTCTCTAAAATACACAAACAAAACTGGATGAGATCTTCTTCTTGTTTTACATCTTTGGGAGCTTAACATTGTAACCATGTAGCAGTACTTTCTTTTAGTATCTGCCACTTTAGAATGGCAGCCTGAGTTAAATCCTGGCTATAGGGAATGAGTACTTTCTGGTTAATAACTGTGTGACTTTTAACATTTGCTGTTTTTCCTCCCCTCCATGAACAACTTCCAGTTTCCTTTATTAAATTTTCCTTTCTCTAAGCTAGCTTAAAAAACATCATTCTCAGCAAACTGACACAAGAACAGAAAATCAAACACCGCATATTCTCACTTCTAGGCGGGTGTTGAACAATGAGAACACATGGACATGGAGGGGAGCATCACACACTGGGGTCTGTCGGAGGGAAAAGGGGAGGGACAGCACGGGGATGGGGGAGTTGGGGAGAGATAGCGTGGGGAGAGATGGCAGATATAGGTGATGGGGAGGACGGCAGCAAATCACACTGCCATGTGTGTACCTGTGCAACAATCTTGCATGTTCTTCACATGTACCCCAAAACCTAAAATGCAATAAAAAATATATATATATAAAAAATTGTTATGACACACAGAATAAAAAAATTAAAAAAAAAAGAATCTGTAAAAACTGTTTGCCACCTCTTTGAAAATACCTCATACATTTGTGGTTACGTAATAACCTTAAGTTGAGGCTTGTTGATTTCACCTGTAAGGTTACTTTAGTCAAGTTCAAAATTTAGAAATATTGGCTGCTTGGTTTGGCTAAAGTTGGGTAATAAGGGATTTAAAATAATCTTCTTAAAGAGCACTATGATTACAAGTCGGCTTAATTAAAAGTGGATATGCAAGCTAGAAGTATATTTAAAACATTTTTTTTTTTTCTGTTCGTCAATCTTGTTTTGCTGGAAAAGGTATTTTTCTCCTGAGTCAAATAAACTACTTTCATCCACTCTTAATGCATGCATGAGAGGCCCTTAGATAAGTTCTGATAGCCTGGGACTGCTTGGGAAAGACAAGAAAATGCCACTAATCCCATTTTGGGGGAAAAAACTGTTTTTCTTCATGGAACCCTATAAATTAAAAGCAGATAGATTCCTCACAAAAATCTGTTTTTGTCTTCCAGCTATATCTGCCTGCTAGGCCCTAGAAACTGCATGTTATCTTAGCCCTTGTTTTTGAAGGACCCCACTCTGTGGCCAATAATCCAATTAGGGGTTTGGCAAATAAAAAATCTTACAACTACTGGATCCTCTTCTACCTGTCTGTGTAGTTATATATGTGTTATATGCATGATGTTTATATTTTAAAAACCTCTAATAATTTGTCTAAAGAAAACAAGCACTAAGATCAAATATTTTGAATTTCCATGTGACATAAATCTTTGAGAAACAAATACAGGTTTAAAGATTATTGGTAAAATACAAATGCCTTCCAAATGTAAATATGCTGTCTAAATTATACAGGTCAGATACTAGGTTTGCTAAATGCTTAAGGTCATCGACTGCTTTTGGCTTTTGAAAATTGTGCAGTTTGCCTGCTTTACATTTTGGTAAGACCTTGGGGCATATAGAGTTAACGTCCCCTAACTATGCTGGAAAGAGTAAGACCTTATCTGTGCCTAGAACATAATTAAAATAACTGATGAGGTTTCACATTAAAATTAAAAATTGCTTCTAGGCATCTGACAAAGGTCTAATATCCAGAACTTACAAGGAACTTAAAAAAATTTACAAGAAAACAAACAAGCAACCCCATCTAAAAGTGGGCAAATGACACTAACAGACACTTCTAAAAATAAGACATTTATGCAGCCAACAAGCATATGAAAAAAACTCATTATCACTGGTCGTAAGAGAACTGCAAATCAAAAACAAAATGAGATATCATTTCACACCAGTCAGAACAGTGATTTCTAAAAAATCAAGAAAAAACAGATGCTGGCAAGGCTTTGGAGAAATAGTAAAGTCGGTGGAAATGTAAATTAGTTCAACCATTGTGGAAAACAGTGTGGCTATTCCTAAGAATATAGAACAAGAAATAACATTTGTCCCAGCAATCTCATTACTGGGTATATACAAAAAGGAATATAAGTTATTCTATTACAAAAGTACACATATACACACATATGTTTATTGCAGCACTATTCACAATAGCAAGGACATGGAATCAACCCAAATAATAAACTGGATAAAGAAAATGTGGTGCATATATACAATGGAATACTATGTAGCCATAAAAAGGAACGAGATCATGTCCTTTCAGGGACATGGATGTAGCTGAAAGTCATCATATTCAGCAAAATATCACAGAAACAGAAAACCAAATACACGTTTTCTCTGATAAGTGGGGAGCCGAACAATGAGAACACATGGACACAGGGGAAGGGAACAACACACACTGGGGCCTGTTGGGGGTGGCTGGAGGGATGGAGACCATCAGGATAAATACCTAATGCATGTGTACTTAATATCTAGGTGATGAGTTGATAGGTACAGCCAACCATCATAGCACATGTTTACCCATGTAACAAACCTGCACCTTCGGCACATGCATCCCAGAAAAAAATTGCTAATAGTTACCATTATAACATGTAACTGAGACTACTAAAAATAGATTTACATGCAAGATGTGTAAGAAAAATAAAATGTGTATTTAGTAATAGATATTAGATGGCATGGGAATTTAAATTTTTGCCTAGAGGGTTAAAGAATTGTTTTATATTAGATAAAATAAAGCTACAGGTTTAATAAAGTTCTGGAAGGTTTGTAAAGATTAATTTTGCAAAATAAATTCTATGTGTGAACATATTGACTAAATTCAAAAGGGTATTATATGTTTTTTTTTTTAATAAATTCAGTGTTGAAATAAAAGCAAAAGGTTTTCTTAAAGCACTAGTATGCTCTTTAACAAAAATTTGTAAAGGGTTATAAAAAGCTTTATAAGACTCTCATCACATGGTCAAAGTTGTTAATATTGTATAGAATTATCGATAAGATTTGATTTTTAAAAATTGAAGTTAACATTAATAGTAGAATAATTTATGGGGGAAATGTGGCTTTGTCTCTCTTGATCAAGACTTTCATGTAATATTAAAGGATAATAAAAGATTTTTTTTTGTCTTGCAAATAAACTAACAAAAAAGGAAGGAAAAAAAAAAGGACTGAATTTTTGGAAAGCTAAGTCTTCCCTCTTAATGGTTAAAAGGTTTTTGCCTTTTTTAAATGTTTTTCAGTCATTATTTTGTCTAAATAAACAACTTATGGTAATCTGAAATTCTATTTCATAATATCATATGTTTTAAGCCTCTAACACATTTAACAGTCTTTCCAAAATCAAATTTCAGCTTTAAAAATTGTATTTTCTGACCCCTAGCTTTTGGATGATAGAGAGGTCCTCTGGGGGCATCCAAAAGAAAAAGGAACCAGGATTATTTGATATGTGTAGTTACATGGAATGGCCAAAATAAATTTAATCTTCTTCAGGTTGTATTTTAGTGGATAATATTAATATATGTTCCAAAATTGTATGGGATTTCTAAAATTCTAATATCTGAGTATATGCTATCAATCATAATTAAGGTTATTATGTTAAGTCATTGTTAACCACAGAAATAACATTTCTTTGTCGATTGTGTTTTTGACTGTGACTACCTGAATACATTTTGTCATTCACTGACTGTTGCTGTCTTGTTTTGATTCTCTTTGACAGATTTTAAAATCAGCTATAGGACATTAACAGGTGCTCTCAAATTCAGGTTTCTTGTAATTTTGGAGATTGTGACATTGAAATAGAAGAAAAACTTACAGGACTCATGAAGAGCTAAAATGTTCATGAATATCAAGCAGAAAAGACTTAATGAAAGACACTAAACTAATAAAAAACTAAAGTAATCTTTTTAACTTTTTTGCTTAAAATGTTGCTGATTCTTTGTTTTTCAAAGTCAGGACAATTTATATTTTGAGCTATTTAGAGCTTTTAACAATTGAGTAAGCTATACACCTGTGAACAAAATTTGGAGCATATTTGTTTCTCTCTCTTTTTTCCAGAATTTGGAAACCATTTGTGAGTATTCTTGACATATTGTAGTATAAGTACACTTATTTTCATAAGTACAATAAGAATCCATTTTCTTTTGCAACAGGATGCAATTGGAGAAACTGGTTGTTTAGCAAGGCTTTGAAAGGGAAGAGTGTGCTTTCCCTTAAGAAATCAAGATTGCCTTGCAGAGCCAATGAAAAGCCCCTTGCAGAAACTGGCCTTATACCTTCCCTACATAGTCCCTGTGCAGGGTTTCTAACCTGTGGTGAGTAAAGAATGTAAATTTCTAACAATCCCAGAAGCCCCAATTTCTTCTTAGGACTTTCAGGAAGAGAGAAATTTACCCAATTCATTGGTATTTGAGGATATAAACTCATGGCTGGACTCAGCTTAAAAAGTCATATGTGAGATTTCTTGTAGAATAGGGTTCCATCGAAGCCAATTTAAAAGCCTATGTGAAAGACCATTATTCTTCTGTACTTTATGCAAATAATCAGGCCAAGTCTAAGACTAAAGTTTATTTTGCAAACAACTCAGTCTTATGATGATTTGTTTTTAACAAAAATGAGGTCTGGATTTAAGAAAGACTCTCGGTTTCAAAACTTATCATACACTTGTTATTAAATTCTAGTTTCATTAATTGTTTTTAAGTTTTTGTCTGCATTTTAGACTAACCCTGCTTGTTCCTGTGAACCAACGAGTGATCTCTGGCTGCAGCTAAGAAGAAACAAAAGAGATGGGTAATGTAAAAGTCTGGATAAATATTATAGTTATGGGCAATTATCCTGCAAATTCTGCCAGGTGATAGGAGTAAATAGGGTATCCATAACTTGGAGATTTCTTTGGGAAGATAAGAACAAGGGAGCTAGAACAAAGACCAAGCCCCATGTACCCAAATCTTGGCAGGCACCTCCACATCCCCTCTGTGCTAACAGCTAATCTATCACTCAGTAAAATTCTTCTCTATCCTCCTCTCCCTTTGAATTGTAGGGTATCCTCATTCTTCTTGGATGTGAAACAAGAGCTTGGGAACCACCGAACATGGGTAAAAGCTGTAACACAAGCGGGCCAAGTAGGTGAGGCACTCCAGCAGCGGGCCCTGGGCCAAGTGAGGAACAGGCTGGGGTGGGGGCATCACCAGCTATGGAGGTCCCTGGTTGGCAAAATGGCCAAAAAAATCTGCTTTATAAGAAGTCCTATATTAGGAATTGCAAACCCCAGGTTCTGCCATCTGAAGTCAAAAAGCCATTCCACTGCAGATGTTTAAACAGACTTCAGCAAAGATAATTCATTACTTAGCTGAATGCAAGAAGTTTAAAGTTGCTTAAAGATGTGTGGTGAAATACCTTTAAACATGAAAAAAATATAGAAAGTATTATATTCAAAATATGTGGAAAACAATAAAATTAGGTACTTACATGTAAACTTTGGTATATGTGAAGCTGTGTGTAACATACATTTTTGCATATTTTTAACCCCTTTAATTTTCACATAGTTTATCATCATTGCCTAAAGTTACAGATGAAGTATGAGACAGAGAAGTTATTCAACTTGCTCAAAATCACATAATCTACAAATTACAGTCAGACTAAAAGGGCAAACTGGCTGACACACTGTTTGTGTAGTTTGTGTGTAGTAAAGTCTTATTGGAGAAGGCCAGATTGAACTGGTAGAACTCCTGGCTACATAAAAGGAAGATTACAACTCAATTAACAAAACAAAACAAAACAAAAGTTAGGAATGATATTTAATGCATACTTATGACTGTGGAGAGACATTTTCAAAGTTGAAGGATTCCTTCAGAAACCCAATTGATAAAAGTTTTGTTAGAAGACCCATATGTTTGCATAGGCACTATATTAAAAAAAATTAAGTATGTACCTGAGCCTATCCATTTTTATTAAGCATAGTTATATGTCTCAGATAAAACGTATAATTGGCAAGAGTAAATTTCATGCTTCTAAAAAATTAGTTTCCATTCCACTAAGACTACTGACCTCTGTGGAGATGTAACCGGTGGCAAATATAACTGGTAGTAAAAGATTGGCAGTATCCAACGTTTGAATGCAGTGTTTAAACACAAACTCATCAGCTTGTTGGTGAACATAGAGTACAAAACCAATCTATTTAGATGACAACAGATATCACACTATTGTCTTCACAGCATTGCTACATAGTATTCCTTTTTAATCATTATCTACAAAGATGAATTGATGTACAGTAATAGAATATAACTGATTTCCCAAAGTTTCAAAGCCTATAAAATACTTTGATTACTTTTAATAAATTTGAAGTCTCTTCATTTTAATTTTAGGTTAAAATCCTATAAATATCAGTTGTTTTTCTCTGCTATTGTTCTGATTCAGCTTCATTCTAGCATTATTAAAGTAATTAGCAGCCATCCCCTTTTACCCAACAGGCATTTAGTTATCCAATAGGCACTGTTGAGATCTGATTTCAAAACTACTTTGAAAACCATATTGCAGTGGCTTCATTAAAAATAAAACGCTACTATTAGTAAAATGACTTGCTTAACTATTATTCTTCCTTTACTGTCATGTAAATAAATGGGATAGTAAATGAGCAATGCAAATCTAATTTGTGGACAATCATTTAGTGTGCATTTTACATTCATAAGAAAGCCAAACTGGCTGGCTGTATTTTCATATAAACACACATGGACACACACGTACACACACACACAGAGAGAGAGAGAGAGAGAGGGAGGGAGAGAGATTCATAACAAATAAAATAATTTACCAAGAGAGAAAAAAATGATGATTTAGCCTTGATTACCTAAAATGTGTGCTGTAGCAAAGTAATGTCTCAAGTGCACTTTAAATGATATCTACACAGACAGATAAAAATCACTCTGTTTTAGGAAAAGGAGATAAAATTAAACAGCAAGTTGCAAGCTTTGGTTGACAGTTTCTGTCATTTTTATTTCCTACTATAGCTAAATGGTAGCCTCATAAAGGGAATCACTTTCTTCACAGGTCGTGAAAGTTGTGCTAGGAGGTAGAGAACACTCAAATTTAAATTGAATTTAAAATCCTTTTCCTTATTACCATGCTACCTTGTTATAGTAGGTAGCTAGCCAGGCATGAGCTGGGCAGGAGAGGGCTCTTCCCTCCAACTCCACCAGGAATGTCAGGCACTTATCAAGTGAAGGTCAGGTAATTGTCACACTCCCTCTCTAAAATAATAATTTGTTGCAGTCAGCACCAGGGAAAGACAGTTTTCCAGTAGATAAAAACAACTGAAACTGGTGATCAGCAGCTTCCTGATAAGGTATCAGGAGTTGGGCAAATGGTCTCAAGCATGTACATTAAGAGGCAAAATAGTAAGTATGACCTTCCAGGGAAATTCTTCAGGTAAAGGGAAATACACCTCAAGTGAGCATGCATAAAACTCCAGTGAACATACTGCACATGTGGGCAGCCCGCCCCAAGGGAAGAATCAAGGGAAAAGGGATGCAGAATTACCAAAAGTAGGCCAGCATATAAAACCCCAAGTCAAAAGGTCAATTCCCACACTTGTCCTTCAAGCTGCCCACTTGGACCTTTACCAAATATACTATACTTTCTTTCATTCCTGTTCTAAAGCTTTTTAAATAAACTTTAACTCCTGCTCTTAAACTTGCCTCGGTCTCTCCTTCTGCCTTATTGCTTGCAATCAAATTCTTTCTTCTGGGGAGGCAAGAATTAAGGTTGTGCAGACGTACAAATTCACTGGTAGTGACTTGGATACTTTCACCACCACTAATAACCATATGGGTTATATATGAGTTAAAGTTAATATCTGAGCTAAACACACTGATTGGGTTACATATTCCAAAGTAGAAACATAAAGTAACATTTTCTAAATAAAATGGGGGAGGAGGGCAGCAGACTACATTGCCATGTATGTACTTATGCAACAATCTTGCATGTTCTTCACATGTACCCAAAACCTAAAATGCAATAACATATATATATATATATATATATATATATATAACTATATTATAATTCAGTAGTTTTCAAATTATGGTTAATGGTGCATCAGTGTTCCAGGAACGTTTGAAGTAAATTTTATTTTTTATACATCTGTCTTAATGAATTAACCAATTGGTTAAATGTTACGTTCAAATATGTCATATGCCAAATTTTAGCCTTTTGTTGAGGTGTCAATCACATTGATTTGAGCTGTCAATTTACCAACTTTTTCTGCAGACACGGAAATGAACAAGTCCATGACATCTGTAGAACATACTCAAAAATTTTGCAAGTATACCATTGATTAAATTTACGCTGCTAACATGGTCTTAGAAAATGTGCCTATCCATGATTACGAAAGTAAATTGTCTAAGCCAATCTATGGCTATAGTGCATCCAAGCCACATTCAATTAAATGCTCAGCATGGCACAAAGAATATCTCTCCAGCACATAATGGAATCGATAATAATTTGAAATCTGTAGAAAGGAAAGAAGTAGGACATTGTATTGGATTTAGTTTTTATTGAAACTGTTATTTCTTTCTTATTCAATTTATATATTTATAACAGGGAAATCAAAGGTAAAACTAATTACCTACGATTTGTTGTGTTTTAATGAGTTTTATGTTAAAAGCTCTTTATGTGTTTTATTATAAAAGCTTGTATATTTTGTAAACATACAAGATCATTGTAACATTTAATTTGAAAGAAAGATTCTACTGCTGATACTTCAAAATTCTTGATCTAATAAGAAAGGTTAGACTTAAGATACATGTGATCGAGAGCCTAGAAAGAGTCGAGTAATGAAGCGTCAGAATAATATTTTAATCTATTCAAATTTTTATATAAAAGAGACAGAGAAACTATATAGCAAAAGTAAATACCTATGGACAATGTTTAAAATAGATTAAAATCAGATTACTTGTATGATATCCATGTGTGTTCTGGCTGAAGAATAAAGCAATAAGGGTGGTATCCAATGAACCTGAGGGATGAGAAAACTGTGAAATAACCAACAGGTATTTATTGGAAAGTAAACTATGCCAACTTGAAAGCAGTAGCTTTGTCAATACCAGGTTATGCCTTGCAAGATCTTCCTGAAGGAAGCACTAAAGATGGAGAGGAAAAACCATTCCCAGTCACTACAAACCACACTGAATTACCCAGACAAGTGAGCACTATAAAGCAACCACAAAAGATGTCTGAAAAATGACCAGCTGGCATAATAATGACATGATAAAATTTACTACATAACGATATTAATTTTAAATGTGAATGAGCTGAGATGCCCCAATTAAAAGAAATAAATTGGCAAGCTTGAATGAAAAACCAATACCCACTAGTATGCTGTCTTCAAAAGACTTATCTCATGTGGAAAGACACGTCATAGGCTCAAAATAAAGATGAAGAAAAATTTACAAGAAAATGGAAAAGAAAAAAACACAGATTTCAATCCTAGTTTTTGGCAAAACAGACTTTAAACCAGCAAAGAATAAAAAAAGACAAAGAAGAGCATTACGTAATGGCAAAGAGTTCAATTCAACAAGATCTAATGTTCCTAAGTATCTATGAGACTCAGAAAGAACCTACAGATTACAAAGCAAGGTTTTAGAGGCCTTAAAAGAGACTTAAGACACAATTAAAATGGGCAATTTTAACATTTTACAGACGATATTAGATAATAAGGACAAGAAAATTAACAAAAATATTCAGGACCTGAATTCAGCTCTGGATGAAATGGGCCTGATACATATCTAAAGAATTCTCCATGCCAAAACAAGGATATACATAATTCTCATCTCGACATGACACTTATTTTGAAATCAATCACATAATCAGGAAGTAAAAATCTCAACATATGAAAAACAACGCTGAAAGTGTAAGAAAACAGTCTATTAGACTACAGCACAATCATCTTAGAAATCAAGGCTAACAAATTCACTCAAAACAATACAATTACATGGAAATTATATAAAATGCTCCTGAATGACATTTGGATAAATACTAAAATTAAGGGAGAACTCAAGAAGTGCTTTGAAAGTAATAAAAGCAAAGATAAAACATACCAGAATTTCTGGGACACAGCTAAGGCAATGTTAAGAGGGGAAATTTACAGCACTAAATGCCACATAAAAAAGAAAGATGCTTAAGTTAACAGCCTAACATACCTAACTGAAAGAACTAAGAACCAACAGCAAACAAATCCTAAAACTAATAAAAGACAAGAAATAGTCAAAATACGGAGCTGAAATATAACTGAATTAAGACACAACCATTGAAAACATTCATGAAATCCGGGAGTTTGTTTCTTTTGTTGTTGTTTTGTTTTTATTTTGTTTTAACTAACAAAATAAATAGGCCACTAGCTAGTCTAATAAGAAGAAAAGAGAGAATATACAAACACAATGAGAAATGACAATGGGGATACTACCAGTGACACAGAGAAGTGCAACCAGACTAGAAGAGAACATTAGGAACAACTTTATACACATAAAGTAAATAAAACCTTGAACAAATGAATAAATTTTTGGACACATACACCCTCCCAAGGCTGAAACAGATGAAATTAAATCCCTGAACAAAACAATAACGAGCTCTGTTATTGAGAAGTAATGAATACCCCAACATCAGATATACCAAGGAGGAGCTAGTGCCATCCCTACTGAAAGTATTCAAAGAAATAAAGGAGAAACTCCTTCCTAAGATCATTTTATGATGCTAGCATTATCCTGATACCAAAACCTGGCAGAGATGCAACAAAAAAGAAAACTTCAGACCCATATTCTTGATGAATATTCATTCAAAAATCATCAATAAAATACTGGCAAACGGAATGCAGCAGCACAACAAAAAGCTTATCCCCACGATCAAGTAGGCTTTACATCTGGGATGCAAGTTTCGTTAGGCATGTGTAAAGCAACAAATGTTGATTCATCACATATACAGAATTAAAGATAAAAACCATGATTATCTGAATAGATGCAGAAAATGCTTCATAAAATTCAATATCCCTGCATCTTAAAATCTCTCAATAAACTAGGTATTGAAGGAACATACCTCAAAATATTGAGTCATATACAACAAATCCACAGCCAACATCATGCTGAACAGACAAAAAAGCTGGAAGCATTTCCCTTGAAAATGCAGCACAAGTATACCTTCTCTCACCACTCCTATTCAACATAGGGTTGAAAGTCCTAGCCAAGGCAATGCAGGCAACAGAAAAAAATAAATGGCATCCAAATAAGAACAAGAAATTCAAACTATCCCTGTATGCAAATGACATGATCTTATGTCTAGAAAACCCCGTGATATAAGACCAAAAGCTTCTATGCTGATAAACAACTTGAGCAAAATCTCAGGATAGATCATCAGTGTACAAAAATTACTAGCATTCCTATACACCAACAACAGTCAATCTGGAGCCCAATCAGCAATGAACTCCCATTCACAACTGCCACAAAAAGAATAAAATACAGAGGAATGTGGCAAGATGGCCACATAAGGTACAGCTCCAGTCTGCAGCTCCCAGAAAAACCAATGCAAATAGTGGGTGATTTCTGCATTTCCAACTGAGGTACCTGGTTCATCTCATTGGGACTGGTTAGACAGTTGGTGCAGCTCACAGAGGGCAAGCAGAAAGAGGGTGGGGTGTCACCTCACCTAGGAAGTGCAAAAGCCCAGGAACCTCCCTCCCTTAGCCAGGGGAAGCCTTGAGGGACTGTGATATCTTGCCCAGATACCATGCTTTTTCCATGGCTTTACAACCCAAAGACCAGGAAAGTTCCTTGTGTGCCTAAACCACCAGGGCCCTGGGTTTCAAGCACAAAATTGGGTGGCTGTTTGGACAGACACTGAGCTAGCTGCAGTAGTGATTTTTTTATACCCCAAAAGTGCCTGGAATCCCAGCAAGACAGAACCGTTCACTCCCCTGGAAAGGGAGCTGAAGCCAGGGGAGCCAAGTGGTCTCGGTGAGCAGGTCCACTCCTCAGAGCCCAGCAAGCTAAGAATCACTGCCTTGAAAGTCTTGCTGCCAGCACCAGCTGTCTCAAGTTTACTTGGGATTATCAAGTTTGGTGGAGGAGGAGGTGTTTGATATTACTGAAGCTTGAGTAAGGTGATTTTCCCCTCACAGTATTAAGGAAATTGCAGGGAAGTTTAAAAGTGTGTGGGACTCACACTACAACACTGCAAAGCGGCTGTGGCCAGACAGCCTCTCTAGATTCCTCCTCACTTGGGCAGGGCATCTCTCAAAGAAATGCAGAAGCTTCCATTCAGGGCTCATAGATAAAAACTCCTATCCCCCTGGGGACAGAGCCCCTGACAAGAAGGGGTCACTGTGGGAGCAACTTCAGTGGACTAAAACATTCCTGCCTGCCAGCTCTGAAGTGAGCCCCGGATTTCCCAGCACAGTGCTCAAGCTCTGCTAAGGGACAGATTGCCTCCTCAAGTGGGGCCCTTGACACCTATGCCTCCTGACTGGGAGACACCTCCAGCAGGGGTTGACAGACACCTCATACAGGAGAGCTTTGACTGGCATCAGGCAGGTGCCCCTCTGGGACAAAGCTTCCACAGGAAGGAACAGACAGCAATCTTTGCTGTTCTGGATTCTCCATTGGTGATACTCAGACAAACAGGGTCTAGAGTGGACCTCCAGCAAACTCCAGCAGACCTGCAGAATAGGGGCCTTACTGTTAGAAGGAAAACTAGCAAACAGAAAGCAATAACATCAGCATCAATAAAAAGGACAACCATCCAAAGATCCCATCCAAAGGTCATGAGCCTCAAAAATCAAAGGTAAGAACAAATTCACTAAGATGAGAACGGGGGTCAGGGGCCCACTGACAAGCCTATTCCAACAGCACATAAAAAAGCTTATGCAACATGATCAAGTCGGCTTCATCTCTGGGATGCAAGACTGGTTCAACATACGTAAATCAATAAATGTAATCTATTACATAAACAGAACCAACGACAAAAACTACATGATTATCTCAATAGATTAAAAGGCCTTTGATAAAATCCAACACTCCTTCATGCTAAAAACAATCAATAAACTTGATATTGATGAAACATATCTCAAAATAATAAGAGTTATTTATGATGAACCCATAGCCAATATCATACTGAAGGGGGAAAGAGCTGGAAGCATTCCCTTTGAAAATAAGCACAAGACAAGGATGCCTTCTCTCACCACTCTTATTCAACACAGTACTGGAAGTTCTGGCCAGGACAATAAGGCAAGAGAAAGAGATAAAGTGTATTCGGATAGGAAGAGAGGAAGTCAAAGTGTCTCTGTTTTGCAGATGACATGATTGTATATTTAAAAAACACCATGTGTCAGCCCCAAAACTCCGTAAGTTGATAAGCAACTTCAGCAAAGTCTGGATACAAAATCAAAGTGCAAAAATCACAAGCATTCCTATACACCAATAATAGACAAACAGAAAGTCAAATCATGAGTAAACTCCGATTCACAATTGCTACAAAGAAAATAAATTACCTAAGAATATAATATACAGGGGATGTGAAGGACCTCTTCAAGGAGAACTACAAACCACTGTTCCAGGAAATAAGTGAGGACACAAACAAGTGGAAAAAACAATTCCGTACTCATGGATAGGAAGAATCAATATGGTGAAAATGGGCATACTGCCTACAGTGATTTATAGATTAGATGCTATTCCTACCAAGCTACCATTAACTTTCTTCACAGAACTAGCGAAAAGTCTTTACATTTCATATATAAACAAAAAAAAAAGCCCATATAGTTAATACAATCCTAAGGAAAAGAACAAAGCTGGAAGCATCATGTACCTGACTTCAAACTATATTGCAAACAGCATGATACTGGTACTCGAACAGATGTATAGAACAATGGAGACAGAACAGAGGCCTCAGGAACAATGACATATATCTATACCGATCTGATCTTGACAAACCTGAGAAAAACAAGCAATGGGGAAAGCATTCCCTATTTTAAAAAATTATGCTGGGAAAACTGGCTAGCCATATGCAGAATACAGAAACTGGACCCCTTCCTTACACCAGATACAAAAATTAACTGAAGATGGATTAAAGACTTAAAACACAAGGCTGAAAACCATAAAAACCCAAGAAGAAATCCTAGGTAATACCATTCAGGAATAGGCATGGGCAAAGACTTCATAACTAAAACATCAAAGGCAATTACAACAAAAGCCAAAATTGACAAATGGGATCTAATTAAACTAAAAAGCTTCTGCACAGCAAAATAAATTTATTATCAGAGTGTACAGGCAACCTACAGAGTGGGAGAAAATTTTGCAATCTATCCATCTCGACAAAGGTCTTATATACAGAATCTATAAGATACTTAAACAAATCTACAAGAGAAAAACAGCCCCATCAAAAAGTGGGCAAAGGGTATAAACCAGACGCTTCTAAAAAGAAGACATTGATGCAGCCAACAAACACTATGAAAAAAAGCTCATCATTACTGGTCATTACAGAATTGCAAATCAAAGCCACAATGAGATACCATCTCACACCAGTTAGAATGGCGATCATTAAAAAGTCAGGGAAAAACAGAGATGCTGGCCAGGATGCAAAGAAATAGGAACACTTTTACACTGTTGGTGGGGAATGTAAATGAGTTCAACCATTGTGGAAGACAGTGGGGAGATTCCTCAAGGATCTTACAACCAGAAATACCATTTGACCCAGCAATCCCATTATTGCGTATATACCCAAAGGATTAGAAATCATTCTACTATAAAGACACATGCACACGTATATTTATTGCAGCACTATTCACAATAGCAATGACTTGGAGACCAACCAAAATGCCCATCAGTGACAGACTGGATAAAGAAAATGTGGCACATATATGCCATGGAATACTATGCAGACATAAAAAAGAATGAGTTCACATCCTTTCCAGTGACATGGATGATGCAGGCAACCATTATTCTTGGCAAACTAACACAGGAACAGACAATCAAACACTGCATGTTCTCATTCATAAGTGGGAGTTGAGCAATAAGAACACATGGACACAGGGAGAGGAACATCAAACACCAGGGCCTGAAATGGGCTGAGGGGGAAAGGGGAGGGGATAGCATTAGGACAAATACCTAATGCATGTGGGGCTTAAAATCTAGATGACTCGTTGATGGGTGCAACAAATCACCACAGCACATGTCTACCTATTTAAAAAACCTGCACATTCTGCACACATATCCCATAACTTAAAATATAATAATAATAAAAAAGAATAAAATACATATGAATACAGCACATTTCCCATAACTTAAAGCATAATAATAATAATAAGAATAAAATACACAGCAATACAGCTAACTACAGAGGTGAAAGATATCTACAAGGAGAACTACAATTCAATGCTCAAAGAAATCAGAGAAGACACAAATGGAAAAACGTCCATGCTCATGAATACAAAGAATAAATATCATTAAAATGGCCATACTCCTTAAAGCAATGTATCGATTCAAAGCTATTCCTATTAAATTACCATCGAGATTCTCCACAATGGCAAAGAAACTATTTTTAAATTCTTATGGAATCAAAAAAGAGCCTGAATAGCCAAGGAAATCCTAAGCAAAAGAATCAAAGCTGAAAGCATCACACTACCTGACATCAATCTGTACTACAGGTCTACAGTAACCGAAACAACATAGTACTGGTATAAAAACAGACATGTAGAACAAGAAAACAGAATATAGAACCCAGAAATAAGATTGTACACCTACAACTATCAGATCTTTCACAAACATGACAAAAACAAACAATGGTGAATGGGATCCTCTATTCAATAAATGGTGCTCAGATACCTGGCTAGTCATATGCAGAAGATTAAAACTTGGATCTTTTCCTTACATGATATAGAAAAATTAACTCAACATGGATTAAAGACTTAAATATAAATCTCCAAACCATAAATATCCTGGAAGATAATCTAGGCAATATCATTAACACGGGCAAAGATTTGATGATAAAGATGCCAAAAGCAATTGCAACAAATACAAAAATTGGCAAATGTGATCTGATTAAACTAAAGAGCTTCTACAAAGCAAAAGAAACCATCAACAGAATACATAGGCAACCTTCATAATGGAAGAAAATTGTTTCAAACTATACATCTGACAAAGGTCCAGTATTCAGCATCTATAAAGAACTTAAACAAATTTACAAGAAAATGAACAACCCCATTATAAAATAGGCAAATGACATGAACAGACACTTTTCAAAAGAAAACTTTTATGTGGTCGACAATAGTCCGAAGAAAAGCTCAATAGCATTGAAGAGAAGAAGAAGAAATAAAATATTTCTTAATTTTTTTAACTTTTATTTTAAATTTGGGGGAGTACATGTGCTTGTTTAATGCATGAATATTACATATGTAATGGTAGTGGGTGGGCTTCTAGTGTACTCATCACCCAAATAATGGACATTGTACTCAGTAGGTAATTTTTCAGCCTCACCTCCATTCCATCCTCACCAATTAGGAGTTCCCAGTCTATTTTCTGTATCCTTATGTCTATGTGTGCACTTTATTTAGCTCCCACTTTAAAGTGAGAACAGGCAGTATTTGATTTTTTGCTTCTGTGTTAGTTCATTTGGATAATAGCTTCCAGCTCCAACCACGTTGCTGCAAAGAACATGATTTTATTTTTATTGCTGCATAGTATTCCATGGTGTATACATGCTAAATTTTCTTTATCCAATAAACTGTGAACACTTATGTTGTCTCTATTACTTTGCTATTGGGAATGGTGCTGTGATAAACATATAAATGCAGGTGTGCTTTTCATATAATGATTTCATTTCCTTTGGGTAGATACCCAGTAGTGAAATTGCTAGCTTAAATAGTAGTTCTATTATAAATTATTTGAGATAACGCTTATATTGTTTTCCATAGAGGAAAACATTCCCATCAACAGTGTATAAGTCTTCCCTTTTCTCTGTATCCCATGCCAACATTGGTTTGATTTTTGACTTTGCAATAAAAGCCATTCTGACTGGTGTAAGATGACATCTTAGTGTGCTTTTAATTCGACATTTCTGTGATGATTTGTGAAGTTGAGTATTTTTCATGTGTTTGTTGGCTACTTGTATTTCTTCTTAAGAACTATTTGTTCATGTGGTTTTTCTAGTAAAAAAGAAAAAATAAGCAAAGAAATAAATGAAAAAACATAGAAAGAAAAAAATTAAATGGATAAGAAAAAAATTAATGTACAGATATTAGAAATTCTTGATAAAGGAAAGCAAAGTAAGGGAACAGAACAAATATTAAAAATACTAATTCAACAAAATTTTCTAAAAAAGATTTTAAACTACATATTGAAAGAGCACACTGCATATGTGAGAATACTGACAGAGACCTACAAATACTGAAATATATTCTGGTATAATTACAGAACTTAAAGAAAGGAAATATCCTTTGTACAACTGGCAAAACACACATACACACACACACACACACACACACACACACACACACACACTCTTCTAAAGGGAAGACTTGTGAAGGAAAGAAAATTAGTATCACCAGGCTTCTGTGACAACAACGCTTCATGACAAAATAACCCCTGTAATAACATTTTTAAAAACTCAGAAAAATAAATGCATGAGAAGGATTTTCTATCCACTGAAACAAACTTTCATTTCATGTATAAAGGTCATAAGTTTTATCAATATACAAAAACTCAGGTAATGTTGTCCCCGTGAATTCTTCCTAAGGAGTCATAATAGAGAACAAACTTCATACAACCAAAATAACTAGAGGAACTTCAACGAAAGAATAGGTTGTGAACATTAAATATTTAGTTACCAGCAGAACTAAGGTTAAATGAATACAAAGGTGAAAAGTATTATTATGTGATGGCTGTATGCTTTGACAATGTTTAAGTCCAACTATTTTTAAATTGGATGGAAAACAGGGAGTATATATGAAAATATTTTAATGTCTTCAGAAATCATATTACAGATAGTAATAATATTGTTATTTTGAGCCTAGTGTGTATATAACAAATAATTATAGCATCTTCAAAATTAATCATTCCTATCTCCTTAAGAAGCAGGATTTTCAGTGTGGAAGAAAGGAGATATAAATATTATAGAAAAGAAATTAAGGCCTGGCTTAGTGGCTCTCACCTGTAATCTCAGTACTTTGGGAGGCCAAGGCAAGAGGATTCCTTGAGGCCAAGAGATATAGACAAGACTGAGCAACATAGTGAAACCCCCATCTCTAAGAAATAAAATAATAAATTATCTGGGCCTGGTGGCTTGCACCTGTAGTCCCAAGTACTTGAGAGGCTGAGGTGGGAGGATCGCTTAAGCCCAGGCATTAGAGGTTGCAGTAAGTTATGTTTGCACCACTGTACTCCAGCCTCAGCAATAGAGTTAGACATCCATCTCTAAAAGAAATTAATTAATAAATAAGTAGAAAATAAGTTAATTAAAACAGTAAGCTTTGGCTGGGCGCAGTGGCTCACGCCTGTAATCCCAGCAATTTCAGAGGCTAAGGCAGGCAGATCACCTAAAGTTCCAAGTTCGAGACAAGCCTGACTAACATGGAGAAACAGCGGTGCAATGTTTTGTGGCATTCAGTTGGTATTGCTATAAACTGGGATCACACTAGAGAAATTCCTCCGTTC
>JAZHEH010002176.1:0-11357 GCA_036589455.1 Ateles fusciceps
AAAGCATTTCCCCTGAGAACCGGAATAAGACAAGGATGCCCACTTTTACCACCTCTATTTAACATAGTGCTGGAAGTCCTAGCCGGAGAAATCAGACAGGAGAAATAAATAAATGGCATCAAAATCAGAAAAAGGGAAGTCAAACTGTTGCTGTTTGCTGATATGGTTACATACCTAGAACACCCTAAAAACTCATCTAAAAATCCCTTAGATGTGATCAATGTATTCAGTAAAGTCTCAGGTTACAAAATCAATGTACACAAATCAGTAGCACTATTACACGCAAATGACGACCAAGCCAAGAATCAAGTCAGGAACTCAATCTTCCTTACAATAGCTGCAGAAACAAAAACAAAAATACCTAAATATACTTAACCAAGGAAGTGAAAGATCTCTACAATGAAAACTACAAAATACTGCTAAAAGAAATCATAGACTGGGCGCAGTTGCTCACACCTGTAATCCCAGCACTTTGGGAGGCCGAGATGTAATAACCTACCCTGGGCTAGCATAACTGACTCCATTTTAGCTGTACACTCCAACCTGGCTTCCCCCTCCTTACCACAGCCCCTTTGGGTGCATAACTGGGTCATGCTGCAATTAGAAGCATTGAAAGTACTGTTCTTAACACTTGTAACCATTGTAACTGCATCCTGCTTGGCATACCTCCCCCTGCTATTGCAAGAAAAAAGTTTCCCTTTGATCATAGCGTAGAAGGAGCCTGATCACCCCTCTTCTTGGTAATTATATGGAAACCACCCCGTGCCCACAGCTCCTTCCTCTAATCTGCTTTTCTGCTTCTGTAAAATTCCGCTTCAGCTAGGTACTCCCCCTCCCCTACCTAAATCAAGGTATAAAAGATAATCAGGCCTCTTCCTCGGGGCTGAGAGAATTTTGAGCGTTAGCCATCTCTCGGTGGCTGGCTAATTAATAAAGGACTGTGGTGTGTGTGTGTGTGTGTGTGTGTGTGTGTGTGTGTAAATAAAAGGGGGAATTTACTTGGAGATGGGGCAGACACAAGGAGGTCAACCGTGCTGTAGTACCAGGGATGGCAGTAGGGGGCCTTCCGGGGCTCAGGCCTCCCCCGGCCGCCTAGGGGTGCTTCAGCCGCAGGTGTTTGTCCAGCGTGGCTCGCAGGCCGAAGGGCACACGGCAGTGGGGACACTCGAAGCGGGTGCTGCCAGGCGTCATGCCGTGCATGCGGCAGTGGCGATTGAGCTTGCTGCTCTGGGCACAGGCGTAGTTGCAGAGCTCACAGGTGTAGGGGCGCTCCCAGGTGTGCGAGCGCCGGTGCACCGTCAGGTTGCTGCTGTTGGTAAAATGCTTCCTGCAGAACTCACAGCTGCCCCCCCCCCCCCACCGGCTCTTGCGCGCTGACTTGGGCATCTTTTTGGGTGATGCCTTCTGGCTGTTGGCAGGGTTGATTCTCTGTTCCGTGGTGATGGCTCCCCAGGTGTCTCCACCGGGGCCGGCCTGAGCCCCACTGCCCGGAGCCCAGGGTTCCTGGACACCTGCCATGGCGGCGGCTCCAGCCCCTTCACCACCGTTGCATGGGAGGGTTCTGGCGGGGGCAGTGGCATGGGCAGCCGGCTCCGGAGGGGCCGCAGAGGCCGGCTCCTGGCTGGTGTCGGCCATGAGGGGGCTCTGGGGTGTCACCTGGTGGTGGGTCTTCTTGTGGCGGTTGAGCTTGCTGCTCTGAGCGCAGGCGTAGGGACACTGGTCGCCCGCATAGGGCCGCTCGCCTATGTGTGAGTGCATGTGCACCTTGAGGTTGCTGAAGGAGCTGAGGGTCTTCTGGCACACGGGGCAGGTGGGGCTCTGCTGGGTGAGCCCGCTTCCACTTGCTCGGGGGCTCTTGGCCTCAGCTGCTGGCCCCACCACTGCCGACACGGCTGCGGCCACCTCGGCTAGACCCAGCAGCGGGGCCTGCGGGGTCTCTGATTCCGTTTGGTAGATGGACAGTCCGTGGTCCCACTGGGCATGGCGCAGCAGCTTCCAGGCCACGGTGAACTGTCTGCCGCAGCGCAGGCAGCTCAAGGCCTTCAGCTCCTCTGGTTCTGAGCCCTGGCCGGGGCTGGGGCCTCTGAAGAGCTGACAGCCCAGCTTCTTGTGGTCCATGAAGGCAGTGATGGCCTCCAACGGGAAGGTCTGCAGGCAGCGGCCGCAGGTCAACAGATCTGGGTGTTTGTCGGTCCAGGGCTGGCGCTCTGGAAGGTTCGGGATCAGCGACGTCCACAGGATCCACGAGTTCTGCGAGCCGAGGGTGAGGAGGGCGGCCCGCGGCGGGCTTGGGGTCAGGGGAACTGGTGCGGTTCGCCCCCGAACCACCCCGCCGGGGACACCTCCTTCGGGGAGAAGGGCCCCAGCCTTGGTGCCTGTTGGGGCGGCGCGTCCGACTCGGGCTTCAGTTCGATGACGAGGTCCTGCATTTCCATCTCGTCGTCTGGGTTGGTGGCGGGCGCGGGGTCTACTCCGTGGGGCGTACTGCCGGCCTTGCGGTGGGACATGAGTCGCGGGCCGGGCGAGCTGGCGGGCGGGCGGGCAGACAGACAGGTGGGTGGAGGACGCACGAGCAGAGGAGGCGCGGACCGTGCGCGCTCAGGTGAGTGACTAATAAAGGACTCTTAATTTGGAACTCAGAGCTTGGCACTTCTAACTCGCTCGGTTACAACAATAAGAGCTTTAGTGTGGTGGCTTTTTCAAATTCCAGTTGTAGTAGTAATATACTGGGCATGTGAGCAGGTCCATGGTCTTTAGCGGAGCTGGAATTACAGAAGTACTGAGAAGCTAATCTCATTTTCATGTGCTGTACACAGGTGGTTATGACTTTGTATTAGGTCATGCAGTTTCAACATCAGGCCAGTAGGTGGTGCTCGCAGGTAAGAGCCGGCTATTGGCAGCAGAAGGGTTTATGCTTCAACAGTACTTAAAGTGGGAATATTTGTCATGTTCCAGATCTTAGAGAAAAGACTTTTAGTTATTTCTCTTTCAATATGATACTACATGAAAGTCTCTCGAATATGTTTTATTATGTCAAGATGTGTTCTTTCTATACCCATTTTTAAAGATTTTTTTTCATGAAAGGATGTTGAGTTTCATCAAATGCTTTTTCAGCATCAATTAAAAAATTATATGTGGATTAAAGATATAAATGTAAAACCCAAAACTACAAAAACTCTGGATAATAATCTAGGAAATACAATTTAGGACATAAGAACTGGCAAAGACTTCATGATGAAAATGCTAGAAACAATTGCAACAAAATCAAAAATTGACAAATGGGACCTAAGTAAACTAAAGAGCTTCTGCATAGGAAAAAAATAGTATTAACAGAGTAAACAGGTAACCTATAGAATGGGAAAAATATTTGCAACCTATATATCTGACACACATGTGTGTGATTCTGGAAAAGCTGGCTAAGTCTGATATTTAGAATCTACATGAGACTTAAACAAACGTACAAGAATATAATGTGGCCAAAGGACATAAAAAGACACTTTTACAAAAAACCTACAAATGTCCAACAAGCATAGGAAAAAATGCTGACTATCACTATCACTATCATTAGAGAAATGCATATTAAAACCACAATGAGGCATCATCTCACACCAGTCACAATGGCTAATCTAAAAAAAAACAGATGCTGCTAATGTTTTAGGGAAAAGGGAACATTTATACACTTCTGGTGGGAATATAAATTAGTTCAACCATTGTGGAAAGCAGTGTGGTGATCTCTCAAATAACCCAAAACAGAAGTTTCATTCGACCTAACGATCCCAAAACTGGACATATACCTAAAGGAATATAAACATGTAGGTTCACTGCAGCGCTCTTCACAATAGCAGAGACATGGAATTTTCCCAAATGCCCATCAGTGGCAGGATGGATAGAGAAAAATGTGGTACATATAACCATGGACTACTATGCAGCTAGGAAAATAATGAAATTATGTCCCTTGAAGGAACATGATGGAACTGGAGGTCATTACTCTTAGCAAACTAATGCAGGAACAGAACACAAGACACTGCATGTTATCACTTATTTTGGGGAGATAAATAATGAGAAATATTCTCTCAGGGCCTGAGTCTTCCTTATTCTAACAGTCATTCTAAAATAAGTGTTCAGCAAGTTGCTGATATGCCTTTAAATATTCTGTTTTATCTGGACTACTTATATCACTCAATAAAGCAGTAAGAACTATATTTAAAAGTGGAATTCATTAATATGTATCTTAATAATGAGAATATGAAGGATATAAATGGTTTTATTAATTCAATGGGTACATATCTGTGGGAGACACTATATGTCTATGAATAGAATATTCAGAATTCAGACCTAGGTAATGTTTCCTACGTTGTGTGTTACAGAAAAGTGGGTGGATTCAAGAGTGTGGCAGGTGCACAGACCAAGTGGATCAGAAATCAATTTGTAAAGATGACGATCTATGGATATGAAGTAAAGTATGTAAACACTTCGAATAATTCTCTGTAATGGAGTTGAAAAAAACCCAAACTTATTAAAAACACAAATTACTTGGTAATTATTTTAGTAGCTATGAGTTTATCAAGAAACTCAAATTCTTTTTCTTGGTGGGAGGGAAAACTCAGGACCAATCACACATCATGGGGCAAATCTGTAAGCCAAGAGTCTTTCTATTGAAGAGCCTGAGCTCAGGACTCTCAGGTAGGTGCTGGGGACCCTGTCTTGGGAGTGCCCAGCAGATCTCAGGACTGTCCACAGGGCCTGCTGGACACTCATGTGAGATAACTAGTGGCCACCTTTTCAGTGTTACCAGTGAGCTGTGACTGCTTCTAATGGGACTAGGATGGAGTCAAGGTCCCTGCTCAATGTCAGAGACAGTGATGGTCCCAGAAACAACCCACGTAATCCCTATGACAATAAAATGTGGGTTCACAGTGAGGAGCACATCCTGGGTTGGGGCCTGTTCTTCAGTGGGAAGAGTGCTGTCCATAGAAAGCTTAGAAATGGGGTAGGGGATGCATTTCTTCAAGCAGGATTAGGACTTAGTCCCTTAGCAACCTGATCTTGTATGGCTGATGTGGCACCTATGTTGTTTCTCATCCTAGATCAAGCTTTGAGAAATACCCTGCCTCATGAATATGCAAAAAACCTGAGGTCTCCTGATATAAATATAGTTATGTTGGTGCCCTCAGAGCATCACCCACAAACAACATCCCTCTTCTAAAGAAGCCTCTGGGAGAACAGCTAATCACCACGGACTGGACCTGGAGGACTCTATCCTTGGTGGCAGCAGCTACCAGTAAGGGACTTCCTAGTCCCAAAGCTGAGGAAGGGATCCTGGTTCAGCCAAAGAGGATTTTATTCACTCCTGTGTCCTTTCCACAGGTGCCCCTTCCCAGGTCCAGCTGATGCAGTCTGGGGCTGAGGCGAGTAAGCCTGGGGCCTCAGTGAAGATCTACTGCAAGGCTTCCGGAAACACCTTCACTGGCTACAACATGCACTGGCTGCAACAGGTCCCTGGACAAAGGCCTGAGTGGATGGGATGGATGAGCCCTAGCAGTGGTAACACAGGCTATGCACAGAAGTTCCAGGGCAGAGTCACCATGAGCAGGGACATGTCCACAAACACAGCCTACATGGAGCTGAGCAGCCTGAGCTCTGAGGACATGGCTGTGTGTTACTGTGCATGACACACAGTGTGAAAACCCACATCCTGAGAGTGTCAGAAACCCTGGGGAGGAGGCAGCTGTGCTGGGGCTGAGGAAATGAAAGGGATTATTAGATTGAAGACTTTCTTAGAAAGAGAGGTCAAGTCACTGAAGAAAAAGAACAATAAAATTTGTATGCACTCTTAATTCTTTGAGACATTTTTCATACAAAATTTATCCTGTAGGCAAAATTTAGGGAGTGGAGAATAAGTCAAATTAATAAAACTGATATAAGAATTCCTCTGAAGATATTAGTGTGAACATCAGTTTTTAAATTGGTGTTGTAAATATTTTGAAACACAGCTGCTAGATCACATTTTTTTTTTTTTTGAGACAGAGTCTCGCTCTGTCACCAGGCTGGAGTGCAGTGACGTGATCCTTGCTTCCAGGTTCAAGCAATTCTCCTGCCTTAGCCTCCTGAGTAGCTGGGACTACAGGTGCCTGCCTCCATGCCTGGCTAATTTTTGTGTTTTTAGTAGAGACGGGGTTTCACCGTGTTGGCCAGGATGGTCTCGGTCTCCTGACCTCGTGATCCATCCACATTGGCCTCCCAAAGTGCTGGGATTACAGGTGTGAGCCACCACGCCCAGCCTAGATCACATTGTAAGTCTACTTTTTTCTTCATTATATGGAGTGTCAAAATATTTTAACATTTTTCATTGGGTACAGTGATGACTTTAAGTTTATACCAGAAATGCTTGATGGATCATGTTCTTCCACATCCTCATTACCATTTGGCATTAGGAGAATTGAGGCTTGTTACCGTTCTAACAGATCAGTAGTGGTATCACATTGTTTCAATGCACATGTTCCTAATTAAAATTTTATATTTAACTATGGTTGTATAATTTTGATGAAGTGTCTGTTCTGATATTTGTCTCATTTTATTGCACTGTTTGTTTTTTTTTTTTTCCAAAGGTGTGTTGCTCTGTCCCCAAGCTGGAGTGTAGTGGCACAACCTTGGCTCCTTGCAACCTCTGCCTCCTGGGTTCAAGAAATTCTCTTGACTCAGCCTCCCGAGTAGCTGTGATTACAGGCATATGCCACCATGCCCAGGTGATTTTTGTATTTTTTTAGTAGACAGAGGATTTCACCATGTTGGCCAGGCTGGTCTCAAACTCCAGACCTTCTGATCTGTACAGCTCAGCCTCCCAAAATGCTGGCATTGCAGGATGAGCCACTGCACCAGCCTTATTGCATTGTTTTCTTTGATAATTGTAAGTTTTCTTACATACTCATTATAAAAGTCATTTACCAAGGTAACAAAAAGTCATTAACAAATATGTCATTTGCAAGTGTATTCTTCAAGTCTGTATTTGTTTTTTCACTCCCTTGTTAGTGACTTTGACAGAAAGATGTTTATATAAATACATACGTGTATGTGCATGTGTGTGCATATATCTAAACTTGTATAAAATAGTATTTGTTTTTCATAGAGCATGTGTTTTGGATGATATCTAAAAACTCATTAAGAAACTCACTAACAGAATTTCTTCCTTGGTGCTAATTTCAGGCCGCAATCATAGCCTAAGTGTTTAAATTTCACCTACTTGATGGGAGGATTATTAATTTAAGATTTTTGGAATTCTTCTGCATGGGAATGTCTTTTTCCAATTTTCTTTATTTAATAAAATATTGCTGTTAGTATTAGCTCATGGATGTTTACTTTATACTCTGGAGAAATACAATACTACATGATTCATTTATTCCTGAGATCACCACAGCTTTTTCAGTTCTGTGGGCTCTTTTAGTTTGGATTCTGTATCCTCTCAGCACACCACATTCTTTTGTTTTGAACACATCCCGAGTTCCTGGTATTACCAAATATTCCAATCTCATTGTCTCTATTATCTTTTTGATACATAGAGTCAGTTATTTCTCCAAGGATTACTGGTTCCTGGTATTAAATAATAAAATTAAAATACAAAAGTGTGATCTTGGGTGTGTGTGTCGTTAATGTGGTATCAGTGTTTCTAGGATCTCTAAACTAACAGGCCTAGAAAATGTGCATGTGTATATTAACTCACATTTACACACACATCTAAACTATTTCTGTACCTAATATTCTGTTCCTTTATTACATCAAACTTTAGCAAACACTGGTACGACACTCTACTATGATGCCACCTGGATGTTTCTAGCTTTCCTTACTTGCCTGTCCATAACCACCGACTGCAAAGTGAAGAACCCCCTCCCACCACATGCCATTCATTTAATTATTTATAGGATTTCAGAATATATGCATAGTGCTATGAGAATTGTTAAATTTTAACCCTTTTAGAAGTATGTTTGTCTACTAGGATACAGTGTTTAAATGCAGTTTCTTTATATTTTACATTTACAGAATCCCATCATTTGCAAAGTTAATTTGGTGACTTTATGTGCCGCCATCTTCAGTGAGGATATTTCAAGTATTCTGTATAATTGTTATTTGACAGTCTGTAAAAGACAAAACTGTAGATCATCTAATATATGAGGTTTTCTGGAAATATATAGGGAGGGTATAAATTAGGAGAAGCAGGCACTGTATAGCAACAGTGAAGCTTTCTTTATGATATGCAGTAGTGGACACATAACACAATTTGTCAAACGTCACAATTTTATAATGCAATGTGTGAAACTAAATATACAGAACTTATAAAATTATTTATCATGTCATGAACGCCAGGATAAAATGTAGACTCTATAAAAATATCTGGGCCGGGCATGGTGGCTCAGGCCTGTAATCTGAGCACTTTGAGAGGCTGAGGTGGTTGGAACACTTGAGACCAGGAGTTTAAGACCAGCCTGGCGAACACAGTGAAACCCCGTCTCTACTAAAAATATGTCAGGGTCCTACCTGCTGACCCTGACCCAATGGCAGATGAATAAATTAACTCAGAGACAGATTTCCAGTGAAAGGTCGGGCTGACCTGTCCGGGCCATTCACCTGAAGGGGTTAACGGCCACCAGTCCCAACTCACTGGCCTTGCAGGATTTTATTTAGTATAGATCAAAGGACAAGGGTCTTTGGATAAACACCATTAGAGGGTAATTAACTTCTGCCGACCCTTTGAGTATGAGTCAGGCAAGCTCTGATGGGCAAAGGCTGGTCTTAGGACAAAAAGCTACTTAGATAAACTCCTTTGCATTATTCTGTTAACTGCCCTGTGCTTCAAGCCTCAAGATAACAGAACTAGCCACTTTTGGTCCATTCTTTCCTGAAGCTTTAACAAAAACCTCCTGGCCTTCCAGGAAGGTTTGAAATTATTCTATAATGTCTATAATTTTGCCAACCACCCTGATTGATCCCCTAAAAAATTCAAAAAAAAAATAGCTGAGGGATGAGAGGATTCCTCAGAGAAATCCTCTGAGGAAGCTGAGGCATGAGAATTATTTTAACTCAAAAGGTGCAGGTTGCAGTGAGCTGAGATCATGCCACTGCACTCCAGCATGGGCTACAGAGCAAGGCACTATCTCAAAAAGTTTAAAAAAAATCAAATTACTTTATGCAATGTGGGCAGAAATGGCATGAGATGCAGGCAAAATAGAATGAAGTTACTTTCCCCCATTTGCATATAAGATGTTTCCATTCACAACAGACCTTTCTTTCATCAGGTTCATGTGCAACCAGGTTTCCTTCCTGACAAGCAAGTAATCCAGAGATTTCTCATCTTCCTGTGACTGAGAAAGATTTCCCTCAAACTCCACCTCAGTCCAGGCACACACTGTCTCTGAATGGGCATTTACCATCAGACAATACACACACCTGTCCCCCACGTGGACATTTCCCTCATACAAACACACACATCCCTATATTGACTCTTCCCTCAGACAAGCACACCTGTCCTCATGTGAACTCATCCCTCAGATAAGCACACATGTCCCCCACATTGACTTTTCTCTCAGACAAGCACATATGTCTGACACTGAAGAGTTGTGTGGCAAAATGAGCTCAGGATAGAAGTAATTACAGACTCCAGCTGTGACAATTTGTAAGTTTTCTTTTCTAAAATTCTAACTGAAGACATTGCATTATTATCAAGGACAGTGGTTTATAGCTCTAAATACACAGGCTACAGGCAGTTGTCCATTTCCTCTGTGCAAGATTTATTTTTATTTGTTTACTGTACTTACATGTTAATAAACACTGATACTACAAAGGTACCCAAACAGGGTCCACCTTAGAGAAAAATAAAGCAAGATGGCAAATTAACTCTGAATATCCAGTCCCAGGAATCCTTTGATCCTTCCCTCTCTGGAATCCAGAGACAGAGATGGGAAGTGTCCTGCTGAGCTGCATACACATGTCCACAGTAAGAAAGACATGGAAAGAAGGCCCCTCCATTGCTAAAAAAAAAAAAAAAAAAGAGGTCATCCCCCTGTCCCTGCATGTCCTGGTAAAAATCCACCCCACACTTTGCCCTTCCTCAATGTCCACACCATGGAGTCAGGGCTGATCCTTTACTGGATAAGTCATCACAAGACTGAATGTCTGAGAAATACACAGAGAAATTTCTCCAGATAGACCATCCAGGGCAAAGACATATGTAGAACCTTATCTCTGTGGGTTAAGGTAGTCCATCTCCATTACAGACACCCCCAGCAACATTCCTTTATCATAAAAGTGGATAAAATTAGCCAATACAGAATTAATCCTATAATGTTGTAGCCAGAAAATGGAAAGCACCAGTTTCATTTCTGGAGATTCTGTGTATATGTCACAGCCCAGAGAAAAAAGGACGACTGAATTTTTAAGATTCAATTGTAAGAACATATAGTTCCTCCAGGATGCACATTTTGCTTTCTCACCAGTATAGTTAATCTGGGTTAAAGATGAAAGTGTGACAATGTACAGACTTTATCTGAGGAGGAGAACGTAGGAAAACTGAAAGACAATGGCAGGGAATAAGACAAGGATGGTAGGGAAATCTGAAGACTCTGACATGAATTTTTTCAGGACAAGGTCATGGCAAATTCATTGACCTCAGATTCTTTTATCATGGGGCCTTTGCAGGGTTCCTAGCTGAGAAAAAAATGTATGCATTTCCCAAGTCTCTACTTATATTCTGTTAGCCTTAGATCTCTAAGAGAAAAAAGCCATTAAGGTAGGCCTAGTGTCTGGGTAGGAGGCAATTTTTATAGGCTAGAAACTAGGAAGAAAGGAAAATATGTGTTATTGGAACAGTAGATACAAAGCTGGCTTTATTTTGAATGTATCTCTACCTGCAGGAATTCTCAGATGCAACATTCAACTGCAAGAGCCCAATGAAGAAACAAGGTCCCAAAATCCTACAAGTTTTTGTATTCTTTGTGTGTGCTCTGATTCAGGAAATGGGAAGCTTCAGAGGAGGACCTCCCTTCTTTGTCATATAATCTTTGCTTCGGTTCTCCCTATAGAGTTCAATAGCTTTAGTAAGGCTAATGAATTATTAAAAGGACACAGCCACCTCATGCTGGACTAGAGACTCAGGGAAAACGTTTGTGAGCCTCAACAAAACCTCATTGCAAGGCAAGAGCTTGGTTGGAGGAGGTACTCGGGAGCCACCAAGCACAGGTTCCAGCCCTGGAGCAGGTGCACAGGAGGCTGGGGAAGAGGTTTTCTCTCTGGGCCTGGGTCTTCCTTTGTCAGGAAAAAACAATCTGAAATAACTTCAACAAGTTGCTGATGTGCCTTTAAGTATCCTA